>CM053591.1:2921140-2979569 GCA_028646515.1 Pseudochirops corinnae | reverse complement strand
TATGCTTATTCTTATTCATGGTTGGTCAGTCCATGATTTTTTTTTTTTTAATCTCTGTGTAGCTCTGCTTCCAGAGGAGAAAGCTCTGTCCCAGATTGCTGGGGTTTTCCCAGCTGCCGGAGCTCTTAGGAGGCTGCTGGGTCCCTCCCCAACTCCGGCTCACTGAAAAAAAAAACCTCAGGACCAATGGCCAAGTCCACGATCCAGATCCAGGCCACTCCATGCGAGAGCACTTGGCCTCTGAATGATTGCTTGGTCCCCCTGCTGTCTGCAGGCTGGGAGTTCTGAAGCAGCAGTGTGGAAGCAGGTGCAAAACCTCTGCTTCTGTGGCCTCGTTGCCTTGGAGGTGTTTCAGCCAACCTACATTTCTCCCCTGATTTCGCTGAGCTCTACTAACCTAATTCTGGATACTGCCATGGCTGCTGCAGATCCAGTCTCCCAAAACTCCAGTTGGGGCTCGGCTCCTCTCATGCAGCCGCCTCTGGGGCAGAGCCGTGGTTTTAGCCTAGGCTGGTTTTGGCTCGCAGGGCTGAGATGGTTCTTCGTAGCTGAGCTGACTTTAGTGGAAAGTATATTTGTGTGTGTTTTAGAGTTCTAGAATTTGTTTAGAGTCATATTTTATGGGTATTTTGGGGTGGCTATGTGAGAGCTGCGATATGTTGCTGCTTCTACACCGCCATCTTGGCTCCGCCCCCACATCTACACTCATTCTTTAGGAGGACCTTTGAAAAGAATTTGTCTTTCTCCTTCCTGACAAATCTTCAGTCTTGTTTATCTGGAAAGTTAAATCTGGCCTAGGATGTTTTGCACCTGCTAATAATAATAATCCAAATTCCAAGACAAACCTTTCACTTGATAGAATTATTTTAGTGGACTAATCAAATAATTCAAATTGTTGAATAGTCCATAGAAAATTTTCAAATGTAAAACTCTTTGAAAGGTATCATCTTCCTAAGTTATTATGCCATACCACAAAATTTCACTTCATTAGCTCTGCTCCTGCCCATTTAAAATTTGTTGATGGTTAATACAAGGTAATCTGCATGCCTACAAACTTCCTTGGGTGTGATAGCCATTTCTTGGGTTCCTTCTCTTGGGAATAAGTCATGTTTTCCCATCACTCATCTTCCTGCCATGGTGCAGCAAATATCAAAAGTTGATAAAGCAAGTGTTTTACTCTGTCTTTACTTCCCTAGGGGTCATGTGATTGGCTGGAAGCTGTTAGAATAACCATAGCAGCCAGGGCTCCTGCAGGGGGAATAGAAAGAAATATCTAGATTGGTCTTATTCTGATAAATAGATGTATGTCTCATCCCAGGATGGGCCAGGTCACTGTCCATCGACAAGCGTTAGCTGTGGAATTACCACACTTAACCAAGTAGGAGGAAACAAGCAACCCAAGCAGCAGCCAGATATGCCATCATTCATGGAAAAAAGTAAAAGTTCTGCAGTAAAAGTGGCAGAGTGTTGGGAAAGGGACCAGAGTGTCTTAAGATAATAACCCCACTGGTTAGCATATGTCTGCCTTGTTATGTTCTTCTCATCCTAGTAATTTTGAACTGCAGATGTCATGGTACCAACTCCATTTCCCAAGTCCTACTGCTGCTCCCCATTCCCAAACCCTTCAATGTGACTTCTCCCCAAAACTGCCTGCTCCGGATCTATCCACCCCTTCCACTGTACTCTCTGGAATGCCTTTGTCCTTACTCACATCCTTTGTCTTCTTGCCCTGAGACCTGATTCCCAGCTAATGAAGTGGTGTCCCGGCCCTCTGGTTCTAGTAGTGCTTGTTCTTTCCCTTGAACTGCTTGGCTCACTCGTCGTGGGGGAGCTGAGTTTCCTCAGTGTGCCGTTTTTTATGACCTACTCCTCAGCTCGAGTTCAGCTACACACAGAGATGTTCGATCATAGCCTGGATCTTGCCGTCTGCCATAAGTTTTCTACCTTCATGTATGGCAAACTATGGAATTGTTTTATCTGATCGTAATCTTTAATCTTTCCATTTTGCTCTCTGCCCTACAGCTTCTAACCCTGTTCATCCTCACTGTGACTGCCAGTCTTTCCATCCCTCAGTTGATTTTCCCAGGCCACATACTGGCTACCCTCTCCCCCTTTCCTCCATTTTGACCCCCTCGTTTGAACCAATCCAAATCTACACTGTCCTCTTCTCAAGTTCCTTTCCTCCTTATCCTGTCATAGGGTATATGAGGTGTTCAGGGAGGACTAGCAACTGTGGTGTGAGGACTTGCTGGGCCCTTTTCAGGGCTGATCATCTACCTTTGGTACCCACCTTCACCAAATTCTCACTTGTGGCTCTAAGAAACTAGCATATGTGGCAGCCACTTCCCAGTAAAACATCTTAGCAGACTGGCTACACCAGGTTGAGGGTAACCAACAGGCCTCAAAGTCATCAGTAAGGGGGATATCTACCACCAGTATGTGGGGACTTTCCCCAGCAGAACAGGCTGATAAGAACAGTTTGTTCCAAAGGCCATGAGGGTAGCTGAAGCAGGTGCTAGGAGACGCTTAGGGGTTCATTAGATATGGAAGACACCACTGTATTCCACTGCAAGCTGGGCCATCACCAGTGGTCTTGACTTTTATCCTACCACTGGACTTAAGTGACTCTGGAAGAGAGTGGGACTGATAAGTGCGCAACTTTGCTTCACTTAAATCCAGTTCATTCATGAGTCAAGACATCACCCCATAATGTCATGCATGGGTCCTCTTCAAAACAAGGGACAAACAATCCCATCATCAATCTTGCCCTGCCAAACCCCAGCATTGGATCATTTCTACTATCTACTGCCCGTGCTCCTGTTCACGTGCTGCTGAATGAAGCTGGTGAAAAATGATGAAAATATTTCTATTTAGTCCACTATAAATTTATGCTACGTAATCTCAACTGGGCCTTCACTGCAGCAAAGCAATCTTTTTACATTTCCCGGATTGATTAATTATCTCACATATCACAAGGACATTTCCAAACCTTTTCATTCCTCCTCAAACTCTTATTGCACATCCTCCCCTCACCAGAGAACTTTGCCTCACATTTCAGAGAAAAAATTAAGGTCTTTTGCCAGTATTTTCTTCTTCTTCTTCACTACTTCTCATCTTATGTCATTCTGATGTGTTTCCTGGTGGTCAACCCTTTCACTTACTTTTCATGAAGAGATGGTCATTTTCTTTGCCAACGCAGATCCTTCTACATACGCACATGGTCCTAGCCCATCCCACGTTTAGTCCCCTTCAGATTGCTCCCCCTCTATCTTCTCCACTCTCACTGATCTTCTATCTCTTCTAGTCTGTTGTCTACTTGCTTGCTGCCAAAAACATGTATTCTCCACCCCTACCCCCATTCTTAAAAGCCATCATTTGTATTCAGCCAGTCCTTGTCTTCTACCCTCCCATTCAAGACTAAACTCCTTGAGAATGTGAGCTACAATCGAGGCTTCCACTTTCCTGTCACTCCACTTCACTCTGTTTAGTATATGGCTTCTACCCCCAACATTCATTTCATTCTGTTCTCTGCAAAGTTCCCAATGATCTCTTAATTGCCAAATCACCTTTTTTCAGTCTTCCTACTTTTTGACCTGTCTGCATTCTTTGACACTGCTTGATCACCCTCTTTTCTTTAGGTTTTTGTGACACTACTCTTCTTTTGTTGTCCCCTGGTTGTCCCCTAAGGCTCTGTCCTTGGTCCTCTTCTCTCTATTCTATTTCATGGGTGATCTCGTCAGCTCCCATGGATTCAATGATCATTTCTGTGCTGATGATTCTCAGATCTTAATATGACCCAACTTAACCCTCTTTCTTGGCCTCCACAGTCTCACATCTCCAGATGCCTACTAGACAGCTAGAAGTCCCGTAGGTATCTGAAATGAACTTGTCATCTTTCTCCCCAAACTCTCACCTCTTTCTATCGCAGTGACTCCTCACTCTTACCCCCATATCTGAATTTTTTGTCACTTTTACTAAATCTCTCCTGTGTATTCTCTTCTCTCCTCTGACACCCTGGTAAAGGCACTCATCATCTTATACCAGCCTATTACAATAACCTTTTAGTTGTATTTCCCACCTCAAGTCTGCAGGCTGTCTGTCATCCACTCAGTTGTCAAAGGGATATTCCTAAAGCTCGGGTCTTACTGTGCCTACCTCTTCAATAAACTCTGGTTTATTACCACATATTACTTTTTCTCCAACTCCCCATGACGGACATCTCAAAGAAAAGGAATTATGTGTGAGAGATAGAGTAGTTATAGCCCTCTTGCCCTTTGACACCAAGAACACAAGCAAGGTCAAAAGTTCCCAATCCTGACTGCTCTCACTCAGCACCCTGTATCCCACTCCGTCCCACACTTTTGCCAGCAGGGCCGTATGAACCTACCCGTGCATTTCCAACAGAACTCAACAACCCAATCTCCTTCCCCCACCTCAGACTCTTCCTAGTGCCAGAACAAAGCTCATCCAGAGAATATAGAAACATAGGGAAAAAGAGCAGCTCATAGGTGTGTATGTTGTTTGTGAAGAGGGGAGGTAAGTAGAGACCATGTGGCATTCCACTAAGCTAAAGGGAAAGAGCCTAACCCCTAGTTGGGGTTAGTTCTGTCTCCACTTGGGGCATAGACCCAGGCCCATGAAATGTGAATTACCAGCATGGGAGGAGGCTGAAATGGCTTTAAAATCCAGCCCCAGGGAAACCGCCACCAAAAGAGAGTCAGAAAGTGAGCAAAGAAAAAAGCTTAAAGTTATCAAAGATCTCAGGAAGAAAACTCATTGACTTTGAGAATAAGCAGATAAACCAACAGGAAAGATAATAGTAACCAAAGGGAACCTCTAGTTTGGGGGAAAGAGTTCAGGTATCTGAAAAAATATTTCAAGACAAAGAAAAATTACTCAACAACTGAGGAAGAAGAGGAGCCTGTGGATTTTGAAACAATTTTCAGGATGTTCCTGAATAATTTGAAAGAGAAATAAGAATTTTGAAAACAGAATTTATGACTTCCATAGCAGAAGTAATTGACAGAATAGAAAAACTTGAATCCATAGTGATGTCTCTCTGACTAAACACAAGAGAAAATAACTGACTGAGACTGTAAATTCATAAAAGTAGAAGACAATCTGGAAAAAGAGAACAAAAAGTAACAGCATGAAAACAAAGCAAGATCTTCATACCAGCAAAACATACTGATCTTGAAAACACAATGCTTAGAAATATTTTAAAGATTATAGAAGTCCTAAGGCAGTGGTTCTCAACCTTCCTAATGCCGCAGCCCTTTAATACTCGTATGTGGGCGTATCTTCATGGGGGTGGACCCACCTGGAGACAGATAGAGGAGTGGTGTTCCAGTTCCTAAGACCATTGGAAATATGTGTTTTCCAATGGTTTTAGGTGACCCCTGTGAAAGGATCGTTTGACCCCCAAAGGGGTCACAACCCACAGGCTGAGAACCACTGTCCTAAGGGATGGCTAGGTGGTGCAGTGAATAGAGTACCGGCCCTGGAGTCAGGAGGACCTGAGCTCAAATCTGGCCTCAGACACTTAATACAAAAAAACTAGCCATGTGACCTTGGGCAAGTCACTTAACCCTAATTGCCCTCTCTAAAAGTCCAAAAAAATAATTATAGAACTCCAGAGAACATGACATATCAAAAAATCTGAACAACATAATGAAAGGAACAATACAAGGAAACTTCCTAGAACTTCTAAACACAGAAAACAAAGTGTCAATTGAAAGAAGTTACCTCTTGCATATAGGAAAAAATAATAAAACCTTATGCTGCAAATTCCCAATGCTCAGAGTGGTTAATTTTAATTATTTTCCACTGAGAAACAACAGATTACGTAAGCTACCGGGACTTAGAATGCCAAAATGAGCGTTTTTGTATTTTCTCCAGGAGGCATGAGAAAGCTGCTGAAGTTTATTGAGTAGAGGGTGACAAGATCAGACCTGTTCTTTCAGAAAATCACTTTAGTGGTTGAATGGAAGATGAATTGCAGTGGGGAGAGACTTGAGGCAGGCACACCAAGCAGGCTGTTGGAATAATCCAGATGTGAGATGATGAGGACCTGAACTAGAGGGGTGGCACCATCAGAGGAGATAAAGGGGCATGGAGGAGAGATGTTGCGAAGGTGGAATGGGCAGATGTTGGCAGCAGATTACATATGGCAGTTAAAAAATAGTGAGGAGGACCACTAGGTGGCGCAGGAGATAGTTAGGAGGACTTAAGTTCAAGTCCAGCGTCAGACAGCTGGCACTAGCTGTATGACCCTGGGCAAGTCACTTAACCCCAATTGCCTCCCCCCCAAAACAAAAAAATAATCCAGCATGACTTCTTGGTTTTGAGCCTGAGGGGCTGAGAGATGGGTCGTGCCTTCTACAGTCATAGGAAAGGGCAGTGGAGAGGTTTTAGGGGAGAAGGTAAATTCTGTTTTGGACATTCAGAATGTCTATTGGACATCCAGTGTGAGATGTCTGAGAGGCAACTGAAGATGAGATATTGGAGGTCCATAGAGAGTCTGGAGGAGGACAGGCAGATTTAAGAATCATCAACATAGAGATGATAGTTTAGTCTCTGGATGCTGGTGAGATCACCAGATGAGCTAGTATAGAGGGAGAAAAGAAGAGGGCCCAGGACAGAACCCTGAGGGGTACCTGGGGAGGAGTGGGCTCAGACCTTTCAGTTACAGAGTACTGGCACTGATCATGTGTCTTTTCTTTCACCACGTCCTTGTAACGAAGGGATTGGAAGACAGAAGGGAGAATGTAAAAGGCGAGTTGTGATGGAAGGAGAAGTACAATGAACAGTCCTAACCATTAATGTTAATGGGATGAACTCTTCTATGAAATAAGTGAAAAAACTGGGTGGATTAGAAAGCAAAACCTAATATGTTGTTTACACAACAAAAATAATTCATGCAACATTGAAATGAGGAGTTGTAACAATTAATTGTGACTCAGTTATCTTCAGAACTTCAGATGTGATCGTGAACTCAGACGATGTGACAGAAATCGGTGGCATGGTTAAAAGAGATAAGAAGAGTACATTGTTCTTTGATAATGCAGCAGTGCAATACCTGATATATTCATCAGATGGAGCACTTTCAAATAATAGCATAGATACTAAAATAATATGATACCTCATATAGTCACCAAATCATGTAGCATCTACATAGTTAAAGGAAAAGTCAAGTCAATTACAAGGAAAACTATAATATTTGGGGACTTCAGCATGCTCCTTTCAACATTGTAACACATCTAAGAAAGAGATAAACAGTAAAGAAGTTAATATTGGAGTAGAATTTTAGAAATGTTAGCAATAACATGTCTCTGAGAGTTACTGGATAGAAATCAAAATAAACATACATATTTTTTACGTGTACGTGGCATCTTTATAAAAAACAGACCCTAAAGAGAACATTAAAACTTGGAAATGCAGGAAAGTGGAAATATCCATATGATTAGTCCAGGGCAATTACAGATATAATCACTAAGGGGCATTTGTAGAATGGAATTCAGACGTAAATAGAAAAAGAGTTTTAATTCTAAAGAATTGTTGGATTAAACAAGCAGATTATCGGACTAATAAGTAATAAAACAGTGAGATAAGATGCTGAAACTTTGCAGTTATAGCCAAACTGGCCATTAGATGAAAGTTTAGATCCTTGAATACTTTAATCAACAAAGAGGGAGCAGTTTAGTTCATTGGGCATGCAATTAAAAACAAACAAAAAAAACAAATTCCGAAAAAGAAAAGAAAAAATAGAAAACACCATCAGATTGACAAAACTAGGAGCTAGTTGTTTTAAAAAGTTACTAAAATAGAGAAACTTTTAACTAAATTAATCTTCCCAAAAAAGAGGAAAACCCAACTCCCATTCCCCCCACAAAGGAATTTGCAACAGAAGAATTAAATGATTAGAAACCTTTTTGCCCAATTATGTGCCAACAAAACTGGTAAGTGAAATTGATGATTTTTAAAAAAATAATGGAATCAGAGAGTTTAGATAACATGATCCCAGAAAATGAGTTTGACAAGCCATCAAAACAGTTTAAAAAGCAGTAAATTCTATCAAACATTTAAAAAAATAATTCCAGTGTTATATAAATTGTTTGCAAAAATAGCAAATGGGATCTGACCTAATTCTTTCTATGAAACAAACATGTTCTTGATAGCTAAGCCAAGAAGAGACGAAAGAACAAAGAAAACTGATGCAAAATCATACATAACACATAAGCAAAGAGATTACAGCAACATATTACAAAGATTATATACTGTAGCAAAGCTGAATTTATACTAGGAATGTAGAGTTGCTTCAATATTAGAAGAATCTTAAACATAATTATAAAAAGTGATCAGAATTACATGATGTTCAACAGAACAAATTAGGTAAACGAGGTCTGGAAGCACTTAAAGATAATAGCATAGTGTTTGAATAATCTAAGACACATTCCTAGGCTAAGGACCAAATTTAACCAAAAAACTGTATTATTATGAACTCATTAATCATTAACAGACCTGAATCTTCTTTCTCCATGCAAAAGACAGAAAAAGAGGCCTATGTGGAATTACGAATCTTAGTTTTTAAAATATATGTTAAACATGGTAGTATCAAACTACCCACCTTAACAGTATCCTCTGCATAGTTTTTAAATGTTTTGTTGATGTCTTTTGTTTTTTCTATCACTAGCACTGTCAGTCACAATTAGCATCTTCCACTCATACTAAGGAAAAGTTCTATTGAAAAAAGTATATTCAGATGAAACATATTGGTGTCACACTTGTCATGTTTTAATACATATGTCTCATTCCGTACTGATGGTCTATATTTCGCATTACCAAGATGCAGGAAGCAAGTTTCATCAGAAACCTTGTGGAATCAGGATTAGTCAGTCCATTCACTGGAGTTTTCAAGTGCTTTAAAGCTATTTTACCTTTAATATTTTGGTCATTGCTAATATTCTTCTCTTGGTTCTGCTCACTTTGTTCTATGTCAGTTCATAAATATTTCCCCAGGTTTCTCTGAATTTGTGTCTTTTATGATTTCTTTATGACTTAATTATATTCCATCACATTTCTATATCATCATCAGAACTAGATTGAGTAAAAAGAAGAGTAATAATGGGGAAAATATGCATCATATAATTCAAGCAAATTAACACTAAACTGTTTTAAGCACATAAAAAACAATAAAAAATGAGAAATAGCAGACATGATAGCAACACTAATTGTAACAGTCTCACATAGAAATTTGACCAACATAAATCGGTTGCCACAAGGAGACCAGAAGAGCCCAGAAAACATCCTAGAAGCCATCTGACTTTGTTGACAAATGGTAAGAGATGGCTAAGAAAGGCAACCCGAGGTTGGAATGTAAATTCATTTGTAAATTCTTCTGAAGGATGATGGATGATAATGAACAGTATCATTTCATGAAGCAGAGAGAAGCAGAAAAATGAACTTCTTAAAACCCTAGCAAGCTAGCCCACTATGCAGTCATGCTGAAACATTCAGAGATTAAAACGGAGGGCGACAGAAAGGAAAGTGGGGAGAAGCGTAAATGTCAGTATAACTCTTCTCCATTAAGGATCCCAGAACCTCCACAGTAGGATCCTGATATTCTCAGTGCTTTTATGTAAGAGGCAGGAATCCCACAAAAGAAAACAGAAAGATGGGAAAAGCAGTTGGACTGGAGCAGGAAGATACAGGAGAGAAGTTAATAAAAGTAGCAAAATTGTGAGCCCATTGAGGCATTAATATACAGGTGATCTCTAAGAGGTAAAGATACTAAAGGCATGAAAAACATCTCATGTCTTATTGGGACCCCTCCCCCCAAAAGTCAACTCAGAGAATTTTAGTACCTCCCAACCTATACGCCTGCTCTCCCAATGAAAACAAAAATCTTTATGTGAACCACCAATACATAAATCAAGGACAATCCTGGAAAAGCAAAGTGGGGAACAAGCAGGCGTTCACAAGGGCTATTCAGAATTAACTGAAATTTGTTGAGAATATTAAGATACAGGTATTCTTATCATTTATTGATCATAAAAAAGAATGTAGCTTCATAAGTCAAAATACTATGTCTTTCTATCCATAAACTAAATCATTGAAATAATCTTATTCAATGCCCTGATGTTCATAACTTGGTGAAGCATAAGACAGGGAGATGTGTTCATGCCAAAAGCATTCCATGCTGTGTTGGAAGACATCCATGAGTTAAAGAATATCCCACAAACTCGAAATCATTGTCTGTACTTCATTAGATCATTCAGATCTCATTTGTGAATGATATTGATTTGACTACATCAAACCCTGGGATGTTTCATAGCCTCTTGGAAGAGGTATTATTACTCAAAGGAATTTAGATCATCTGTCTACAGAGGAAACATCACAGAGGATGACACATGTCTTTTGCCCAAAACATGCATTGCGTGAACACTTTGCAAAGATTGTCCATTAGTATGTTTATACCGCACACAAGATGGACAGTATGTTAGGTCCAGAGGTGAACAAGAGGAGAATGGGTGCATTACCTTCTGAAAATTGCAAGGCTCCTTTAATGACTTGAATGGAGGAAATAAATCAAGTCCAATTAATGCAGCATTATTCCAGTATAACATACATGTGAGTATAATAAAATCAGATTATGATAAACGTATGGGAGAGCTCAGACAGTGGCATGAGAGTTCTGAGAAGACAAAGGTGATTTCTAGGTATGGATGAACAGGTCAGGAAGATTCATAGAGGAAGGAGCACCTGATATGGGCCTTGAAGGAAGAGTAGGATTGTGACAGGTGGTAATGTAGAGAGAGTTCATCCAAAGCATGGGGGACAAGGTAGACATGGAAATGGGAGAGGGAACAACAAAAATAAGGAAATAGTAGATAGTTCAGTTTGCCTCCAAAGTGTGCAAAAGGAAATGAATGGTAGGTTGGATTCAGATTGCTGGGGCTAAGAAATGCCATCCAAACAATGAACTCTTACTCTTTTAACAAGGGAGGTTAACTAGGTAGGGGAGAATAGATTCAGAAATTAATGTATTTTTTAAAGGGATCAATTAAAATTTTATAAAATACAAAATGCAGGCAAAGGAGTTATTTCATTTGAGAAGCAGTTTTGGAAGAAATATGATTATGGTTTTGGACACGGGACATGTTGAGATTGAGGTCCTAACATGATATACAAGTCAAGATGATCTGCAGGCAGTTAGAAGTGTAGGACTGGAGCTCAAGACCAGAGATAATGGATTTGGAAGCCATCTGCTAGATTCGATGAACTTTTTCTCAGGCCTCATGATACTTGCACCATCTCCACACGGACACTTCTCTGTGGCTGTCTTCTGGCTCTTCTCCCCATTGGACTACTCCTTCTTACTCTTCTCCACTTGCTCTGCAGTATGCATGTCCTGTAAGAGTGATCTAGAGTCACTTACCTTCTCCCTCTACGTTCTCTCGGTTGGTTGAGTCTCTCATCGCTTTCCATAGCTTTAACTATAACTTCTATGTAAATGAACCTGAAATCTTTGTATCCAGTTTCAGACTCCGCACCTAACTCTAGTCATCTCCTTTCAGCTCTCTATACACCTCTCCCTACTGTCCTTCTGGCACTTCAGACTCAAGATTCTAAAAACTGAACTTCTCATCTGTTCCTTTTCCTAATCTCCGTATTGAAGCTTCCACTGTCCTCCTAGTATAGGGGTGGGGAACTCGTGGCCAGACCCCAACCAAGTTCTAGTCCTAGCCCTGTCCTGTCCTAGCCAATCAGGTTCATACTTTGTACTCTTGTTAAAACTAAGTTTTATTTTCATTATTAATGTAATAATCATTAACAGACAACACAGATATTTCAATATACAAAGAAGAAAAAGAATGAAGCTTAGAGAAGAAATGGAACTCTTGTTTCAAATAGTTTGTTTTTTAATTAACATATTCAAATAGATGTAATTTAACAAGATAGTAACAAACATTTCTATGTCCACTTCTGCTTTTTTGTGGGTGCATTTTAAAAAAATTGAGGCACTTTTTGTTTATCATTACTCACTAACCTAGCACACTATAACGCCCCACCCATAAAAGCCTTGTTTCAAAAAAATCCATATGGTCCAGCAAAATAAATCAACAATTTGGCTTTGTCTGAGATTGCGTATCAGTCTGCATTTCTATTCCATTATCTTTCTGTCAAGAGGTGAGAAGGTTGTTTCATTGGGTTTTTTTTAAGTCACTTTTGTTTACTTCTTTGATCAGAGGTCTGACATCTTTCAGAGTTGTTTTTCTTCATATTATTATTGTTGTCTTTGTATAAATTACCGTGGTTCTGCTTATTTTACCTTGTATCAGTTCATAGAAGTTTTTCTAGGTTTCTCTGAAGGTATTCCTTTCATTATTTTTTATGGTACAATAATATTCTACTTCATTCATTTAAAACAACTTGTTCTACCATTCATGGGCACCTGTTTTGTTTCTAATTCTTTGCTATGACAAAAATGTGATTCCAAAGTTTTAGATATAAACAAAAAAATTTATAATTTCAAAATCTTTGTTGACTTTTCCCTTTCTCATCCAGTCACTCACTCATTCCTGACAATTCTAATTCTGTGTTTTCCTTCTTTATCTCTACTCTTCCTACCTTACCTTAAACTCCAAGAACTTCTCACCTGAACTATTTTAATGCCCTTCCAACTGATCTTTCTACTTCTTGCCTTTCTCTCTTGGTTTTCCATCCATCTTTGACATTCTTATCAAAATAACATGGAGAATATAAGAGCACAGATTTAGAATCACAAAGGAGTTGGTTTACAGAAAAAGGGGTCATGAATCCCTCGCTCTAGAACCTCACACATTACCTCAGTTTTTATGCATACCAACTGCTTCAGTATTAGGTTGAGATTGAAAAAAAATTACATAGAGGTGACAACCGAAGCCATAGATATCACCAAAGAAGATGTTTTCCTACTTTTTTAGCCATTTTCACCCACACTCTTCCCCTTTGTGTTCTTTATAACCAGATATCTATTAATGTTCCTCAGGACAGACTGCTAAAAACCAGAGGTAAAGAGACAAGTAAAATGGCTACTTTAATTATTTGGCTTGTAGTTATTAAAGATCAATGAGGTCTAGAGTAGGAATGGAAAAACTGAGGATTTGCTCTCTCCTTGGTGATCTCATCTGCTTACACGTGTTTAGTTATAGTCTTTATGTAGATGACTTCCAAATCTACATATCAAATCTTAATCTCTCTTGAATACTATTTTTCCATCTCCAACTGCTTGCTGAACATCTTCACGTAACCTCTTTGAACTTTAATTCTTCATTTGAAAAATCATGGAATTAGACTAGATGACCCTCTAACATCCCTTTAAGCTCTAAGTCTTCTTATGATCTTAAGCTCTCGATCTAAATATTCTACAGCATCTCAAAATCATCCTTTTCAAAACTGAACTCTGTATCTTCCCTTCCTAAATCTTCTCTTCCTAACTTCCCTTGTTTTTGTTAAAGGGACCGTAATATCAATCATGGCAGCTCACCTGAGGACTGCTGCTGTGAATAATTTTAAGGGTATAATTGCATAGTATAATGAACTCTCTATTTATTCAGCAATAAACTAAACATTGTTTAATAAAGTATAACATTCATAGTAGCATCCTTAAGCTAACAAATATATATGTATATATACAGATGATTATATATATATGTATATATGAATATATATCATAATAGTATATCATATGATACATAGATATATCATTACATTCAGTAATATTCCCCCAAATACTTCTTTACACAATTAGGGAGTCCCAGGCTAGGGTCTCCCCTAGCACAACACATCTTTAAGGGGTAGCAGAAAATACAAACACCACCCACCTCTAGGTCACAGTAAGTCACAGTCTCCTCAACCAATACATAGTGTCCAAGTAAAGTCCTCTTTCATCTTGACTTAAAGCTAACTTCCAAACCATATGGCTCTTCCTCTGTGGACTGACCACTTCTGCCTTTTGCCTGGATTCACACATAGGCAGCTCTCTACTGCTTGATATCTCAGCTCATGGGGACTGCACCACACCAAGCTCATGCCCAACAGCAGGCTCCAGGGGTTTCTGCCCATGGTTTCTGTTTCTTAGAAAATAAAGCTTAACAGGGTTCAATTCACTTTAACAGCTCTTAAAAGGGGCTTGAGCTAAACCTCCTTCCCATGGGCAGGTCTCTGCTCTTCAGCTCAGTTCATTCATAAAGGCCAACAGACAGGGCTTTTGTCCGAGGAATTAACACAAACAGGGCTTCTTTCTGAGAAATTAACCAGGCCAACAGTCAGGGCTTTTGTCCGAGGAATTAACACAAACAGGGCTTCTTTCTGAGAAATTAACCAGGCCAACCGACAGGGCTTGTCTGAGAAATTAACCAGACCACCAGAGCGGAGCACTGACATCACAAACATTCTTTCTGTTAGGCCTCCCCACAAGCAAGTTACACTAGTCCAGTCTCGCTCATTTCTCACTCTCAGCTCTGCTCCTCTCTCTCCAAGCAATACAATATATACCGTTTCCAATCAGAGACTCTTGATTCATTCAAAGACTCTTGATCCAATCAAAGGCACTTGATTGGCTGAAACTCAATCCAGAAAAACAGCAAGAAGTCCTGCTTTGCAATAAATTCAAAAATTATCTCTAAGTTAACAATTGTCAAATCTACTTATCCAGCCCTACCCTTTTTCAGACAACCTTGCATTCCCAACTGCCTATTATACATTTCAAACTGGATGTCCCATTGTCATCTTAAACTCAGTATATCCAAACATAAATTCTTTATCTTTGTCCCCAACCCTCCACTCTTTCCTGACTTTCCTATTACTATCACAGGGTATAATACTACCATTCCTAATCACCTAGGCTTTAAACCTTAGGTGCCATCCTCAACTCCTTTCTCTCTCTCTCACTCCTCACATTGATTTGCCTTCATAACATCTTTGATATGCTCCCCCTTTTTTCTCCTCTGACATTGCTATCCCCTGGTTCAGACCTTCATTACTTCACACTTTGACTACTGCGATAGCCTGCTGGTTGGTGTCCCTGCCACAGATTTCTCACCAATGTGGACAGTCTTCCACTAAGCTGCCAAGGTGGTAGTCCTAAAGCACAAGTCCTACCATTCCCCTCAGTAAACTCCAGTGGCTCCCAGTCACTTCCAGGATCAAATTTTAAAATCCTCTATTTGGTATTTAAAGTCCCATGTAACCTGTCCTTTCTCCTACCTCTCTAGTCTTATATCTTACCCTACCCCATAATCTCTGATCTAGCAATACAGGCTTCTTTGTTATTCCTCAAACAAGACACCCCATCACCTGACTCTGGATATTTTCATTGGCTATTGCCTTTCCCTTGAATTCTCTTCCTCCTCATTTCTACCTCCTGGCTTCCCTAGGTTCAAGTACTAGCTAAAATCCCACCTTTTACAGGAAGCCTTTCCCAATCGCCCTTAATGTTGAGTATCTCCAATTTATCCTATATATATAATGTTATATATAACATGTATATGTATATATATATGTGCATATGTGTATATATGTGTGTGTATATACATATACATACATATATGTGTGTATATATATATATATATATTCTATAAAGGGCAGCTAGTTGGCACAGTGGATAGAATGCCACCCTTGAAGTCAGAAGGACTTGAATTTAAATAGATTCAAATCCAGCCTCAAACACATACTAGCTGTGTGAACCTGGCCAAGTCACTTAACCCTGTCTGTCTCTGTTTCCTCACCTATAAAATGAGCTGGAGAATGAAATGACAAACCACTCTAGTATTCTTGCCAAGAAAACCTTAAATGGGGTCAGAAAGAGTTGGAAGGACTGAAATAAATGAACAACAGAAGCAACATTTATTATCTGCACCTGCTTGTTTACATGTCATCTTCTCTGATTTCTCCTTCTCTGCTAGACTGTGAGATCCTTGAGATTAGTCATCTTTTGTCCTTATTAGCATCCTCAGTGCTTAGCACAGTGCCTCGTGCATAGTAGTCCCTTGATAAATGTTTGCTGACTAACATTAGCCCGAGAAGGGATCCAATACCTTCGTAAGGCTGGTAAATGAGTCTATGAAACACAAAGACATTTAAGAACCCCTTTTTGATTACTAAGGAAAATTGTGTCAATGCGTGTTCCTTGGGAGAGGACAGTAGAGCCTTTGATCTTAATTTTACAGCTTTGCTTTTTACATGAATGAAGACTGGGGCAAGGGGTTGCAGGAGAAGTTTGAAATGTCAGTATAACTACGTGGATGTGTATACATGCATTCACTCACTAACAAGCAAGGTAATTCTGTTTACGGTTATAAATGTCCTCAACAGCAAGCATATCCTTATATATACCCCAAAATGTGATTATCAAACTATAAATCAGACGTTCTGGAAAATGTATCATAGCAGTCACAGTTCTTTTAACAGCAGCAGACATCTGCAAATCCTAAAGTGAATCCCTGATGAGATTGGTATTGCTGTTTTTCACATCAAAATTTATTAAACCAGCTTCTTCTCATCCTGTTTCTTTGGAATGCAGTGTATCTTTCTATTGCAGGGATCAAAGATTTCATGTGTGAGTTGTGTGGAAAGACTTTTAGTGAGAGAAACACAATGGAGACCCATAAACTTATTCACACAGGTAAGTATCACTCCATAACATTTCTTTTACAGCTAATTTTACAGCTAATCCAGATGACCCCCACTAACACTTTAACGAAAATAGTATTTTCGTTTCCGAACAAAAAGCCAGACAATATTGTTGTTCGTGGTCTATTAGGATATATTAGGACTGGGTTATATAGTATGCATGTTAAATAAGAAAACAATTTATCATAATCTTTATTTTTAAATCTTCCCCATATTTATGTACTAGCCTCATAATACTACATCTTATTACAGTAAAAGAAAAAGACCTAAACATTTAAAAAAAATTTTTTTCCTTAACTGTAGTCTGATTTTTTAGTCTTACCGACTTGTGGTAATGAGCATGACTGAATAATCTCTTGTTTTCAAAGGCTACCAGTCTGTTTTTCCTTTTTCCAGGCTTTTTCCCAGACAACTCCCAGAATTATCTTCTTAATGTGCAAGTCTGACTCTGTCACTACCCCTTGTTTTAATTCTTTCCATTAAAGACCAGATCAGATAAACATGAAGTTTTCCCCGATTCCCAAGTCTTCTTTCTACCCACTCCCTCACCTCACTCCACATCCCACAACCTCATATTTTCCTAGGACCTTGACTTCTCACTTACCCTGTCACAATCCACCTTAGTAATGTGTGTCCCTGTTGTATTCTCAACTCTTGCTCACCCCAACACCCACTCCCATTAGTTTATAAGGTTCTTGAAGGTACAGACTATGTCATTTCATTTTCACGTAGCTAGCAATTACCCACTGTTAGTAGGCACTTTATTTAATGTAATTTTCATTGCATTGTGGTCAGAAAAAAGACAAATTTAATATTTCTGCTTTTCCGCATTTGTTTGTAAGGTTGTTGTGCCCTGATACATGGTCAGTTTTTGTGAAGGTGCCATGAAGAGCTAAAAATTAGTTATACTCGTTTCTATTGCCATTTAATATTTGTCAGAAATCTGTTGTATATTTTCTAAAATTCTCTTCATTTTCATTTATTTCTTATTTATTTTATGGTTAGATTTATCTAACTCTAAGAGGAGTAATTTGAGGTCCCCCACAATTAAAACTTTTACCATCTATTTTCTCCTGTAACTCATTTAATTTTTCTTTTAAGAATTTGGATGCTATGCCATTTAGTACATATATGTTCAGTATTGATATTAATTCCTTGTCTATGGAACCTTTTAACAAAATATAGTTTCTCTGATTATCTCTTTTAATTAGATTTGTTTTTGCTTTTGCTTTGTCTGAGATCATGATTGCTACTCTAGCCTTTTGTACTTAAGCTGAAATATAATAGATCTTGCGCCAAGCTCCTTATTTTAGCTCTTAGGTCTATCTTTCTGTTTCAAGTATCCTTCTTGTAAACAACATATTGTTGGATTCTGATTTGTAATCTATTCTCCTATCCTCTTAATAAATGTTAGCTGAATTTTAGAATTAGTTTTAATTTTGCCTTACTCTGTTTTATCAGCACAATAAATCATGTCTGTAACTGTATTTTATTTAATTTTTTTCCTTACAAAGTGGGAAAACAATGGACATGTTCTGTGTGTGAGAAAAAGTATGTCACAGAGTACATGCTTCAAAAACACATTCAGCTAACTCACGACAAAGTAGAAGCTCAGAGTTGTCAGTTATGTGGAACAAAAGTTTCAACCAGGGCGTCAATGAGTCGACACATGAGGCGCAAGCACCCAGAGGTAATAAACATTTGCTAGTATAGTCTTTGGTGACGGTGATAGATTGTACATGGACCATCCTCTGTAGGAACATGATTTTGGCAGAGATCCTTAGCCGAAGGACCTTACAACCCTAGCACTGTGCTCAGTGTAACTACTTGTCGAATTGAGTTTGGTATAATGTCGTACTTGCACAATTTGAGTTGCACTTTCAGAGAATTCTTTTGTGTAATCGTGTTGTTGTTCAGTCATTCAAATCATGTCCAACTCTTCATGGCCTCATGGACCATACTGTCCATGGGTTTTCTTGGCATAGTTTGCCATTTCCTTCTCTAATGGATTAAAGCCAGCAGATGTCAAGTGACTTATTTGTCCAGGGTCACACAGCTAATATCTAAGTCCAGATCTGAATTCAGATCTTTTTGACTCTAGCCACCTAGCTGCCTCCTTAGCAGAGGTTAAGTGACTTCCCCAAGGTCACATAGTTAATAAGTATCTGAGGCCCGATTTGAATTCCATAATCATGTTATTAAGTTATAAATATCTACACATTTCTTACCCAATATTTGTTCATTTTAATCCAATTTCTATATTAAAAATAACTGTCTACTTTACAGATTTCTAAGCAGTTAATCTGAGTTTGTAATCGTTATGTATTAGGGTAATAAAACCCATTTAATATACCACTTTTTCAGTGCCACCATTTTTGCTTTTCTTTCTCCCATCTGATTTGTCTCCGTGCTATTTTGCTAATTATTAAGCTTATAATTAGTTTTATGCCCAGAAAATAGTTAAGTAGGAGAATAGTAGACCAGATAGTTAAAGGACTCAGGTTTGAGGTCAGGTTTTGAGAGGAATCAAACTGTGTTTTTT
This sequence comes from Pseudochirops corinnae, assembly GCA_028646515.1. Classification (NCBI taxonomy): domain Eukaryota; kingdom Metazoa; phylum Chordata; class Mammalia; order Diprotodontia; family Pseudocheiridae; genus Pseudochirops; species Pseudochirops corinnae. The sequence goes on along the minus strand of CM053591.1, from coordinate 2,960,353 downwards.
ATCTCACTACCTAATATAATGTTTATTTTCACATCCAGAACTTAATGGATGAAGAAATGAAGGTAGAAGGTAAAAGAGAATTTGGCTTTGTGCTAGTTATTTTATTAGTGGTAGTATATTTGATTTTTATGAATTTAGTATTTTAAGTGCACTGGACAATTCGCTATTTCTTTTTTAATTTTTGTTTTATTCTGAATATGATAGCCAAAAAAAGAACATTTCCACATACAAAGTAGAACAGAAGAAGAGATGATTCTATTAAAAAACATGAATCTCTATCACATATAATTTGCTTTTTAAAATATATTTTGTAATAAATTCCACATATTGCTTTCAGAACTTCACACTTACTTGTCTGTTTCCTTCTAAATTCTTTTTGTTCTCTTCTATGCATTTTAAAAAATGTTCAGGTGAAACTCTTTTTTTTCTTTCCTTTTTGCTTTGTCAACTCTATCAATGGCTTTCCTTCCCTTCCTTCTCTACCTCATCTCCTCCAAATATAAAATGGACAACAGTCCTCATAACAAATAAGCATAATCAGGCAAAATGAATCTATATATTTGCAATGGCCAAAAATGTATGTCTAATTAGGAGGGAGGCAACACGCTTCCTTAGGAGTACTCTAGAGTCATGGTTGTTCATCACACTGATCAGAATTCTTAAATCTTTAAAAGTTTTTTTCTTTAAATATGACATTGCTACTGCACAAAATGTTTTCTTGGTTCTACTCAAGTATAAGTTTATATAGTTCTTCCCAGGTTTCTCTGAAAACATTCCCTTCATTATTTCTTGTGGTTCAATAATATTCCATCACATACACACACCATTATTTATTCATCCATTTCTCAGCTGATTAGCATTTTGTTTCCAGTTTTTTTTTTTTCCACAATAAAAAAGAGCTGATAGGAATGTTTTGGGGCACAGCAGTTCTTTCCACTTTTTTGGATCTTTAAGAGTACAGTCCTAATGGGTCAAAAGTTTTGCAGTTTAGTGACTTTTGAGGCATTGCTTTCCATAATAGTTGGACCAGTTCACAGATTTACTAATAGTATACTAGTGTGCTTTTTTTCCCCACATTTCCTCCCAGAAATTCCCATTTTTCTTTTTGTCATCTATGCCAATCTGATAGAGAAATTCAGAGTTGTTTTTTGGGATTTTTGCATTTCTCTAATTAGTGGTGATTTTGAACATTTTTTCACATGGCTCTTAATCACTTGAATTTTTTCCTTTGAGAACTTCCTCTTTATGATCTTTTATTGCTTCCCTCTGGACTATGCCACTCCTGGCTATGCTTCAGACTTTCTGGACTTCAACATGCCTCATCTATAATCTCACCTTGGAACATCCCTCTGCTATGCCAGTCCCCTTCTCCCATTGGTGAGTTCTTCCATTTTGTGGAGGTTCCAGACCAACCAACCTTCATTCCCCTCCCAGCTGTGCTTCTGAGTTTCCAGACTTCAACATCATGCCTCATCTGGAACATCCATCATCCCCTGTGGCCTTCTCAACATGGAACATCTCTCTGCTATGCCAGCCCTTTCTCCCATTGGTGAGTTCCTCTTGGGGTCTCCATTTTTTGAAGAGTCCCAGGCCGGCCAACCTTCATTCCTCTTCCAGCTGTGCTTTTGACTTTATGGACTTCAACACTATGCCTTATCCATCATTCCACCTTGGAGTATCATCATCTCCTACATTCTTCTCACCTTGGAACATCTGCTATGCCAGACCCCCTTCTTCCGTTGGTAGTTTGTCCTGGGGCCTACATATTATGGACAGGCCTAGACCAGTTAACCTTCATTGCCTTTCTGACTTTTTAGACTTCATTACCATGCCTTATTAGGATTCTCATCCTGAAACATCCAACATCTTCCGCAGCCTTTTCACCCTGGAGCCTCCCTCTGCTATGCCGGTGCCCTTCTCTCATTGGTAGTTTGTCCTGGGGCCTGCATTTTGTGCACAGTCCTAGACCATTGTCCTTTTGGCTCTTTTGGACTTCAACACTGGGCCTCTTCTGCATTCCCACCTTTGCAAATCCATCATCCCCTACAGCCTTTTCACCCAAGAACATCTCTCTACTATGCTGGCCCCCTTCTCCCTTCGGGAGTGCCTCCTGGGACCTCCATGTTTTAGGTACCCAGGCTGGACTTCACTCCCCTCCTGTTTAGACTTCAACATCAGGTCCCTGTTCCAGGTACCTTCCCACCGCCACCTCTCCCCACTTCCCAGTGATCTTTTATGTTCTTTTCCCCTCCGAGATTGTAAGCTCCTTAAGCACAGGGACTGCCTTTCTTTTTGCCTGTAGCTGTATCCCCAGCACTTACCCCAGTGCTTGGTATATAATAGGTGTTTAATAAACGCGTATTACGTTGCCTTGTCTACTGGAAATGGCTGTCATTATCATATATTTAAATCAGTTCTTCATCTCTCTTAGATATCAGACATTAATTAGAGAAGCTTACTCCAAAGATTTTTTCCTTAATTCATTGTTTCCTTTCTAATTTTAACTGCCTTAGTTTTGTTTGTACAAAACTTTTTCAGTTTTATGTAATCAAAACTATCTATATTTTATCTTCTGTTATTTTATTTATCCCTTGTACGATTATAAACTCTTTCCTTCTCTATGAGAATAGGCCATTTAAAGGAGCCCTGCCTTCAGTTTTTGTGAGTCCTTTTATAATGTTTTATAATCACTCCCTAAACAAGAGTTTAATCTGTTTAAACAGTTTGTCTGTTTTGAAAAAATTCAAATGTTTTTATAATCAATTTTTTTTTCAAATGGAATATTTATCAGCTGCATCTTTACAGGGAAAGACCCAAATCTGAGTTGCTCTAAACTCAAGCAAACTGAAAACTGAATAGAAATATGCAGAAAATAAGTATTTAAAAAGAGGCGGGATACTTTTGATTTCACATATCTTTTCTTCCTTTCCAGTTTGTGCTCTGTTTATTGGCTCAGTTTCTTTTTGCCCAGTTCTGTTAATCAAGGACTTAATACAAATTTGTAGTTGAACCACATCCTTCACTTCTTTTCCTTCCTCTGGCTAATGGTCTTTAGGCTATTTTGCTGCCTCTTAGCACTGCCATCAAAGATGAAAAGGAAAGAAAATGAAGTTACAAAAGGTATTATTCCAGTTATAAGGAAGCATTATTTTGCCTACAATTCCACATGCCTAACATTATCAGCTGGTGCCTCAAATTCCATGCTTGTAAAGCTTCCTGCTTTTGTGTTTTCACTGTAGGTCCTCTCGGTTAGGATTGATGATTTGGATCACCTCCCAGAAACAACCACCATTGATGCCTCTTCAATTGGCATAGTTCAGGTAACTCAAAGGAGACGCATTCAGCCATATAGCCCACTAACTTCACATTTCTTCCTGGTTCAGTATGTTATCAGAGAAATTATGACCAGCAGCAAAGAGGGACTGATCGCCTAGCAAGAGTGATACATATCTGATGGATGGCCCATGTTTTTGTTCTTTTCATTTCCATGTAATGCCAAGAGATCTAGAAAACGGTGGGAGAGCCAGTGTGGTCGATTTATGGCAGAGCACAGATAAGGATTACATAGAATATAAGTAATGTACAAGATCCCCAGATACAGCAAGATAATTATTACTGTGAACAACTAACACTGGTTTTTACATTAGTTTAAAATTTACTTACAGATCCTGAAAGATAATCTTTTAAGGACTTGAACTTTTTCCTTTCATGGGAATTATGGCTGTTTTGTGGTTAGTTTTTAAGTTACTGTATGATCCCACCAATATGACCTTGTCAGCTACTAAAACTGTTATTTTTCCACAGCCTGAACTTGCTCTGGAACAGGGAGAATTGCCAGAAGGGAAACATATAAAAGTTGCCAAACGAAGTCACAAACGAAAGCAAAAACCAGATGAAGAGGAAGAAGCCCTGGTATCTGAGGATCCCCCATTCAGTGAATACACAGAAAAAGAAGCTGAATTCACAGGGAATGTGGGAGATGAGACAAATTCTGCTGTACAAAGCATCCAGCAGGTCAGTGCAGTTAGACCTTTATTCTGAGAGTAAAGTAGAATAGCGCCTGCAGTTTAGTCCGAAATGTTGGGATCCTGAAAACCAAAGACCCGTTCCCTAGAAATACAAGGTATTATGGAGAATAATGGCCCGAGATCTTTTTTTCAATTTTCTTGTAATAGAATCTGCTGATTAGGGGTACCTTTCACTAAATTTGTGTATATGTTTGTTCCAGGGTTTCAGAACACCTCTTCTTTGTTAACTAGATTATAATTTATTACATTTATCCCACTAGTGAAAGAATGCCACTTTTTTCCCTTCCTTGTTAGCTGTGTAGTAAATTATATTCTAGACCTTCTATGCTTACCTTCACAATGTGAATTTTCAATCACCAGTAACAAATTTATCTCGAGTACTGAAGCCGACTGAGAGCTGTGTTCCTCTGTCCTTTTCAGGGTTGGTTATCTCAATTTTCTTTCTGGTTGTTAAACTTTGCATATGTTTCTTAACTTTATGTCTCTATATCCTCTTTTTTTTTTTGCTTTTGGGAGGGGGGAAAGCAGGGCAGTTTGGGTTAAGTGACTTGTCCAAGGTCATACAGCTAGTAAAGAGATAAGTGTCTGAGGCAGGATTTGAACTCAGGTCCTCCTGACTCCAGGGCTGGTACTCTGTTCACTGTGCCACCCAGCTGCCCCCTGTATCCTTTTATTTTACCTGAATCTCTTCTAGCACTGAATTAATCTGAATTAATCTTTAATGAAAATACTGCTACTGTTTTGAGGCAAGAAGTTTTATTTACCCCCTGCTCATTCCCACTGCATCATACTAAATTAACCATAGTGGTACATGAAATGTTCTAAAATGTGAAGAAACTACTAAATAGAAATATGCGATTTTTGTGATTCTCTCTAGGTGGTGGTGACCCTGGGTGATCCGAATGTCACTACGCCATCTAGCTCAGTCGGTCTGACCAACATTACCGTTACCCCCATCACCGCCGCAGCTGGAACCCAGTTTACAAACCTCCAGCCAGTGGCTGTTGGCCATCTCACTACCCCAGAACGCCAGCTACAACTTGACAACTCCATTCTGACGGTCACATTTGACACTGTCAGCGGATCGGCCATGTTGCACAACCGCCAAAATGACATTCAGCTTCATTCTCAGCCAGAAGCCTCTAATCCGCAGTCTGTCGCCCATTTTATCAATCTGACCACGCTTGTCAATTCCATTACTCCCCTGGGGAGCCAGCTAAGCGAACAGCACCCTCTCACCTGGAGGGCCGTGCCTCAGACTGATGTTCTGCAGCCGCAGCAACAGCAAGGACAGTCACAGCCAGGACAGTCACAAGTTCAGACTGAGCAGCAACAGCAGATGTACAGTTATTAAGTTATATTCCAGAAACTTTTATGGGAGCTGCAAGGAATAAAAACCATTCTGAAAACTCTGAGAATTGTTGTCGTATAGCAAACAAAGAGTAAAAAAACCCCACTGCGCAAACCGTCTCGGGTCCCCACGTCCACGTGCCAAACTCTGTCAGCCTAACTTGAGACGGAGCCGACTTTTAGTGAAGTTCAGATCCCAACACGCGACCTGAGGTGAAGAGGTCACACGCACCAAATGTGCTTTTAACCTTTCTATTTAAAAACAAAAACCTTTCTGTTAATTTTCTTGGGATGGAGAACGGGGAATGAAGCGTCAAGAGAAGTTAGGTGCTCAAAACTAAATGGCATTGTGTTGTCTTCTTCAAAGTGGCCGTCTTACAAAGCACATATTAAAAAACGTGGTTAAAAAATGGAAAGGGGATTTAAATGTGATAGAAATGTGCTTTGCAGTAATAAAACGAACGTTAGGCCAGTTTCCTTAATTAAGTAAACAAAAAATAACATCGTCCTCTTTGAATTTTCACCTCTAACTGAATTTCTTGCAACCATCTTCTAATACCAAATGGGAAGTAACATTAAATAACTTTTTCAGGCCGTGTTTTAAGTTGAAAGGGTGTCATAGTGGACAAATGTGTCATGTGAATTTTCTAATTTACACATCCAAATATCTCCAAGAATTGGCCATTTTCATTCTTTTTCCTTCTCTTTTTATTCCTGGAAAGACACTGTATATTCAGGAGCCTCCTCTGGTCAGTGTCATCGTTCTTAACCTTATAAAGTAATTTGCACTGAAAAATTATCCACATCCCCACTTAGACAGCTATTCAGATAATTGGGGGACATTTCTGTGATATAGAAAAGAAATAAAAAATACTGTCATTTCTAATATCTACTTTGGAAAAACCTCAGGATCCTTTAATATCTAAAAGTCTATCCTAAGACTAATGTCAGTAGCAGGGAAGAACAATTAAAATATTAATATATTTTTCCTTTATTTATACTTCAATTTCGAACATTAAATTTTTGTTAACAATTTTATAAATATAAAATTGTTGACAAATACATTGTGAAATTAAAATATATTTGTGAAATTCAAAGGCATTATAATTTAGTAAAAGTCAAAAGAGGTTAACTTTAGCAATGATTAAAGTTCATAATGGAAATATAATTGGGGTCTTAATCAGTGTGCTTATTCTTCCTTGCAGTGCCATCTATATACATATATATTTATATGCATATATATAGACACACCTTATATATCTGTGTATAGATGTGTATATATGTAGAGATGTGTATACATACATATATATATGTGTATATATATATATGTATATATGTATGTATATATATATACACACACACATATATATAAGCACACACACAGACATGAGATAATGCCCAAAGTTCATTCATTGTTGCCCTTGGTATCACATCAACCTCCATCCTCCATAGCAGTAGTTCTCAACCTTCCTAATGCTGCAACCCTTTAATACTTGTATGTGGGCATATCTCCATGTGGGCGGACCCACCTGGAGACGATAGAGAAGTGGTGTCTCGTAGGTGACCCCTGTGACCCCCGTGAAAGGATCATTCAACCCCCAAAGGGGTCGCGACCCACAGATTGAGAACCACTGCTCCATAGCAAGGAACAAAAACTTCTGGGGTTTTGTTTGTTTTTTAGGGCAACAGAGTATTGAGCGGCCAGTGTTATAAGGAAAACGTTTCTTTTCCAAATTTATCTCTTCTGAAATTTCTAAACTCTGTTGGGAAGAAAATTTAACTTACGTGACCTGTAACTGTTGTGTTTGATGTAGATGTTTGAGAGGTCTGCCTTGAAGAAACAGTCTCTAGGTGATCAGTGAAAAATAAAGTCCTGCGTTAATGTTGTTCTTGTCAATGAGGCTTACTGTAAGAATTCCAGCTCCTTAGCATTTAACTTTCATCAAAATTGTAGATGTTTTTGGACAAAATATGATTTGCTTTATGAGCGTTCTGTTCTCAACAAGCTAAAAGGATCCTTCTGAGAGGTTCGTTCCTTTCCCACTGTCCTCTGTTGAACTGCTCCAAAATCTACATCCCTTAAGTTAGATTTTTATGATGGAAGTATGTTAGGATAATTCAAACAAAATCAAGGATATCATGACAATAGCCTAAAACTTTATGGGAAGATTTAAATTTAAAACAGAATAAATTGTAGTATTGTAGTCCCCTGGTTTCTAAATTCAGTCCTAGGAAGTCCAGGGTTCCAACAAAAAAAGACGGCAATGGCAGACAATTTAACTTTTCAAACTGTTTTCTGATGTATATATGTATGTGTACATGTGTGCAAACGTAATATTTTATAACAGAACCATACAGTACTGCAAGCACAGCAGTTTCATTAAATGAGGACTTTTGTGCCCTGTTTTATGGTTTCTTCTTTAAAAATACAGCTGCCATATTCCACGCACAGGGAGTCTGGAATTCCAGACTAGTGGGATTTTTTTTTAAGAGCTCCAGAGTTCTTGAGTAGCTGAAAATCACTGACAATAAACTGTTTTGTAAAATAACCGGGTAAAGAAGAAAAATATGTTGGCTCATAATTAACTCAAAGCAACAAAGTTTTCATCTTCCCCATGAAATAAAGACTTTTAAAATCACCATCTTATTTTTTCCCAAGGAAGTTTTTCTGTGCCTAGACTCTCATAATGTCTGAAAGAGTCTAATTTATTAATTTTGTGGCCATGCTATGCCTCTCCTATTTTTTTAAAGCCCATAATATACTATTTTGATGCATGAGGATTCTTAGCGAAATTCAGAATACTCGTTTCCTTCCAAAGTACAAATGTGTCCTTTGACTTAAAGAGTTCAGTATTAGAGGCAAGGTAGATATCTTACAGTAGTAATATCTGTGAATCTGCATATCAGAAAATGGACAGCAAAGAGTACCATTCAGCCAAAAGTGACACACTGTATATTGTTCTGTGTATATATGATTGTTTATTGACAGAAAGTATTCTATTTAATTTTTAAAAAAACATATTCCATGGTGCACAGACCTAGCTGCAAAGGAAAAAAGTCAAGTAGCAATTTTTGTGGTCATCTAGTCCTGTGAAGATATCTTCGTTATGAATGAATAAATCATTAAGGACCTATTTTTGCCTGTGAATTCCTTTTAAAGTTACTTCTATGTAGTTGTATGCAACATGGCAATGTAAATCTTATAAAAACATAACACAGGGTACAATAACAATTGTTAAAACATTGATTATGTGCTGCATGTTGACAGGAGAAGAAGAATGATGCCTCCCAAGAGACCATGGTTTGTGATATTTTCTCTCAGGAAAATGTACTGTATTAAGTGCCATTACACTGTATCTAATATTAAACTGTTTTGGAGAATTCCAGGTACGGAAAGCATATTTCATATTCATAAGTTTTCTTTCCACCTGTTCAGAGCATCCAAAGGCTTTACATCTAAATTCCGTATTGGTGACTTTTATTGGGTTTTTAAAAAGGTATTTAAAACTGTTTTGAGAGATTGTCTCCGCTTCCATTCAGTTGTTTTTTTAAATGATGGTCAAATAAAAGGTGCTGTACTACCTGACTTTAAATTAGTGGACTCTGCTAAACTTCTCATCCTGAAGAGGAGATTCCACGTGGATGTATGTTTAGTTCAGAGGGATAACTCACTGTATTTCCCCCCAAACCTCTTTATTGGAAATATACCCCCAACCATGGAGTTGCTACAAGATACATGCAGTATTTCTGACAAACCACAGACCAAAAAGAAAACTAAAGAAATACACATTTGAGATAACAGTTGGGTCGGCAAAAAAAAAAAAAAAAAAAAAGGGAAAAGGCAGCTGTTCAAGGGGAAGCTTTGTACAGGAAAAAGACAGGAATGATTGATTGGGATGATATTACCATTCAAATTCCAAACCTTTATTTCCTAGTTACAAAAGGCTTGGGAGTGTAGAACAATTTCAGGTACCTAAATTCACCTTTAATAATGTTGCTTTTGAGAATTTGTGAGAGAAGAGAACATGCATCTCAGCATACTTATTATCTGAAGAGAATCCTGCTCCAGCAGACTGAGGTGTGTTTTCTACAGGTACGTATTAGCTTTGCTAAAGAAAGACACTCTTTCAAACCACTTCAGATAGCATTAGTACAGCACCTGAATATAGGTATGAGACGCTTGACATGCATTCTCATTTAAGCTTCACAACAGCCCAGCTCAATGGGTCATTCAAACAAGCCTAGAGGTACAGGGTCACCTAGCTATGAGGTGGCAAAGCTTGGACTCAAATCCGATTCTTTTGACTCCAAATCTAGTGTTCTTTTCACTAGAATTAAAGTCGGTAATGTGGATGTACACATCCATGTATATATAAGCTGCCATATCCAGGTGTTATGCATTAAAAATAGATATACCCCAAATATACTAGAGTCACTGGCTATATTCATTTCTATTTTCCCAACATACAGGCTAAAAGTAGAAGGTAGCACAGGAAGCCTTACAAATGGGACAAGAATAATCACAGAATTACAGATTTAAAGCAGGAAAGAACTTAAAAGTTCTATACAATAATCTAGTTTTACAGAGAAGCAAACAGGTACTGGATGGAAGGGATAGAGTGTACCTAGAAGAACTGGCCACGCCTCTTTTTCTCCCTATTTTTTTTAACACAAAATATGGAATCAAGGTTCGTGTGGTAAAGGAAGAAGCATTTGTGCTCTATAGGCCAGCATCAAAGGGTTTATAGATTAAAATTTTGTTTACAAGTAAGCTCATTTTGATTCAAAATAATTTAAGGAATGCATTTTTTGGTTAACTGAATATTGTTTCATGTATCATGCATCGATGACCAGTTTTGAAAGAATCAAAATATACTTAAGAACTAAAATTACACAAAATACACTTTAATCAGACACTTAAAGATCATATAGTGCCTAAGAACGTCCATTCATTTGTTGGATGACTGCTAAATCTATGCAATCTCTGGGCTGGCCTTTCTAGTAAATTAAACTATGGTCCCCGTTTAAAACAATTTTCACATCTAAATTGTGCAATAATCTTGAGTGAAAAAAAATCTCCACTCTAGAAAGAGAATGTCCAATTACCCCCTAAAACACACTGGATAGATAATACAGGCTTAATCTGAAGAACTTTGATTAGACATAAAGAGTAAAGGAGTAGAACCAAAGCATTTGTGCATGCTTTGAAGTAAACATGAGTAATTCTTGAACATGTTGCTGATCATTAGAAGCATTTAAGCCTTCCCTATAAAACACGCAGTTAAATCACAAAATAAACATCCACGTACCTTGAAGAGTGGAATTTTATGGAATTTTTAAAAATAAAAAAAAATAAAATTTTACTAGAATTTTAAATATATTTTTTATGAAGTCATTTTTAAAATGTCCCTTGAAACTGAATTTGCCCTTCACAACTGATGCTGCTAGGGTCCCTGGGCTGCCCACATCGCTCCCCTCTAAAGCAACTATTAAGTATGCAGACTAGCCAGTGACGAAGACCGTGGCTTTGCCTTAAGGTGACATTGAAAAGGCATCGCATAAAACCTGCGTTATTACTAACTCGCGGCGTGCTGCTATGGGACAGAAAGAAGCTATTAAATGACATTTCAGTTACAAAAGAGCGAAGAAGGAAAAGTGCGGCGGACGGGCAAAACCACCGCACAGCGGCGGACGCACGAAACGGCCGGGACGGCTCAGGCGGGAAGTTAGAGTGACGGACCAGGCTCGAGTGCCGGACAATTCTCTACGAGCGCCGGGGCTCGTCTTCTGCTCTGAGGGTTTTCTGAGAAGGCGCCGCCCACGTTGTCTGTTACTTGTCAATATCACACTACGAAACGTCCGTTAGACGAAACACACATAAAGTACAGAGGAAATGTGAACTGGAAATCTGGCTAACGTGTTTAAAACGTCCTCCTACAAAGACACACGGCTAGGTGTCCCCAGTTACACTTTGGCCCGGATGACGTCCAGGATACTTTAATAACCGCATAAGATGGCTGGCCCGACTCTGCCAGGCTTCCTTCTCCTTGGCCTGAAGCCTGCCCCTCCCCCTCAGGCAGAGCGCGAAGGCGGGGCTGGGGCCGGGTCGCGCGAACGCTCGTTGACGTTGACTGACGTTGACGGGCTTTACTATCTGCTCCCATCCCCCCTCCCCCTCCCCCCTCCCTAGCCCGTGAGGAGGGTGGCGGTCGTCTCCTGCGTTAGAGTCCGAGCCTCGAAGGGGTTGCCCTAGGGTGGGGAGGGGTCCCGAGGGCCGGAGCGCGCTACTGGCCTCTTTCGGGGCATCGGACCACTCTCCAGTTCGGTCCCCGGGGCTGGGGGCAGCGAGGCTGGGGCGCCCCTCCCCCACCCTCGCGGGCCTCGGCCTCCCCCTGTGGCCCTGAACTAATAAGTCTCCTCCCCGAGGTGTCCGAAAAGTCGGGCCGCTCGGCTTATCCTAAGAGCCCTCCTCAGCAATGGCCTCCCGAGCTGGTTCTGCCCGGCGAGTGGGACGGCTGCGCGGTGGTGCGGACGCACACGGAGGCCTTTTGTGATCACGTGGCCGGGCACGTGGGAGAGCGGCCGAGCGACTCCCGGGACCCACTAGGTAACAGGCCCGATGCGCGGCCCCGCGGCTAGCTTGCTAGGCTGGCCGCAACGGACGCGGGTGAAGCTGCGTGGGGCCTGGTTGGGAGGGACCTCAGGGTACGTGGTTCCGGCCTCGTGGGCCGGCCGGATACATGAGCGTCGAGATCCCCTAACTTGCCGCCGCGCCGGCGTTCAGAACAAAGCCGTGCGAGGGTCTGACGGAATTCTTTAAGGAGGCGGATGCTGCTGCTGAGCCCTTCGGCCCAGTGAGTCCAGACCCTCCTCGCGCTCGGCGTGGTTCCTTTGATCCAGCTAAAGCGCTCCCTCGTCGTTCCCTCTTCTGGACTGGGGGGAGGGGGTTGGAGTTTTAAGAACTGAGCGTCCTGCGTTGGCAACGTTAGGGCTTGTGAGAGCGCCATCGAGGGCTTCCTGAAGGTGCTGGGCAGCCCCTGGAGCCCTTCTCCGCTCTCGGAGTCAGATGATGGGGTGTTTTCGGGCCACGTTCATTGGAGGCGCTACATGTGCTCTGACGGTGCGGAGTGTGGCGGCAGCAAGGCAGTAAAGCCTCTAATCGGGCCCTGCAGGGTTGGAGGCAGGCGCTACCAAGGCAGAGACGGCCCACCCGCCCTTAAGGAGACCCCTGGCTGAAGGCGGGGCTGGGCGGTGCAGTGAGCAGAGCGCTGCCCAGGAGACGGGAGGACCCGAGTTCAAATGCTGCCTCAGGCACTTAACACTTACTAGCCAGGTGACCCTGGGCAAGTCACCTAATTGCCCTGCCCCCCCCCCTTCCAAAAAGCAACAAAAAAAGAAAAAACCCGAAATAATCCTCAGAGGGAAGGCAGTGGAAGATGAGGAAGGAGGGCTTTTCAGGTCCCTGCTGTCCCCTCTCGGACGCAGGGCAAGGAGGCGGCTGACTGTGGCCCGCGGAGTGTGTGGGGTTCAAGAAGATGAGGAAGGAGAGTGGAGAGGCCTGGGGGAGGAAGCAGGGAGGGGAGGGGCGATGAGGCTCCATCTGCGCTTTAGCGGAATGGAGGGTGCACGAGGCAGAGCGGGGGCGGGGCCAGATGGAGCCGAGCCTGGAGCATGGGGGGTGAGAGACCGTGGAGAGCGTGCGCTGGGAGGAGGGCGGTGCCCTCGGCGTGACGGGGGAGCGCGTCCGCCCGACCCCCGCTGTGCCGCGTTCTGTGGGCACCTGGAGACGGGAAGCGAGGCCAGCACAGTGGAGGGAGGTGTGGGCAGGGCCTGCCCTGCTGTTCCTGCCCCGCTCCGTTTATGGCCTCGGGCACCCTCTCAGCTCAGAGGCCGTGGTTAGGAGGCCAGATTTGAATCGCGAAAGGCGACTGTGGCCGCAGCGCCGGCAGCGGACCCCAAGAGTGATGAGAAGGCGGCAGTTACTCACCGTCTGCCACAGTTAAGCCTCGCACTCGATACGCGTGCGCGTTACCTCCGCCAAGAGGCGAGGCCTTTGTGGTCCTGGCACAGATCGCGGGCCTGCCCCCGATGCTCAGCACGGCTGGGCATTTGGATGTCACTGCACAAGTTCAGGGTGAGAAAAAGGAGTTAAAGAGACATCGCCGTCGCCCAGGTCACCCAGGTGACTGCTACCGGAGCTGTCCTTGAAGTCTAGTCCCTGAGCCAGCCCCTCGAATCGTGACTTGACGGACCCCCAAGTTACCTGCTGTTTTAAAGGGCTGATCCGGAGTGGTTGGTGAGCAAAGGGGGCGGGGAGAGGTAAGGAAGGAGGAGGCTGTTAATTAATGAAGGGGGAAAAACAAATGGGTCAGAAAGTGGCTGGATCTGGTTTTGTGGACTAATGCGCTCAACCTGATGCTCTGAGGAGGCAGTTCTTCCCATTTCCAGTACGTTCTGTCATGCTTTTTATAAGCGCTGAGAAAGCTTTCAGCTGACCTAGAAAAGTGAAGTGCTCAGCAAACGTGACTGTGTTCAAGTAGCTTGTGCCCGTAGGAAAATCCTAGATCGGAAGCTGCGTGGGTGCTGGAGAACATCAGACCCACCTCCCCCACGTTTATGGGAACACACGAAGTGATTTCTCCAAGGAAGAATCAGTGTCTGAATTGTCGAAGATGTAAGAACTCTCCTGAAGTCCGAGAGATTTCCCCACTCTGCTGCTTCAGAACTGTGGCCATGACGGCACTGAACCTGAACCACGAAGAATGGACTTGGGGGCCTTTGTTTAGTCATTAAAATGCATGAGGTGCGCGTCCTCCTTTTTCTCAAGAAGCTTAAAATGGAGACTGCGGAAGAGGTGCAACGTGCCGTAGTCTTGAGGAAATGAGATGATGCGGCCGGAGTGTTCAGGGAAGGGTGTGTAGAAGCAACATGAGTTGAACTTTGTAAGATGAAATTCCGTCTTGATTGAGACGCACGGATTTCTGGGGATAAGGTAATTTGAAGAAGAAAGTACTAAGGACTCAGAGGGGTCATGGAAGTTGGGAAGTCTGGAGAGCAATTTGTTTTGGGGAAAGAGGATATTCTATTTGGGACACGTTGAGATGTCGACAAGGTATTCAAGTGAAGATGTTCGATAGGCAATGGATAATAAAAGCCTGGAATAATTCGGAAGGGAGACTAAAACAGGATAGGTAATTTGGGGGAACATTGAATGGAGCTGATAATTGAAACCATGGGAAGCTAGTGAAATCACCAAGAAAAGTGAATGAGAGCCTAAGAAAGGGCTACGTGACTATCCCAGATCAAGAGGATCATCCAGGAAAGAAGAATTTGTAATCCTGGTACCAGGAACAGCAGGAGAGGGCAAAGTCAAGGAAGCCCCGGGAGGGAAGAGCGAAGAGTGGAAGGGGGTGATGGAGGGGGAAGGACAAAGAAGGACTTGGACTTGGCGATTGATGTGTCACTTGGAAAGAGCAATGTCACTGGAGCGGTAGTGCCGCCCCGATCGCAAGGGAGCTGAGAAGTGAGCACGTTGCGAGGAGTTGAAGGCAGTGAGTGTAGTCCCTTTTTTAAATCCCCTCCTCCCCCTTCTTCCTGGGAGCTGGGCAGTAAAAGTGAGCAGGTAAATGAGGCAGAACAGCTTGAAGGAATGGCCCGATCTCGCGAAAACTTAGTTTCCCGCCCTGCTTAGAGCCAAGGAAGCTTTTTTTCGTTGGGAAAAATTGTCAAAAATATGTTTCCCAAAAGCCTGTGGCTTGAGCCCATATGCCCGTGGGACGCTGACCATTGCAAGAGGTTTGAAAAGTGCCGAATCTGTCCCCTCCCTGCTCTGTTGGAGTCGCCAAGTGCTCCCAGCGCACAGTAAATGCCAGCCACTTCTTTAGAGCGCGTGTGACGCCTGTTTCAGTTCCTTGCCATTTACATAAGTGCCTTCTTTTGAATTATTGTCATTCAACATGAACTCGAAGAGATAGGATAAGGGCCTTGAGTTCTCCTGTTGAATAGGTGATCCCAGCCGAACTTTAAACCTGGGAATGTTCCTCTCTTCGGATAAGGTGGACCTGAGCAGGTTTGTAGGCAGGGGAGGAGAGAAAGGCTGACCAACGCGACGATCTCCCAGAGAAGATGGGTAAGAACGGGATCGTGTCCCGGTGGAGAATTTGGTCTCGGCAAAGAAAAGGGGCCACTTCTTCCTCAGAGCCTGGGTTAAAGGAGGGGAGAATGGGTAAAGATGTGAGTGGAATTTTGAGACGTGGAAGAGGAAAGACAAGTAGCTCCATTTTCTTAGTAAACTGGAAAGTGAGATCGTGTGCTGAGAGACGTATGGAGGTAACCCACGGGGCTTGATGAGGGACTTCTGTGGGTAGTAGAGAGTCAATAGTACATAAGAAAACAATCATGAATTTAAGTCTTGTGATTCCCTGTATTTTAGTATTAAAGATTAAAAGGTGACCACGTAGTGAAGACTGAGACACCTGCGGTCATAAGTGATGTTATGCGCATATAGATGAAACTGACAAATAGGAAGGAGATGACTCGTGGTTACAGACCTCCCACAATACCCAGTAGGATGCGCCTAAACTTTACCTCAGATAAAAGCAGTTGAAAATAAAACTCCTAAACCATGCATAACCTCCAAAAAGGAAGATAGGTGAGAGCTTGCTTAAGGTTTCCTAGATGACTGCGGAACCAGGACTAGAGCTCGTCTCTTGGCTTCTAGTTCAACATGCTTTGCACAACAGCCCAAGTAAACAGTACTAAGAATTTGTTGAATATCAGTTTGAAATGTATATTTTTCCTTATTTAAGAAAAAGGAGCTAGAGCTCTAGACAGTAAAAAAATTTGGATTTGATGAGGTGAAGGGTAAAGAGATGCTGAAATACCAGTGGAGAAATGTGTTGCTGGTAAATGAGAGAATTGAAACAACCATATTAACCCTTCAAATAAGTGTCATAAATGTGAATTAGGTAGGATTAAATGCTGTCCTAGGAAATTGTATTTTACACTTGTCGCATTTCTTGTCTTCTCTTTGTACTTAGGACCGACGGTACCGGTGTCTGTGGAGAAGTTGTGAACTTTGTGCCCTTGGTCCCAATGCACTGACAATCCACGGGAATTTTCGTGGTTATCACACTGAACTGAAGAACTTAGGCTCTCAAGGAGCATCCCGTCAGGACTGCCAGAATGTTCACAGAGTAATCACCGCCAAAATTTGGTACCAGAGATTGGGGACACTTTTGTTTGCTATCGGGAGCGTTGTGATGTAAGTAAAGCAGCTGCCATGGTAATCCTTTTTTCATTTTTTGTTCAATTTTTGCCTATTTCTCCCTGCTGGGATAGGTTTAATTTTAGTATAGATAAATGTATTTTATTAATTGCCAACAGTATTCTGTATTATTACAAATAGCTTTTTAAAAGGACATATAAACTATTTTAGCAGATTCACTATACATGCATATTAGTCCTTCCGCTCCAAAGTCCTAGCCAAAATTGAGAGGGTGATCTTGGGTTCTCTGCTGGCAAGATGCAAACTTTGCCAAGTCGTATTAAACTGGAAAAGCTTCTAATTAAGTTCTCAGTGACAGACCATAGATATTGACTTAGGACTCTCATAAGGTTAAATTTGAAGAAACTCTTTGCCAAGTTTGCCAGAGGAAAATGCTATAGTTATTCTCAAATTCCAAATGCTAATTTGTAGAGAGTTTCTCATTTATATTGGAAATAAAAATCCATACTAATGAAGCTATAGGTTCTTAAAGTGTTTGTATGTACATTTTTTTCATGTTATGTAGCAAAAAAGTTAAATTTTTGGAACATTTCCTTTTGTTAGTAGGGGGAAATGACAGTTTTATGAGTATTCTGTAATTTTTTTAATTGTAAAAGCTTTTATGACTATATAGAGTAGATATGTTCTAAGATAATGAAATGTCTGGAACTTCTTATAGAAGAAAGCAGTTAGGTAATTTCTGCCCAGCATTACCTAAGCAAAAAGCAAGAGAATATTTGTGAATATTACACATTTTTGCAACTGGTAATTTTAAAGCACTATTTTTTAAAAACTAGATGGTTTGTCCGTTAGTAAGAAAGTGAGAAGTTTTTATAGTCAACAGTTTAATATGTTTTTAGTATTTAATGTCTATTCAGTGTACATCTCCTTCCAAATGATGTTTTCTCCAAAATTTGAATAGGAATAAGATAGTATGTATATTTATTTTTTCAATTCAGGAAAAATGCTAAATAGTAATATTTAATATAGGACGATACCGTGATAGGCTATAATGACCTCATTTAATCCCTTTTGTCAGAATTTGCATTGTAATCTTTGTGCCATTTTTCTTCTGTTTGCGTTCATGAATTATTATTTATGCAATGTTTTCAATAATCCAGAAGGGTTTTATCATGTTACCATGCATGCTTACTGTGCTGAAAAAGAAAGTCTCCTCAACAATAAAAACCCATCTTCTGAATACTGTAGCAGCCTGTGTGGGTCTTTTAGTTGATTCCTGAGTGGCAAACCCCAAGTTGTAATGTTCCTCAGAAATTTTGGGTGGGAGCTAGAGATGAGCATAATACAGGTGACACAACTGTGACAGAGGCTCTTCCACGGCTTCTCTCAAGTCAGCGCTTGCCCTTCCCCGTTGGACATTTCAGACTGGTTGTTTGACATTTGGACACGTCCAGCGCTGAACTCATTGTCTCTGTTGCAAACCTTCCCCCTCCCAAACTGGCCTTACGTTGTTGAAGGTACGGCCATTCTTTTAGGCTGTCGCGTTCCTAGTGTTGGCAGTTACCCTCCACTTTTCACCCTCCCTCACCCCGCAAAAACAGTCAGTCGCCAAATACTGCCTTTTCTACTGCTGCGACATGTCGGATCCCGCTTCCCTTCTTTGTGCTTATATGAGTGATGCCTTAGTTCAGGCTTTTGTTAGCCTCTCCCCCACTTACTGCAGCTCTTTCTGATTTGTCTCCCTGCACCAAACCTCTTCCTGATCTAGTCCATCTCATGCACTGATGCCAAAGGAACTTTTCTTAATCGTAGCTCTAACCACGTCGCTCCCTGACATAGTAAGTTCGGTAGTTTCCTGTTTCTTCTAGAATACATTTTAAAACTCTTGTGTTTAGCTTTTAAGGCCCTACAAAGCCTCGCTCCAGTTCATCTTTTCCAATGTCATTGGCTATCGCTTCCCTTCCCAAACTCTGAAGTACAGCCAATTTGGCCGTTTCTGTGTTCTCACACACACAAAATCCCATCTCTTATATTTATACCTTTGTAGTAGCTCTCATGGCTCTCCACTCTTTCTTCAACTCTTCTTTGTAGAATATCTCTTCTTTCAAGATGCAGCTCAAAACTGTTATCCAGTCTTTCCTGATCCCTTTCAATTGCTAGTGCTCTCCCCAAACTACCTTGCATTTAACTACTTTGTTAATATTTACATATACATATGTGTGTACAAATAAGTATAAATTATATATATATGTATATATATACATGTGCTTGTTGTCTTACACATTAGAATATAAGCTCCTTTCAAGTAGATATTAATTTATATATTATATATGTATCTTCGGTGTTTAGCACAATACCTAGCCCATAAGAAGTGACTGATAAATACTTGACTGATTAGATTTATTATTGTAAATCACTAAGGTAGGTTATGTATCCAGATCTCCCGACTTAAGATCTGGTACTCTTATCTTTTACATAGCCACCTTGACAACTTTTATAGTAAAGAAAAAAAAATGAGTCCATTTCCTCATATACTTTTTTCAGTTAAAGTGGCTATCAGCCAGCTATACCCATATATATATATTGTGTATATGTATGTATGTGTGTGTTTGTATGTATGTAGAGAGAGAGAGTCAGCTAGTAATGAGTTCATTCTAAGAAAGACAAACAAAATTAGTCTGTATGTGCATGTTTATTTTTCTTAAAGCTTGAGGAACACACATATAGAGATATGCATGGAAGTTCATTGTGGAAAACGAGCCCAAAGACAGATAGAAGATGTCTTCAGAGTCATTACCTCCCATCCCTCCCTCCCTTCCTGGCTCAGGAAGCCTATGTCAGTCAAAATTATAGTCTCTATGTGTGTTAACCATAATATGACACAGGAATTTCTTAAGTGGATAGATTGTAAATACAATAGAATAAGAAAATGTCATGATGTCAGTTGAAATTATAGCTCCGGGATGTCTGTGTTTCTTTTATCTTTAACATGACTATATACACACACAAACACATATACACACATATAGGTATATGTGTGTACATATATGTTATATATATACACATATACGTGTATGTATAGAGAGAGTGAGAGAGAACAACATAGCATAACATGTCAATAAAATACCAAGATAAGAAAAAGTCCCCATTATTCAAGACAGTGTCTGGTTCAAGGCGTCCTGCTCTGGACAGTCACAAACGGAAGAATGTTCTTGATCAGCTTCATCTGTCTTTTAGTTGCTGACATAGGAAGGGAAATCTGGGGTTCACTCAGAGAGCAAAGTATAACATGTCTGTTATGCCAGAACATACAAAGCATTGGGGTAGGTTAAGCTCCAAGTGGGCCAAAATGCCTTTCTTTTGATTGGCCTGTCCAGCTTTTAGCCCTTTCTCAGGTGTTGGGGGTTCAAAATGGTTTGAGGGGGGTTTTCTCTCTCTCTTTATATGGGGTTGTATGTGTGGGTATGTGTGTGTATGTATGTATAAAACAGCCTTTAAGATATTTAAAAATCAGTGTTTCCTTTTATAATTTTCTTCTTTTTAGTAAATATTTCTATTCTTTTAGCTTTTCAATTGTTTCCAAATATTTTAGTCCTTTAAATCTTTTAAATTCAAAATCTTATTTGTGCTATAGATCATCCTGCTAAAAACAGTATTTCAGGAAAAGTCTGATCAGTGCTAAGTGTAACTGGAAGGTTACTTTGCAGTTGTGGTGAATTATCCATGCTGGGATTCCAGCAGCTAAACACTCAGTTCTCTTTTCTTAGTAACTACATCCATTTGAACACTATATTTCAAAGTGTGCATAAACAAGGCCTGACAAATTGCTAATTATTTTGTAACCACTGTTTTGCCTTTCTTGCTAGCAAAGCATTCCTGTGATCTTGAAACCACTGTGATAGATCGGAAAAACTAATGTTGTAGAAATCATATATCAGGATCTGTATCCAGGTGTTTGATAAAATCTCTTAATATTCATGGGCGAGATGAAAATATGGATTAAATAATAGTGCTGTTCAGTGGATTCGGTATCAAATAGCAGCTCAGCTAGTACTGGAATAAACTTACTAGCATAAAGAATGCCTAAAGCTATGTCATCAGCCAGTTTTGTACAATTAAAAGTCTTTTTTTACCAGTATCACAGATGAAGTAAAGAATGTTATGCTTATGTGGACGAAAGATGGAGGCTGGACCTATGATTTCATTGATACAGGGAACTTCCAGATGAAGAAATTCTCAACCAATGCAGGTAGTTACTTTATCTGTAATTTATAACATGATACGGTTTAATACAAAGAAATTTGGAGTCTGAATGAAACTTGGGTTAAAAAAATCAACTATTAGTTCAGGTCTGGGGAGGTATGCCTAGCTGAGGGAAACAGTTCATGTAAGGGAAAAAAAAGCTAATAGTTTTCATGAATAGCAAACCCAATATAAGTCAGCCTCATGAGAAAGTTTGAAAAAACTTAATCTGTTATTTAACTGCATAAATAAAAATCTCCAGAAAAAAAGAGGAAATGGATGTCAAACACTAAAGAAGTTATAAATGCAGGCCTCTTGACTCCAGATGTAGCTGTCTTAACGTTTACACAGTACTGCCTTGACAGCTGCACAGTAAAGAAAATCTGTTGTGTTCTCCTCTGGTTAAAATACCTCTAAAGTGTTGTGTTCATATTCGCCCCCAACATTTTAGAGGAGACAGTGACAAACTAGAGTGTATAAAAATGAGGGTGACCAGCATGGTGAGGCAACCCAGAACAATGGTGCTTGGAATGAGGGAAACCTATTAACTATCTTAAAATCTTTGAAGGGCTTTCTTGTGGAAGAAGCATTAAACCTGTATCACTTAGCTCCAGAGGGCAGAACCGAAAACACGAAGTAAAAGTTGTTGAAAGGCAGATTTGAGCTCAAGGTAAGGAAAAATTTCCTAAGAGTTCACACTGTCCCAAATTGTAATGGGGCTCCTCTAGAGGCAGTCGGTTCTCTGTTATTGTAAGTCTTTTAACTGAATCTAGGTGACCACTTATCAGGGGACATTGTAGATGACAGTGCGACTTGTGGTAGTGGTTAGTTTAAGTAACCTTCAAGGTCATTTTCAGCTCAAAGATTCTCTGATTCTCTGAATGACACACTGGAGGCCTTCCCTGGGGGTTGGGGATATAAACTGCCATGATGGTGCCTCACCCACCTCGCCATACTCTAGGTAAATTCAGAACAGCCTGTTGAAATGAGGCTAGGTCAGCAAGATGATACGTGCACGTATGCTGAATGAAGTGCAAACTATGAAGAGATATTGCCTGGCTTAGAAAACCGGTCTGTATAAAGAACTTTGCTAAACAATAAAAATCACTGTACAGGAATTTATCGTGTATACTCATTGTACAGTAATGTATAAAAATTGCTGCCAATTGATAAGGATACTCCTATATAACCTCATGCATACTGTGTTATGCTACTGTATGTATTCTTTTTTAAAAATCAGAATATTGACAACAATCAGCACCTTATTCACTTTGAACCTTAATTCTTTTCAATAAGTAATACTTCTACAGAGATAGCATAATACTTTCAGTTTTTAATGTGTATAAGTTTTGTTTTTGTTTTTGCTGCTAGGTGGAGCAGTGGATAGAGTGCAGGGCCTGGAGCCAGGAAGACTGGAGTTCAAAATCCAGCCTTACTAGCTGCATGACTCTGGGCAAGTCACTTAACCCTGTTTGCCTCAGTTTCCTCATCTGTAAAATGAACTGGAGAAGGAAATGGCAAGCCATTCCAATACGTTTGCCAAGAAAACCCCAAATGAAATCACAGTCAGTCACAAATGAAACAACTGAACAACAACAAAGTAGTACTGTTGTGTTTCCATTGAATTCCATCTCTTTGGTGGCTATCATTTTTCTAATTTAACTCACTTTAAATTTCCTATTTTCTCCTTGAAGATACTATTTCCTTCAACTTCTTGACTTATCCATCAACTTTTGGGCATGTATTTTATTATGCAGGTGATGAAAGCGTTCAGTGTTATTAGGCTCTATGTACATGTGTGAAGTGACTTTTCTCTGGTCACCCACCTCCCTTTATGTTTTGAAGATTTTTATTTTGGTTTGACTTTTTTTTAATAGCGTGAAATAAAAATAACAAACCGGTTGATTAAAAGATTGCCATATGTAGCTTTTCATTCTTTTATGTAGCTTTTAATTCACATTTTAAAAGGCTTATGTAGATAGAAGTATGCTATCTTTATTTTTTCTCTACCAAGCTCTGTAGTAGTTCTCCTTTATTAAGTATAATTAAAGCTAATATTTCTTTTTCTACTTCACAAGCACTTCATTGAAGTCTAAGAAAACCTTGTTTAGTTGATGCTATTTTCTATTAACCAAATATGGCATCTCTCTTTAGATTGTGATGGCACATGTAAGAGTCGGCACAAATTAAGAGAGCACTTAAGAATGCATACTCGGGAAAAAGTAGTGGCCTGTCCCTCTTGTGGAGGGATGTTCTCCAACAGTACCAAGTTTTTTGATCATGCCAAACGACAGATTTCAGAGGATAGTAAGTAGTAAGTAAGTACCCCCTCCTCCCACCCCCCACCCTGCCCCCAACCATCTTTAACAGAATTCCCTGTGCTTGGGTCACGTATGAGGACATTTTGGTGCATGAAGCATTTTTCCTTTGGTTGAATCTGTTGATTTCATCGGTATGGAGCTCTCCCTGTGTGGAACTTCCTCTACCAGGGCAGATTATCAACTTCTCAGATACTTACAGTATTAGGAAGTTGTGGGGGAAGAGCGGGGGGGAGGGGAGGGGGAGGCGTGCCATGCTGAAGGAATAAGTATCTTGTCCAGTATTGTACCACTAGTATACGAGGCAAATTTGGCCACAGGTCTTCTGCCTTAGAAGCCAGGTTCTTCATTCACAATGCAGTGCTTACATTCCATTCCCAGTTTGTCCTGCCAAATTGTACAGTATCAGACATGAAAAATGGATAGGAAGGTAGAATACAATAAGGCAGTATTTTCCATTGATTCTTCCTTCTGAAACAATGATAATCCTACATGGAAGAAAAGTGTCCATATTTAACATCTTATAATTTTGCAAGCTGTATTGGGAACAATGGTGGCCTCCAAGTCTGGAAGATCTGGGGGTTAAGTCTTTCTTCTGGCACATACTAGCTATGTGACCCTTGGGAAGGTCACTTAGCCTTTCAGTGTCCTAGGCAACTCCATAAGACTAAATTTCAGCAAAGATTCCAGTCAGCATTGGTAGAGGAAATTATTTACAGGGAGCTGGTAATGCTGAAGAAAAAATGGTTTATTCCAAAAAATAAATAAGGGACCTGACAGTTGGTGTGATACTATACCAGACCCATAGCAAAATCCAGTAATTACTATTTAGAATTTTCATAAATGATAATCTTTTTCACAAGGAAGGAAAGAATGTACACTAATATTAAAACTGTGAGATAAGGAATTCGGCAAATCGGTCTATCAGCAAGCATTAAGCACCAGATGTTTATGATGTCTGGGCATTGGGGATAAAAAAAAAGAAAATGAAATGAAGCAGTTAACTGCCCTTAATGAGTTTATAGTCAGTGGGAGAAGAGAATGATCGACACATATATAGGAAATAGAAAATATGCTAAGTAATTGGGGGAAGGGACAATGCCCATCTTGGAGATAAGAAAGGTCTAAGAAGTGGCACTTGAGCTGAGCTTTGAAGGGAACTAGTGGCTATTTTTCTTCCCTAAGAAGATTTTACTATATTTGTAACTCAATGCATATTATACTGTATTTTTCAGTTTGAGGACCTGGAAGAAATTTAACAGATTTTGTTTTGTAGTAGAAACCTTATTTTTGGAATATGTAAAAAAATGAAAAAAGAGGCATTCTTATTGCCTTTAAATTTTGCATATTTTACAGAGACCTAGCACAAGGCAAGTGTTTGTACAGAGGTCAGACGAAGCAATAAAAACACACTCTCAAGGTCTCACGGAAGAACTTTAAAATCATTTGTGAGATATGTGAGACATGGGCAACGTTGGCACAGGGAGCCCAGCATGGTGTGCCTATATCAAAGAAAGCGCTAGACTTGTGGTAGCACGAAGGAGGTCTAGACACCTCTGTCTCAGATATCTAAACTATGCCAACCTGTGGTAGAGTCTTTGGAACTCATACTGGACTTAGAAGCCACAGTCAAATCCACTGTACCTTGACCCCAGCGTCCTTATGTCACTGGTGATCTTTGAGTACAAAGGGTGAACAGCAACATTGCTTTTAAATTTTGCCATGTTTATGATATCATTTTCATGTTTATTCTATAGATCTAGAAATATTTGGAAAGTGGAGTATTTTTTTTTAAAGAAACAATCTGAAAGAACCTCTTCAGAAGTGATGCTCTGATAACTCGTAGTAGTTTGGAGGTTACATTGGGTGCTTGAACACTGTGCCAAGTGAACACAGGCTCTTCTAGGTTCTAATGACCTGGAAAAGTGTCACAGTTTATTCTGTTGATAGACCATGTATGCTGTTCTTGTTAGCAATGTCGGCATTGCTGATATCTCCCTATTCCTGGAAACAATGACTCCCAGATGTAGCTCGAGATCTGTTTCGCTTTTTTCCCCTCATAATTTATTCATCCATTCCTCAACTGATGGGCACCCACCCTCACCCCCTCTTAATTTTCAGCACTTGGTCACTAAAAAGAGACGTTATAAACATTTTTGTAACTAAGGACTCTTTCTTCCTTCGATCTCTTTAGTGGATATAAGCCAGGTAGAGGTATCACCTGGTCTAAGCTATTTGCAGTTTAGTGACTACTGGGGCATAGTACCAGATTGCTTTTCTGACCAATCCAGAACTCCACCAACAGGACATTAATGTGCCTATTTTCCTGCAACCTCGGCAACATTTGTCATGTTTCTTTCTTCTTTTTAACTTTGCCAATCTGTCGGGTGTGAGATGTAAATTCAAAGTTGTTTTAATTTGCCTTTCTCTAGTTACTAGTTGATTTGGAGCATTTTTAAAAATGACTTTTTGATATATTAGATGTCTTCCTTAGAAAACTGTCTCTTCTCATCCTTTTACCATTTATCAATTACAGAATGACTTTTATACTTACGAATTGGAATCAGCTCATTACATATTTTGGAATATGTAATACCTTAGAAAACCTTTATTACAGAAACTTTCTCCAAAGATTTTCCCTAATTACCTATATTCCTTCTAATTTTAGCAGCATTTGTTTTATTTGTGTAAAAATTTGAATTTTAAGTAACTAAAACTGTCTATTTTATCTTCTGTTTTCCTTTTTTTGGATAATGAATTCTTATCAGATCGATAAGATAATTTCTTCTTTGCTCCCCTAATTTGTTTATAATCCCTTCGTTTAGGTTATGTATCCACATTAGTATATGATGTGAGATGTTTACCTAGTTGCAGTTTTCCTGACAGTTTTTTTCAAAGACTAAGTTCTTACCCAAATATCTGGGATCTTTGGATTTCTAAAACACCAAACTACTGTATTGATTTGCTTCTGTATGTTATGTACCTAATTTGTTCCACTAACCTTCATTATTTCTTGACCAGTAGTACCAAATAGTTTTTATGATCACTGCTATGAAGTGTAGTTTGAGATCTAATACTTCAATGCCCTCTTCCTTCCCACTTTTATTCATTATTTTTGTTGAGATCAGTCTTGGACTTTTGTTCCTCCAGATGAATTTTGTTTTTGTTTTTCTAGCTTTATAAAGTAATCTTTGGTGTTTTGATTAATATGGCACCAAATTAATTAATTAATTTAGGTAACATTATCATTTTTATTATATTGACTTTGTCTATGAGTAATATTTCTCTAGTTATTTAAGTCTATTTGTATTGCTGTAAAGTGTTTTGTAGTTAGTTGTATTCAGATGGTTCCTATGTGTGTCATGGTGTGGGTATTTTATGCATTTTTCTATCTCTTCCTGCTGGCTTTTGGTGATAATATATGGAAATGTTGAAGATTTATGTGGATTTATTTTGTATCCTGCTACTTTGCTGAAATTATTGCTTCAATTAATTGATTCTTTAGAATAATCTAAGTAAACCATCATATCAACAAAAAGCAACATTTTTTCCTCTTTGCCTAAGCATATTCCTTCACTTTCTCGTTATTGTCTTATTACTCTGACACATTTCTAGCAATTATATCAAATAGTGACAATAAGGATATCCTTATTTCATTGCTGATCTTATTGGAAAAGCCCCTAGTTTAACCCCATTACATACAATATTGGCTTTTGGGTTTTGCTAGCTTCTACGTGCCATTAAAAGGAAAGGTTCATTTATTTCTCTTTCATGTATTTGTGCATGTACACATATGTGTATGTTTTAAAAAGAAATGAGTGTTTATTTTGTAAAAAGTTTTCCCCCTGTATCTGTTGGTGATTCTGGTTGTTATTATTATAATCTATTCGTCGATAGTTTTCCTAATATCAAACCAATCCCACATTTCCGTTAATAATCCAGCCTTGTCAAAGATTATAATCTTTTTGATGTTACTGTCACCTCTTTGCTAATTTTTTAAGGTTTATTAGGAAACTAGGTTTGTAGTTTTCTTTTTCTGTCTTGACTCTTCCTGGTTTAGATATCAAGACCATATCTGTCTTATAGAAGGAGTTTTGTGTAAGATCCCTTTTTCCTATTTTGGCACACTTTTTTTTTTGCAATAAATAATAATTAGGAATTAATTTTGTTGAATGTTTGATAAAATTCACTTATAAATCCATCTGTTTCTTGAGGTTTTTTTCTTTCCTTTGGAAATTTATTTATGGCTTGCTCAGTTATTTTTATGGGATTGGATAATTTAAATTCTCTTCTATTATTAACTTGTACATTTTATATTTTCATAATTATTCATTTCATTTAAGTTGTTGGTGTTTTGGGGGGGGAGGGGAATTTGTTGGGTAAAATACCTTTAATTAGTGCCCTTTATTCTCCCTTTTCAGTTTTTAGACTTATTGGCAAAAAATTTAACTGTTGGTACTACCTATGAGAGCTTTGTCCAGTGACAAAGTTAAATATTACTGAAATAGTAACCTGCATCCATGTTGACTTTCACTCCATAAATGAAAACCAACAGGAATAAAAAGAGTCCAAAAAGCAATACATATCACATAATTTATTAAATCACTGTTCTCATGTAGACACCTAGACACCTACCCTGTAATGGAATACATCCTGTCAGGGACATGGAATGCAGCATTCTACTCTCAAATGCTCTGCTTTTTTTTGGTGAGGCTTTCACTGAATTTCATCTGGATATGGTTAGTTCAAGAACATCATTTATTTTCAGAAACACAAAAGTCTTAATTTATATGAAAAGACATAGGAAGTTTGCATCTGGTGTTAGAGGCAGAGCAGTAGTAGGTCATTGTTCTTCTTTTCGCATATTCTGAATGATCTTGGTGATTCACTTCTCAAAGGTATACCAAACTTTTATATTTCTCAAAAGCAGGCAAAAAGAAAGCAACATATTCAGATACAACTGAGAATGATTCTGTAAAAATAACTTTGAATTTTTCCATATACTCTTAAAGTCGTGGATACACATGGATACAGTGAATGTATCCTATAATTGAGGCATTTTCTTACACATAAATGTGAATTTTCTACCAATCATTCTAATAATACTGTAAGTTTTTTTAAGCATTAATTTATAAAACAATGATCCCCTTAAAACTGCATATTAACTAATATTTCTTTTTATCTGAATTCTCAGCTTCAAGAATACATATGATCTGCGCAAACACATTGAAATACACAATGACTCTTCTGCCTACTGTTGTGATGTGAGTGGGTGTGATTTCGCTGCTCGTACCTTACAGACATTGAGACAGCATTACAAAAGAGCGCATGAAGTAAGTAAGTAAAAGCAAAAGCTTTTTTTTTTTGAAACAAAAGTCATCTTGGACCTTTTTTTTATCTCAACCTCTAGGTTACATATGCATGTAACAAGGGGAAAAAACATTTCATAAAATACTTTCCCTATAGATCTTTAAAAAATTTTAGTATTAAAAACCATGAATTTGTCAAATGTTTTACATATGTCTTTGCTATGATGGCAGCAAAGAGAATGGAGCCAGGCATGGGATTGGGAGATAGGGAGATCGGTCCCGAGTAAAGAAGACTTGAGCGCGTCCCCGCCCCCCCCCCCCAACACATTCTAGCTATTCTGGGCAAGTCATTCCACATCTCAGTGACCCTGGCAGTCCTTGTGACTGTAAGTTAAAAGACAAGTGCTGGCTGTGAACTTTGTGTTATTATAAAAAGTATGTATATGTATGATGAATAAATAGGAAAAAGAAACATTTTTACTTAAAACAAATATACACCAAAAAAGTCTACATTGTGAAGAATAGCATTAGTAACAATAATTAAGGCTTCCCAGTTATAAATCCTACCTTTTGTAAGTCTCATTTTTCTTTAATTTTGTCACAGTTTCTTCATTTGCAGAGTAATGGTACCATAAAGGACAAATGCCATATCTGTCAGAAGTGTTTTTCCTGGGGCTACGCTTTGACTTTACATCTCCGGAAGATGCATCAGCTCAGTTGCTGTTCTCGCCTCAGGTGCTTATTTTGAGTTTTTTATAAGCGTATCCTTTTGTTGAAATAAATTTCAATTTACATCTTTTGTTTTTACATAACTTACAGTTCCCAAAATATTTCTTTCCTCTCCTCTTATAATGAAGCATCAAAAAGAGGGGAAAAAATTTCAGTCGGACTAGCCAACGTCAACAAAGTCTGACATGTTCAGTTTTTCCCACCCGTTGCCCTCCCGCCCTCTGCAAAGGGGCAAGGGGAGGTGCCTTCTCCTGCCTCTTCTTTGGTGTGGAGCTCGGTCATTATAGCTGCACAGAATCCAGTTCTGATCGTTGTGGTGTTGTCCTTCCTTCGTACATTGCCGTGGTCACGCGTGTTGTTCTCTTGGGTCTGCTGACTTCGTTCTGCATCAGCTCCTGTGATGTGCCATGCAGATAAGTAACTCTATCTTGTTTTTCTTACCTATTCCATTACTATTCCATCCATGTACTATAATTCGTTCAGTGAGTCTCCAATCAAGCACTCGTTTTTTAGTTCATTTTTACCATTTAAAAATGTTGTAATTAATTTTAGTGTACATGAGGCCTTGGTAATTCAGTTTATTCTTTCCTATTGAAATGGGAATTCTACCACAGGTTCAACTTATAAAACCTTTTGAAGACCTCACAGAAAGTAATGATTATTCTTTAGTGTTAATTTGAATTAGATAGCATTTCCAATACAAATACATGTTAGGTATGAGTATGTCCATAGATTTAGATGTACTCATATCCATTTATCTATAAATAGATGTCTAGATCTGTAATTGCATCAATCTAGACATACAAAAGACTTAATGGTTGTCAAGGACTACATTAGGGAAGAATACCTAATTCTTAAATTCTACTTCCTGTCTGTTCTTTGGTTCTTAAGGTTGATTTGTTCAGATAATGCCTTTGGCCTTAATTATACCTAGCATCATGGATCTAGAACTAGAAGGAACTTTGGAGCTCATGTAATCCAACTGCCTCATTTTAGAGACGAGAGAAACTGGGAAGAGAATTTCTCAGTGTCACACGTGTAGTAAGTAGCAGAGCTAGGATTTAAACTAAGGTCATGTGACTCCAAATTCAGGGCTCTCTGCACTGCATCTTACTGTTAAAAATGGTTTCCACTACAAATGTAAATTCATGTTGAGGAATATGATTCTTCGGTATCATATTGGGGAATAACAGTGGTCAGTGATTATAGCAGAGGAGAACAGGTTCAAAAATGCTGCTTATTTCCTTTTTTTTTTATTTTTAAAGCTCATTTGTTCTAGTAATGCTTTTGACCTTGATTATATCTGTTACTGAACAATGTTTGGCTCTTAGTTATACAAGAGAGAGGTGTTAAAATTCACAAATATTTATGAGAATTCCAACATTTGAAATACAGTTTACTAAATTAACAAATATATATTATTTATTTATTATGAGAAAGGCACTAAGATAGGACTTCTTATTTAATGGTTAGTTTGGGGAATAGAAATAAAAACAAATGATTCATGAATTTACTAATTTTTTTCCTTATGGATATTGACTCTATACTCTTTGTCACTTTATTAGTCATAATAAGGACATGTAAATGTATTTTTATTAGATTCTTTGCATTCTCATATATTCTGATAGGTACAAAGAAGATGAAGATGGTTACTGGACTTTGAATATAGATAATTTTAAAACTGCTGTGGAATTAAATCACGATTTTGTTTGCAAGAAGCCTCCCCAAAAGACTTCTGGAACCCAAAATTGTACTAGAAATAATAGCAATGCTTCCTCCAAAGGATTTTCCACAGGATTGCATGCTTCACAGTTTCAGCCACTATTGGGATCTCCAGTAGAAAAATCTGTGTTAGAAGTGGATGCCTCTTTAAAAGAGTCTGTATATTATGAACTTCAGAGTGTTCCGCTTTCATTTGAAAATCCTCCAAATGAATTTAATGAAAATGTGGCACTAAATGCAGTAGTGAAATGAAAAATAAAGATCGTGTCTTTATTGTCAAAATGGCTCTATGGAAATATGAAAATGTTTCTGGATTTTTAGAAAGGTGACAACATTGGATGAGGTGCTGCCATATATGAGAAATTCAGTGCAAAAAATTAGGCACTTTCTGTTAGTAAGCAGAAATTCCAAGCTTTAAAAAAAAGATCTGTAGATAAAAGTATTAAGGAGGAGGGAGGATTGGAAGTTTTCTTAGTCTATTCTCTTAACGCCTTTATCTTTTTTTTTTTTCCACAGTAGCCTCACAAATTTGCAAAGGTGGGGGCTGGAGGTGGGGAGTAAATGGGCAAGTTGGTAGAGAATTATACCAGTTAATCTTAGACAAGTAAATTCAGAAGTAATTTTCATAAGGTGACTGAAGTAACCGTTTAAATTCTTTATAAATATCACCATAGCTTATTGAAAGAGTTAAATTTATTTCCATAGGAAATTACCTTCAAGGTATTAGCTAGCCAGAAATTGCCTTATTATGTTAAAAGGAATATAAACTATTCTGGTTTACGGGAGAGTTTGAAACGTTTAAATATGTTCAAGTGTGACTTGTAAAATATTACTTGGTTATACTGCAGTATTCAGAAAGTTTTTTAAATACAGAGCTACTGTAGTCAAAATACATGCTTTTAAAAAATTCTTGAAGATGAATTTATGCTATTATGTACAGTGACCTTAAATGCTCTTCTTTTAGGCATTTGTCTATGTGAGTCCATTTGAGGTTTAGGACAAAATGGACATAAGTTATAGAGATGAGCAACTTTTAAAGTATAATAAAATGGAATTCTGGTCATATTTTGTGTTTTAGTGTACTTCTTTGACATAAAAATACAGGATTTTGGGACGGCTAGGTGGCAGCTAGGTGGCACAGTGAATAGAGCACCAGCCCTGAAGTGAGGAGGACCTGAGTTCAAATCCAGCCTGAGACACTTAACACTTACTAGCTGTGTGACCTTGGGCAAGTCACTCAACTAACCCCAATTGCCCCGTCTTCCCCCCTCCAAAAAGCAAAAACATAAAAATACGGGATTTAAAAAATATAATCTTAAATTACTATGTATTTCTGATAAGGTAGGTAATGTAAAATTATTCCTAATTCACGATGAACACAAGTTCTACTTGTAGTTTGTTAAAAATGTAGAATGCCATCTTTCTTCATTTTTCTCTTCTCAATATTGTCACATTAAAAAAACCATTGAAAGTAAAAAAAATTGCTTTTAAAATATTTTAAAGGTTTCAATTTATAAACTGCTTTTAATTTTTTATGTAAGTGGAATCACACTCTCTCCACAAGTCTTTATGCCTCATCATAGTATGTAGTTAATCCTGGGTTCCTGAAGACCATGCCAGAGAAATATAAGTTCTGTTAAGTTCTATCATATTTGTAAGGCTTTGAGTATGGTCATAGAAAAATAGTGTGTCTGTTATTTGAGAATTAACCAAGGTTAATAGAGAGGCTCATCATCAGTCATATGTCTATTAGATGTTATTGACTTTAAATTTTTTATTCCTAGGAATTGTGTCCTTTTTATTCTTTTTTTTTTTAGTAAAGTAATTTTTATTGTATTTTGTGATGACAAGTGTCTCATTGCACAAGTCTGAATTTCTGACCAAGAATATTTGGTTTGGCCACTAGATGTTGTTTAACATGACTCCATGGTTAAATTCTAATCTTTTTTAAAATTAAAACCAGATATGGGACTCTGAAATCCTATGGCCAAAGCATTGTTTGGGATGTGTGTGTGTATGTGTACATATGTATACACACACACATATACAGACTGTGTGGTCCTAAATTGTCCAACTCGTAACAGAAGAAACTGAGAGAGAGCCCTGAGCCAGTGGTACTTTATTAAAGGGTTCATAGCCTTCTCTAATGAAACGGACCTCAGGTCTTCCTCATGATCTCAGGTGCTCCCTTCCTCTAGGGCCTTAGATTTATAATGTTTGATATCCAGATGATACAGAAGAGGCACAGAAAAATGCAGAGCTTCATTGGCTGATCTTTACCTTGAGCCTTCAAGAGGGTCTTCACAAAATACAAAATCCCCGTGGTTAACAAGTGAACGGATAAGCAGACGGTAACAGATCTCTCCTACCTAACTGATGAGCTGACCCATGGGCTGGGCTCATAAACAGATGAAGCATCTGTGTGGGCTAATGGGATGGTAGAAAAGCAGGCCACAGGCCAGCAAACATGGTCACTTACTGGCTAACTGCTCCTGGCCATCTCCCTTTGTGGGGCAATAGAAGAATGATGGCGAACAGAGGGGCAACAGAAATACGAGGGGCATTTTCCACATCACCTCCACCATGCTGGGCTTAGTCACCAAAACAAGGCAAACACCGGGGTGGAGGTCTTCTAGTTAACTTCTTAGGACTAAGCAAGTGAATTTACAATCTGCAGTTCACAGCTCTGGCGCCTAATATACAGAACTTATAACCACGATCCCTTTGGAATCCTATCAAACTGACTAGCACTGATTGGAATAAATTAGGGTCTAATTGGTCATCTGTCACATATATAAACTATGGATGTGTATGTGTATACACACATACCTCCTTTACCCCAAAACAAACATATATATGTATATGTGTAGTATAAGAATGACTCAAGTTTTTGATAGTTACAGAGTTCTGTTGGATTAGAGAGCGTATACATTTTATTCTTACAAATTCAGTGTGTGTGTGTGTGTGTGTATGAATATATGTGTATATATATATATATATAGCTATATGTGTGTGTTCATGTATATATGTAGTGTATGTATAACTAAAAAATTTTTGACAGTTGCAAAGTTCCATTGGCTTAGAAATGTTAAAAAAAGTTTTATTCTCACAAATAAATTCTGCCAAACCAATTAGAAACCCCAGATGAGGGTCCTTTTGTCCCTTTCTATTGCCTAAAATGGGAAATTTTGTGTACTTATCCTCAGGATAATTCCTTTTCTAGCAAGTTTACTATTGGAGTACAAGACAAAGCAATTTTTTTTCTTTTTTTTGCTGAGACCGAAATTGAGGTTTGCAACTGGCAGAGGTCAGGCCAGGGGGTGTAAAAACACAAGATTTGTAGGAGAGCATACTAACCTGTGAGCTACACCATTGTAAATAGGCTGATCTCTTCTGCCTTGATATGCCAATTATAGGACACAGACATTCCGTGAGAGAATACTGAGATATTGAAGAAAGAGTGACCGATGCCAGCTTGCTAGAAAATAGTTTTTTATTTGGGCTAATTGGGGGAATGTAGTGTCAAGACCCAGTTCTTGGTGACAGGAAGACAGAATGGTATAATGGATCCCCATATCAAGCCCAGGCCAGGTCAGATATTATAGAGAAGCAGAAAAAAGAAGGCATAGTGCCAGGGATTGCCCAAGGTCATGTGCAAGTGCTTCCATGAGATAGTTGGAGTTTCTTTTGTCTTTTACATTTACTTAAGGTAGTTTACATTAACTGTGAGACTCTTGGTCACATTCCCACTCTTGCTCTCACCACACAGAGGCCAACAATAAGATTTTGCTGTGGATCACATAAATTTGGGAGCACTGAAGACTAGCAAGTCCTTACCTGTTTCTGAGATACTGGAATGATAGCAGTACCAGGATTAGCCTTCTAGAACTGCAGATCTCAGCCTGACATCAGAAAATATCCTGGAAGAAAAAAAAAAAATCATAAAAAGCTATCATGGTGATAGGGATGCCTGAAAAACCAAATCCAAAAGAAAAAAGTGACTCTAAAACATCTAAAATCAGAGTCTAGGAGAAGAACTTAGGTTGGGTACAAATTCAAGTCGAATTCCTGAAAGAGATAAAGCAAAGTTGTTGTTTTTTTTAAAAGAATTAAGCAGTTTAAATTTTTTTCTTTCATCTTATTCTATTTTTCTTAATTAAATGTAAGAAAAATTTTAACATTCATTTTTGAAAGTTTTTGAGTTTCAAATTCTCTTCCTCTCCCTCTTTGAGAAGGCAGCAATTTTATATAGATTATACATATGAAATTATGTAATACATTTTTACATATTAGCCGGGTTGCAAAAGAAAACATAGACCAAAAAAAAAAGAAACAGCACAAGAAAAATAAAGTTTAAAATGTGTTTCTGGGGCAGCTAAGTGGCGCAGTGAATAGAGCACCAGCCCTTGAGTCAGGAGGACCCGAGTTCAAATTTGGCCTCAGACACATAACACTAGCCATGTGACTTTGGGCAAGTCACTTAACCCCAATTGCCCTGCCTTCCCCCCTCCAAAAAGCAAAAAAAAATAAATAT
Source organism: Pseudochirops corinnae (assembly GCA_028646515.1). NCBI lineage: Eukaryota > Metazoa > Chordata > Mammalia > Diprotodontia > Pseudocheiridae > Pseudochirops > Pseudochirops corinnae. Next base: position 2,924,894 of record CM053591.1, on the reverse strand, counting down.
AAAAAAAGTATGTTTCTATCTGCATTCAGATTCCATCAGTTCTTTCTCTGGGAGTAGATAGCATTTTTCATAAGTCCATCAGAATGGTATTGGATAATTGTATTGCTTAGAATAATTATGTCATTCACAGTCGATCATTGTACAATATTGATGTTGATGTTTACAATATTCTCCTGGTTCTCCTCACTTCACTTTGCTCCAGTTCATATAAGTCTGCCCAGGTTTTTCTGAAACCACCCTGCTTATCATTTCTTATAGCACACTAGCATTCCATCACAATCACATACCTCAGCTTGTTCAGTCATTCCCCAACTGATGGACATCCCTGAAGTTTCTAGTTCTTTTCCACCACAAAAAAGAACTGCCATAAATATTTTTGTACATGCAGTTCTTTTTAATTTTTTAAAAAGTATCTTTGAGTTATAGACCTACCAGTGGTATTGCTGGGTCAAAGGGTTTTATGGTCGTTTGAGCATATTTCCAAATTGCTCTCCAAAGTGATCAGATCAATTCACAACTCTACCAACTGTGCATTAGTGTCCCAATTTTTCCATATCCCCTCCAGCATTTCTAATTTTCCTTTTCTGTCATATTAACCAATCTGATAAGTGTGAGGTGTTATCTCAGTTTTAATTTGCATTTCTCTAATTAATACTGATTTAGAGCATTTTTTCATGTTATTAATGACAGCTTTAATTTCTTCTGAAAAGTGCCTGTTCAAAAACCCTTTGACCATTTATCATTTGGGGGATGTAATGGTAATTAATTTAAATTTGAAGACCCCTTTTTGTTATGTCAGGTAAGCAGGTACTTAGCCCTTAGTAACTAATCAAACGTCTGTGAAAGAAACAGAAGGTATGAGCTCTGTCTCCTGTTGCTGACATAACAGGAAAGGGTTGGCTGAAAAAGGGTGTGTGTGTGTATGTGTGTGTGTGTGTGTGTGTGTGTGTGTGTGTGTGTGTGTGTGTGTGTGTGTAAGAAAAGCCCCAGAGAGGCACATTCAGAATTTTCTCCTGACAAGATCCTGGTGGAGGAAGCTGTTCTGCTGAGAGATCTGGTGAAGGCTGTAGTTGCTGCCAGGAAGGCTGCCTGGATGGCTGTCTGCAAGGCCAGTGTTGCTGCTGCCACCTGGAAGACTGAGATTTCTTCTGCGTCCTAGGGCCGGCCAAACTACCAGAGGACTGAGGAAGCATGACCAGGATGCTAACACTTTGTTTGTGGCTTCGTTGAGCCTTGAATTCCCAGGAACAGAAATTGTGAAGGTTTTGAGATGTACTGGACCCTGTGAACTTCAGTATGTAGCAGGAACTTCCTGGAGGACTGGACAAGGACCTGGGAGCTGTCGGCCTCTGAATCCAGGTGACTGGTGGATTCAGGTAGGATCTGGGACCGTGGAAGGGGACCCAGGGAATCTGAGAGACCACTCTGAGTCAAGATGAAGAAAAAGCCTCTCCTTGGATATTGAATGCTGTGATGGTAACATGGTTTACTATTGACCTAGGGGTGGGGGGGTTTGTGTATTTTCTAATGATTGTACTTAGTGATTAGCGATACTTAGTAACTGATTTCTAACTAAGTGACTGAATAAGTTAACCTAGTTGCCCCATGAGTGGAAGACTGACTTGTATGAGATGATTGAATGACTAAGTAAGGAGGCAAACCTCCACTTTGGTGAAAATTACGTGGCCATTTTAATGATAAACTGTTGTGAACACTATATTATGATTTTCTGTGATAAGATATAATGTTGTGAATACTGCATGGTGATTTGTTGTGAATGTTTTCCTTTGATTTGTTCTTGAATAAATAGAGTGATCACTATACTGTATAATCAGAACCTAAAAAGCTGTTCACAGTGGCATTCTTTTGGGAAGCTGCTCCTGCATGGCAGGGAATGACTCATATTCTTAATTAAGCATATTTTATTTTCCCCACCACTTAAATGTTAAAACAGTTTTTTTTTAAGTTTTGAGTTCCAGATTCTGTCCCATCCTCCCTCTCCCCAAACCCTCCCAGACAGTAAGCAATCAGATATAGAGTATATATATATATGCAATCATGTAAAACATTTCCATATCCATCATTTTGTACAAGAAGACTTGAATAAAAGAAAAAGAAGGAAAGAAAGTGAAAAATAGCACACTTCAGACTGTATTCAAACAACATCAGTTCTTTCTCTGGAGGAGGATAGTATACTTCATCATTGGTCCTTTGGGATTGTCTTGAAAGATTGTATTGCAGAGAATAGCTAAGTCATTCACATTCTTCATTGTACCGTTCTTCATTGTTGTTACTGTGCACAGTGTTCTCCTGATTCTGTGCACTTTACTTTGCATCAGTTCATGTATGTCTCTCCAGGTTTTTCTGAAGCCACCCTGCTTGTCATTTCTTAAAGCACAGTAATATTCCATCACAGTCATATACCACAATTTGTTTCGCCGTTCCCCAATTGATGGGTACCCCTTTGATTTCCAATTCTTAGCCACCACAAAATGAGCTGCTATAAATATTTTTCTACAAATAGGTCCTTTTCCCTTTCTTTTGAATGACTAATGTTCTTATGAATTTGATTCAGTTCTTTATATATTTGAAATGATGCTTTTATCAGAGAAATTTGCTGTAAAAATATTTTTTCCTGGTTTTCTGCTTTCCTTCTGGACTGCATTGATTTTGTTTGTGCAAAATCTTTTTAAATTCATGTGATCAAAATTATCCATTTTACATCTTATAGCATGCTCTTTATTCTTCCCTTCTCCATAGATCTAACAGGTAAAATTTTCACTGCTCTAAATCATGTGCCCATTTTGACTTTATCTTGGTATGTGGCATGAGATGTTGAACTATATCTAGTTTCTGTAAAAACCATTTTACAATTTTCCCACTAATTTTTGTTAAATAGTAGAAGCTGAAGTTTTTGGATTTACCAAACATTAGATTATTATGGTCATTTATTATAGTGTCTTGTGTACCTAATCTATTCCACTGATTCCCCACTCTATTTCTTAGTCATTCCCAGATAGTTTTGATGATTACCACTTTGTAATACAGTTTGAGATCTGGTCCTGCAAAACCACCTTCCTTCACCTTTTTCCTTCATTTATTTCCTTGATTCTTGACCTTTTGCTCTTCCAGATGAATTTTGTTATTTTTTCTAGCTTTATGAAATAATTTTTTTGTAGTTTGATTATTAGTATGGCACAGAATAAATAAATTTATTTAGGTAGAATTGTCATTTTTATCATTTTCTTGGCCAAACCACGAACAATTAATTTCTCCACTTGTTCAGATCTGACTTTATTCGTCCAGAAAATGTCTTGAAATTGTCTACATATAGTTCCTGGGTTTGTGTCAGCAAGTAGACTCCCAAGTATTTTATATTGTCTGAAGTTATTTCAAATGGAATTTCTCTTTACATCTATTCCTGCTGAACTTTGTTGATGGTTGTCATTTCAGTAGTGTTGGATTCTTTATGACCCCATTTTTGGGGTTTTCTTTGCAAAGATACTGGTGTGTTTTGCCATTTTCTTCTCCAGTTCATTTTACAGATGAGGAAACTGAGGCAAACAGAGTTAAGTGACTCGCTTAGGATCATGCAGCTCATAAGCATCTAAGAGCAGATTTGAATTCAGGTTTTCCTGAATCCAGTCCCAGTGCTTTATTCATTGCATCTCCTGGCTGCCAAGACTTTGTTGGTAATATGTAAAAATGTTGATGATTTATGTGGGTTTATTTTATATCCTGCAAATTTGCTAAA
>CM053591.1:2897439-2920640 GCA_028646515.1 Pseudochirops corinnae | reverse complement strand
GACTCTCTTTTCATGATTTTCTTGCATCATTCTCATTTCTCTTCACAATTTTTCCTCCACTTCTCTTATTTGGTTTTCAAAACCCTTCTTAAGCTGCTCTATGGCTTGTAGGAAGTCTTCATGTTTCTTGGAAGCTTTTGGTGCAGGAGTTCTGACTGTGTTGTCTTCCTCCTGTTCCATGCTTTGATCCTTCTTGTCCCCAAAGAAGGATTCTAGGGTTTGATTGCTGTTCTTACTTTGCTTCCTTTTCCTGCTCATGCTGCCAGTCAATTACTTGATTTTTTAGCCCTGTGGAACTCTGCTTCCAGAGGGGAAAGCTCTGTCCCAAATCACTGGAGTTTTTGCAGCTGCCAGTGCTTTTAGGAGGCCGCTGTCACTGCAAACTCCACCAGCTTTGGCTCACTGAAAACACACCCCACAACCACTACCCACGACCACGATCCAGATCTAGGCCACTAAACGCAAGAGCATTTGGCTCTGAATGATTGCTTGGCCCCCCTGCAATCTGCAGCCTGGGAGCTCTGAAGCAGCCATGTGGAGACGGCTGCAGGGCCACCACTTCTGCCACTTTCTTGCCCTGGAGGCAGTTTGGCCAGACCACTTTTTTCCCCTGAATTTAGCTGAGTTCCACTGACCTTTCACTTTGTCCTTGTTTCTTATGGCTTGATAATTCTGGAAATTGCCACAGCTGCCACTGATCCACTCTCCTGAAGGCTCCAGCTGCGGCTTGTCCTGGCTACCCTGGGGCCAAGCCACGGTTTAATGTTGGGCTAGTTTCGGCTCCCAGCATGCTGTGATGAGCCCTTCCTGTGGAGCTGCCTTCAGTGGGAGATGTGTTTTTCTGTATTTTTGTGAGTTGTGGAGCCCTAAAATTTGTTTAGAGTCATATTTTATGAGTATTTGAGGTGCCTATGTGTGAGCTGCAGAAACTTGTTGTTTCTACGCTGCCATCTTCCATTCCATTTTTCAAATGGTCCATTTATTGGGCAATATTTTCTACTTTTTGTTCTTAGCAATTTATTCTTTTTTTTCTTGTTGAACTCTTACTTGAATTTTTGTAGCAAATCTCATAGTCCTTATGGCCAAATTTTTTTTTTTCTCTGAGGCTTTGCTTGTTATTGTGGGATTACATTCTTCTTCTGTGTTTACTTCTTAGCATTTTCTTTCCCTTTAATATTTTTAGCTATGTGACCCTGGGCAAGTCACTTAACATCTGTCTGCCTCAATTTCCTTAACTGTAAAATGAGCATAATAATAGCACTAACCTCCTAGGATTACCGCCAGGGACAGTGTCTGACACATGTTTGTTTCCTTCCTTCATTGTGTTTTGTGCCACCTATTTAATTATATTTTTCATCCCAATTTTTTTATTGGAATTTTGTGTTCTTCTCTGTCCTCTCCAGCACTATTAAATGGGTTGAGTAGGCCTTGCATGATCTTTTCTCTTCTTTACCTTTTTTTCTGATCTAAATGGGCTAGGTACATATAAGAGGGGCCATGTGGCTCCCTACCAGCGATGTAAAGAGACTTGCATTCAGATGGGGTCAGATTCTCCCTCCTCAACCAAACCCCCTAGTGTCACTGGGGCCAAAACCTGTAATTGTCCAGTGTTGGAAGAGCTTGGAATGCTTTGCAATCCACCCCCAGAAAAACTACCACGGGAGAAAATATGTAGGGGAAAAGACTGAAATTACCAAAGATCTCAGGGGAAAGGAAACTCAAAGATTTTTAACATAAGCAGATAAACCAACAGGGAAGAGAGACACTGAAAACAAAAGGAAATTTGGCCTCCAGATTTTGCAAAAGAGTTCTGGCACCTATGAATAAATGCTATAAAACAAAGGAAAATGATTCAACACCTGATGAGGCTGTGGATTTTGAAGAGAGCCTGGAACCACAGCATGCTGTTCCTGAACACTTTAAAGAGAATTGTGAGAGCAGAATTTATGACCTTCACATCAGAAATAATTGGCAGAATAAAAAAAAAATTTAATGTGCAGTGGCAAGTCTTGCCAAAGAGACAAAAAGAGGATAACTGATTGAGAATGCAACAGACAGCATTTTTTTTCACATTGGCTAATATGGAAATATGTTTTACATAACCTCACATATATTATCTGCATCAGATTACTTGCTTTCTCAGGGAGAGGGCAAGGAGGGAGGGAAAAAAGAATTTGGAACTCAAAAATTTAAAAACTTATTTTAAATTATTCTTACATGTAATTTTAAAAAATTAAGTACAAAAAAATTAAAGCTTAAAAAAATGCTATAGACAGAAGGGAAGGAAAATCTAGACTAAAAAAGCAAAACATAGTAACACTAAAAGAATGTTCCCCGGACGAGCAATTTCTCAAGCAGATCGAATGTATAGAGACAACGTAAGGATTATAGGACTTGCAGAAAAACACATCAAAAAGCCTAAAACCATAATGAAAGACACAATACCAAAAAACCTGCCCAGATCTCCTGAACAGAGAAAACTAATTTCTAATCAAAAGAATCCATCAGAAATCCTTCAGCAAACCAACAAAGTGAGTCTGAAAACTCAAAGACACATGGTTAAAGTTAACAGTTTCATTGAGAAGCAACATTCTACTAAGGACTTGAAGAAAGACCTTCAAACCCAAAGGAAAGGAAATCCGAGTGACACAAAATTGTTCTGCACTCACCAGAAAATGCAGGTAGAAGTGGAATAATGTGTTTTAAAAATCCGTGAGTCTCAAGTTAAAAACATAAGGTGACCTGTCTTACATGTATGAGTCAAGTCACAAATGAAAAATAAAAATGGATGCCCAATGATAAAGAGGCATCGAAACATTTTTAGAAAGATAATCAGACCCCAAGAGATTACTTGCTTTTCAGTCACCCCAGAAACAGAAACAGAAACAGAAACAGAAACAGAAACAGAAACAGAGGAAAGGCAAACAGATATAGGACAACCCAAATGAGAACAACCACAGCAAAATAACAACAGAGAGCATTAGGAGACTTCTTTCCAAATGTACAAAAGGAGGAGACCCAGGTGACAGCAGAAGTCAAATCGAAGTGATTGTGGAGAAACAGGCCTGAAATATTATGGACTAAACCTCAGGAAATGAATGCCAGCCTTCAGGTAAATCATCGTGTGGGTTTTTTTCTTTTTTGAGGGACTGAAATACAGAATGAGAAAGCACATCAAAAGGAGGAAGGGAGAAAGAAGATAAAAGGGAAGGCAACTTAAATCAAAGCTATCAATGAAGCGAAAGTGGCTCCTATCTTTTCGGAAAAAGAAAGCCTAGAGGAGAATGCGTAAAGAGGCAAAGGGAACTTGATGGAGAGGATTGTAAAGGGATCAAAGAAAAGGGAAACTATGTTTCATTGGTAAGAGGTGGTACCATTGATGAATGCTTTTTTGGGAGAAGAGATCTTTTACTAAGGGAGATGGGGACTTTGCAATAGGTATTATCCACAGGGATCTTGTGCTCAGAGATATCACTAATCCTGCCTCAGAAGAGGAGGCAAGTGGGGGTGGGGATGACCAAGGGGAGAGCAAAGGTCAATAATGAACTGAATAGTCAGGGAATTATAAAGAATCTTACCATGAACAGGACTGAGGTGTGTCCTTGCTATCATCTGTAGGAAGTGGTATTTCAAGCACATCAGAAAAAAAGGAAATGATGAAAGTTCTACAAGGCAATACCAGATACTGTCTAGAAGAGAGATTGTAATATGGCAGCTCAAAATTTTGAATTCCAATAGGAATACGAAGAATAAAGGACTAAATAAGTATAAGGATCATGAATCAAAGAATAAAAATCTAGAATAGAGGGAAGGCACAGAAAGTAATCTTGAAACTTAGTGAACAAAAATTAAAGAGGAGAAGAGAAAGGTGAGGGAGATTCAATTTGACTCTTTAACTGAGAGGAAAAGAAGAGGGAAGAATTCAGTAACTAGATAAAAGAAATAAAAGGAATTAATAAGCAAAGCTCTAAAACTAATTGGTAAAAATTCATATTGCCATTCTTTTGGAAAGATAAAATGTGAAAGAGTATAATACATTTATATTGTATTTAGATGCAAGGAAGCAATGAGTGCTCTTTAAAATGTTGTCCTGGGGCCAGTGATTTTCAACAGAGGAATCATGGTTAATTTGTCATAACACATGGGCCAAGTATCCCCCCACAATGTGTAGAAAATCTTCCTAATAAGATGGTTACATGAAAGGTCCTAGAGAAGTCCAGCTCTCTAATCCTAACAAATATCCAACAATGAAGATATCCACAACAAAAAGAATCAGAAGTAAACTCCTCCAACAGTTCTGGCAGGGAGAGAAGGGAACCCAAAATAAAGCTTCCCATCTCTGTGGACTGGTGTAGTAAGGCCAAAAATATTCATTTGCCTGGAGGTTGGGTTTCATGAGGTTGATATTTCTCCTGGCAAGCAAGGCCAGCGTCAATAATTGGGTATCTGAAGCCATATCCAGGTCCCAGCCTCAGAAGAAAAACAAAGACAGGATCGGCCCTGAAATATCACTGCTTTGAGAAGCAAGGTTTATCCCTTATAGAATGCTTTTAGTTCAAGTAACATTTTTGGTCACTGAATGACAGGTGTTGCCACTTTACTGATAAAGTTACAAGGCTATTACTGTAAAGCTTCGAGTAAAATTTTTTTATCTTTATTATAACTTGACAATCATATCAACAATCATTTTCATACAAAAAAGAAATGTGTATGAAACCATGACTCTCCATTATGCAAATCTTTTTTTAAGTATAGAACAAGTTCAATATAAGTTCAAATCTCAAAACGTCCTGTAACTTTGTCTTCTCCTGAACTTCTGAGACTTTTTTTTCCTTTTTTTGCACTACTATCAAAATTACTACCACATTTTTGTGAATCACCTTTTTGTCATTGTTGTTCAGTCATTCAATTATGTCCAATTCTTTGTGACCCCATGGACGTAGCACACCAGGCCCTTCTGTGTGCCACTATGTCTCAAAGCCTATTCAAGTCCATGCTCATTGTCTTCATGACACTATCTATCCATCTCATCCTTTGCTGTCCCCTTCTCCTTTTGTTTTCAATCATTCCCAATACCAGGATCTTTTCTAAGGAATCCCATCTTCTCATTATGTGCCCAAAGTATTTAAGCTTCAGCTTCAGTATTTGACCTTTGGTAAATACTATTCCTTTAAATATTGACTGATTTGATCTCCTTGCTGTCCAAGGGACCCTCAAAAGTCTTGTCCAGGACCACAGTTTGAAGGTGTTGGTTCTGTGGAGCTCAGCTTTTTTTTAAGTCCAACTCTTACAGCCATACAATGCTACTGGAAAAAACAAACATACCTTTGACTATACAGACCTTTGCTGGCAAGGTGATGTCTCTGCTTTTTAGCACACTGTCCAGATTTCCCATAACTCTCCTTCCAAGGAGCAAGCATCTTTTAATTTCATGGCTCCATTTGTCATCTATAGTGGTCTTCAAGCCCAAGAATATGAAATCTGACACTGCTTCCATTTCTTCTCCCTCCATTTGCCAAGGTTTTTTGTTTTTTATATTAAGCTTCAAGCCAGCTTTTACACTTTTCCCTTTCACTCTCATCAAGAGGCTTCTTAATTCCTCTTCACTTTATGCCATCAGAGTGGTGTCATCTGCACATCTGAGATTGTTGATATTTCACCTTAATTCCAGCTTTTTATTCAGCCAGTCTGGCATTTTGAATGATGCAATCTGCACATAAGCTAAATGAATAAGATGACAATACACAAACTTGTACTCCTTTTCCTATCTCCAACCAATCAGTTGTTTCATGTTCAGTTCTAACAATTGCTTCTTGGCCCACCTGGTTCCTCAGGAGACAAGTAAGATGGTTTGGTAGCGCCCCCCCCCCCAAATAAAAAAGTTCTCTCTTTAAACATAGCCTAGAAAAAAAAACCCACCTATTGGTTATGTCTGAAGATATATGGCTCATTCTGCACCTCTGATGCCTCACCTTTCTGCCATAAAGTGGAAAGCTTGATTAATTGTCTTCTAGAACCATGGCTGGTCATTGCATTGATTAGTTCTTAAATATCTGAAAATTGTTTTCCTTTGCAAGAAATGTTGTAGTCATTGTATAAATTGTTTTCTTGGATCTGTTCACTCTTCCTCAGTTCATACAAGTCTTCCTAGATGTCTCTGAATCTGTCTCTTTGGTAATTTTGTATAGCACAGTAATATCCCATTACATTTATAAACCATAATTGGTTTATCCATTCCCTAACTTATGGGCAGCACCTTTAGTTTCCAACTACTGCAGTTTTCATTGTTTTTGCCATAACAAAAAGTGCTGCTATAATTATTTTTGTATGAGTCTTCCTTAACCTTTAAAAAAATATTTAGGAGTTTTTGTCCAGTAGTGGTATCAATGGATCAAATGTTAATCATAATTTAGTGACTTTTTTAGTATAATTTCTAATTACTTTCCAGAATGGGTGTACCAAATTACAGTTCTACCACTAATTCATGTGTGGTGTAGGTGAGAAGCAGACACACACACACACAATCTTCAACATCCCCTCCAACAATTAGCACTTTCTTCTTCTGGTCATTTTTGATCTGATGGATGTGAGGAAGGATCTCAGAACAGTTTCAATTTGCATTTCTCATATTATTAGTGATTTGTGCATTTTCCCATATAGTTGTAGATAACTTTTAGATAACTTTTTTTTTTGGAGGGGGGAAGCCAAGGCAATTGGGGTTAAGTGACTTGCCCAAGGTCACATAGCTAGTAAGTGTGTCAAGTGTCTGAGGTTGGATTTGAACTCAGGTCCTCTTAACTCCAGGGCTGGTGCTCCATTTACTCTGTCACCTAACTGCCCCAAGGACATTTTTCTTTTCTTTTTTGGTGAGGCAATCAGGGTCACACAACTAATAAGTGTTAAGTATCTGGGGCAGGATTGGAACTCAGGTCCTCCTGACTCCAAGGCTTGTGCTCTTCCACCTAGCTGCCCCTGATAACTTCTTTTTGAGACCTGCCCATTTATATCCTTTAATTGTTGGATTATAGTCTTTGTTTTTATATAGTTGAATCAATGTCCTATATAGTCTGAACATCAAACTTGTATCAGAGAAATTTGCAATGAAATTTTGCTCTGGTTCCCTATTTCCTTTTAGCGACATAGATTTTGTTTGTGCAAACACTTTCCAATTTTATTTAATCACAATTGTCTATTTCATCTCATAGAATTTACGTTATTCCTTTTTTTAATCAAGAAATTTTCTACATTCCAAAGTTGTGACAGGCATATCCTCCCTTTTTCCTCTATTTTGAAAAATATATATATAAGAAAAATATTTAGAACAACACACGTGTATAACCAAAAGTCATTCCACAATACATAAGTTGCCAAAGAATGTGAAGAAACATCACACATGTGCACAAAACAATCATAACTTATTAGCAATCCTATGAAAGAATGCTCTGAATCACTAACAAGAGAAAAGACAAAATGGACTTTATCTGGACCCTCTTTTTTTCTCCCTCTATATTTTTTCACTTAGCGATCTCATCAGCACCCCTGGATTCAATTATCCAGCCCTAACCTCTCTGCTCACACCCAGTCTTGCATCCCCAACCATCTGCTGGACAACTCCAACTGCATGTCCTAAAGTCATTTTAAACTCAATATGTCTAAAAGTCAACTAATTATCTTTCCCCCCCAATCATCCTCCTTTCCAAATTTCTCTATTACTGTCTAAGGCACCCTCATCTTCCCAGTCCTCTAGCCTCTCAAGCTAGGTGCTTTCTTTGACTTGTCACACTCTCATCTCCCACATCCAATCTATTGTCCAGGCTTGCCAATCTCATCTTTGTAACATCTCTCAAGCACACCCCCTTCTTTCTTCTGAAACTCTTACTACCTTGGTGCAGGAGCTCATTTTCTCATAGCCTGAAATAGTCTGCTTATTGGTCTTCCTGCCACAAGTCTCTCCTCACTCTAGTTCTTTTCTCCTCAGCCACCGATCTCAATGATTGTTAGCTGACAGAGAGGAAAAGGTTTAGGATGAAGGTAAGTTGACTTCATTGACTATGGAACAAGCATTCCAGAGAGCACAGTGAATGGGGCAGATAGTGTTTGGATAGAATTTTGGGGCAGGAGGGTTAAGGTGGATCAGGAGGTGGGGAATGAGGCTCAGAATCACTCAGTTATGCAGAGTATAAAAAGGTGTAAATATATTCATCATGGAGTGGAGAATGCTACTCCTTTTCTCAGAGGAGGCTGGAGATCAGGCAGGAAACAACTGTAGCATGAGACAGAAGGTGCTGTTTCGTTTGTCTTTCTTCAGAAGGCTGGAGATTAGGTAGAAGATGCAGCTATTGCTGGAAACTAAACCTGTACAGCTGGGAATGGAAATCCCACTCCCTCTTGACTTTCCTATCTCTCTTTCTTCTGGTGCCAGGTGCAGCAGGATATGGAAGCCCAGAAGTCAGAAGGAAAGTGGTTCTCTTTTCACCAGAGGCTCTCCATGCTTGGAGAGATGGGAGATTAGTGTGGGTGCAGCCCGAGGTTGAAATTATCTTCCTGTAGTGTAGATGGTAGTTGCCTCTTGCCAGTCTCTAGCAGCCTGAGGGTGGAAATCAGGCAGGTAAAGCAAGAAGTGGAAGTCTTGAGCACTGCGTGGGAAAGTCAAGTTGAGGCAGGTGATCTTTGCTGCCTTCCCTTAGGGTCACCGGCAAAGATGGAAACTCTGGATTAAGAGAAAGGTAAATTTCTGCAATTTTGATCATTTCTGGCAATATTGCAAAACAAATTCACTAGATTTCTCATTGAACCTGGGAAGAAGGAAATAATGAAATGATCCAGTAGCAAAGAGGGTTGGAGTTGGTATGATTGCCCCCAAATGCACCTGAAAAACACTAGCCATTCACATCCCTACAAGAACTAGACAACTAAAATTTTAATTTCTCATATTGTCTTAAGGTATCTACAATTGATCAAAGCCCATAAAAGTAAGTAAAAGTACTTGCTAAGTGTTCAATATTCACCTGTGGCAAATATATGTACATACATATGTATGTATATGTATGTATGTATGTGTATGTATATGTATGCATGTATGTATGTGTATGTATATGTGTGTATATATGTATGCATGTGTGTGTATCTATATCTATATCTATATATTCCCCCCCTTGGAATTAAGCTACTTTTAGCCCTCCTCCTTTTCCTGAAAGATGCTCTTAATGAATGCATTCCTTTGACTAGAGGCTTTTCCACCCAGTTCTAAGCTGTGTGTTTATTCTGAGACAGCATGTTCCTTTATGTTGCCTTAGTCAGAACCCTCTCAGAGTGTGTGAATTAAGCACATAAATAATCGAGGTTGACAAATATCAAGGGGAGGAAGAAAAGGCACACAGCTTGTAGCTGGCAGGTTATAACAAGAATGCTGATGAGTAATGTTACAGATTAAAAAGGAGGTAGGCAAAAATGTAGTTTGGCTTTTTTTTTTTTAATGAAAAGTTATCACTACCTCCATTTAGCTCTAACATGATATGTTACTCAGTTGGATTGTAGGTGGGAGATTAAGTAGCAGTGATAAAAAAAGTGTTTCTTGGCATTCAGGGCCTCCTTTGGGCCACTTCAAAGTGTTACTGAGGAGTTCTAAAAGGAGACCTTTCTTGTTCTTTCATGTTCTAACTTCCCAGACAACTTCTGTGTGCCTACCTAATGAAGAACTTTGTAATAGGCTGGGGGTGGGGAAAGATAGAAAAATGCAATTCTTCTCCAACCCTGCACACTATGTTTTTGTGTGCCTTTGTCCTGTTACATAGATTCGATTGTCTTCTTCATGTTGTCAGTGTGAATTTTAAATGAAAACAGTCAAGGCAACAAAATTAAGATCTTTAATCATGGTAAATGAGTTGAAGTTGGGGGTGCCCCACAGCAAGTGCTGGGGTACCCCAAGAGGGGCCTGGGAACAGATTTATATAGGGTGCAAAGGCAGAGAGAATGACTAGGCTGCAGGTGGGTGGGGTTAGGCATCTCACACTTTCACTATATGAGTTGTTTGGCTAATAAGCAAAAGTTCATAAAGAAAGCTTCGAAATCTCTGTAGGGGAGAGTTTGGGAGATTTACAAAATAATCAGAGGCTCCTAGTGACAAAGTCTGGTCTGCTGCAAGCAATCCACTGGCCTGGGGGTGGAGGATGGGGAAGCTTCAGTCAGTCCTTAAATTGTGTTTGTCCAGCTGTCTGATACTTTAGGAAGTGGGGAAGTGGGAAGCGGTAGAAGCTTTTTAGATTTCAGTGTTTATATTCTCATACGAGGGTCATGTACACAGTAGGCACTTAATATTCACTTGCTTAGATAGATAAAGTCTTGCCCACATCTTTAGGGGCAAGTAGCATGACAAGATTTTTAAAATTTTGTAACAAGTATAGACAATAGCTTCCTCCCTTTTCTGACCCAAAATCATCAGAGAAGAAAAGGTAGAATTGAAGGGGAAAAAAATCATCTGGAGGTCTCAAATCTTGCTTTGTAGCACAATAGAGAACATACTCAACTATATTTGTCAAAGGATGGTCTGGACCTGCAAAACATAACATAAATGTTTGGTCCAGGATTATGATTTCTTTCCTGTAGGCAACTCCCAATATGGCTACTCCATCTACAGATGCAAATTTCCATGTTATCTGAGATTTATAGTCTCAGAGAGTTGCCTGGGGGTACTGAGAGGTTCAGTGACTTACTGGTATGAGATAGAACCTAAAATCTTGGTCTTCCGGACACCTGGGCTTTTATCCAACAGAACATGCTGCTACTCATCACATCCAGATGCCTTTGAAAACATCTAAACATGAAGCATTTTTCAGGACGGCTGAATCAGCACATCACCTTCACTATTCAAGCAGTTAGCATGCCAGCCCAGGGTTTGGGGCTCTACTTCCAGTCCATTATCAAGTTCTTCAAGAAGAATGTGGTTACAAACCATTCTTCTTACTGCCAGTTAAATTCAACTGAGAGACCCAGGAACTCCAGACCTCTCAGAGTCACCAAGCTGCCTCCAAGGCTAGACTTGTCCATCATGGGATCACCATTTACTCATTCATGCTCAAGTGAAGAACACACAACATCAGAGGCAAGAAGGGGTGTAAGATCAGTGTCATGACCAACACCTGTGCAGGGGAGCTGCACTCAACTGAGTATGTTCTATGAATATCTCATTTTATTCCAATCTTGAACTTGATATGTCAAACTAGCTAGAGAATTTTGCTACTTTTTTCCCCCCTCCTTCATTCCCCTCTTTTACTTCTCTAAATATTGAGGCAGACACATAGGCATTTAAGGACAGTACTATAAATGGCCTTTTGTGAATGCAAAAATTATTTAATTTGTTCTTCTATTTTATCTGATCCCTTACTTTTATTACAATAGCTTGGGAGATGAAAAATGAAAGAGAATAACTAGTTCAGGCCTGGAAAAAAGATACAAAGAAAAAAAGGAAGGTAGAATCTACTGTTTCCTTTGATAATTCAGCTGTGTAAGTTATGGTATATGATTGCCACAGAATATTATTGTGCTATAAGAAATGATGAGCAGTATGCTTTCAGAAAAAGCTAGAAAGACTTACATGAACTGATGCAAAGTAAAATGAGCAGAACCAGGAGAACACTGTACACAGTAACAACAATAGTGTACAATGAACAGTTGTAAGTGACTTAGCTATTCTTAGCAGTACAATGATCTAAGACAGCGGTTCTCAAACTGTGGATTATGTTCAATTTAAATACATCCTGCATATCAGATATTTACATTATGATTCATAACAGTAGCAAAATTACAGTTAATGAAGTAGCAACGAAAATAATTTTATGGTTGGGGGTCACCACAACATGAGGAACTGTATTAAAGGGTCACGGCATTAGGAAGGTTGAGAACCATTGATCTAAGACAAATGCGAAGGACTCATGATAAAAAATGCTACCCACTTTCAAAGAAAAAAATTGATGGAATCTGAATGCAGATCAAAGCATACTTTTTAAAAACATTTTTTTACTTTTTTTTTTTTGTTTATATGTTTGGTCTGTGTTTTCTTTCACAATATGACTAATGTGAAAATGTTTTGCATGACTGCATATATATAACCCATATCAAATTGCCTGCCTTCTCAATGAGGGCAGAGGGGAGGGAGAGAATTTGGAACTCAAAAGTTTAAAAAATTAATATTAACAATTTTTACATGTAATTAGAAAATGAAATATTTTAAAAGACAATTTGATTGTACAACATTAAGTATAAACTTGCTTTGGAAGTTTTTTTTTCATTTGGCTTGGTTCAGACATAACTAAGTTTTGCATTGTAAAAAGAGCTCTTTGTGAATGAATGCATACAGCTATTTGTGTTTTTGGTAATAAAAGCTAGAATTTATATAAAATTTTAATGTTTGCAAAAGATTTTTACAAATATATCATTTTATCCCCACAACAACCCTATAAGGTAGATACTATTATTATCTGTATTTTATAGATGAGGAAATTCAGACAGACAGAGGTTAAGTGATTAATTCAAAGTCAGAGAACTAATAAATATTTTGTACTAATTTGAATTCGGATCTCCCTAACTCTAGGTATGATATTTTATCCACTACGCGTCACCTCATACACCTCTAAGCCACTCTGATTAACTGAAGCGGCCAGATTCACTCCCAGATACTTTATATATATTTTGTAGCTATTTGGAATGGGATTTCCCTTTTTATTATTGCCTCTAGGATTTTGTATTATTATATTAATCCCTATTATTATTGTAACACAGAAGTGTTATCAGTTTGTAAGGGTTAATTTTGAAGCTTACAACTTTGCTGATTCTACTATCTCAATTAGTTTCCTTATTGATTCTTAAGGATTTTCTAGGTAAACCATCATATCATCAGCAAATAGAAAATCAGTAAATCCTTATGCCTTTAATTTCATTCTCTTGTTGTAGGAAGCCAAAGAGGCCGAAACCAGGATTCAGATAAAGATTTCAATAGTGTTCTCTAATTAGGACCTTTTGGTGATGCGACTAGCAATTTTGCATAAGGCCAGCTCCCTGAAGACCCCTGAGGGTTGTAATTAAAAAGACTTTTGTTTGAGACTCTGACTTCAAGGCCTTTTGCCCCCAAAACTTCAGACACCTAAAAAGACATGTCCCTTATTAAAATTATCCACCCTACGTTGGTTCCAGGATATAAGTGACTAAAGACAATGATTACACCTAGACAAAACCTAGATGTTTGGAAGCTGCTCTCATTTGCATCCTCTTTGTTAATGCCTTTAAAAATGTTAACTGACTTTACAAAGATCTGTTGGCCTTCCTGAGACTTTTTGGGGCCTAGAATTCAGATGCCTGATTTTATCTAAGCTACTTTCAGGATGTAGCAGACTATTGTAATGATGAAACTATGATAATGACAATAGTATTGCAGGATGTGTCAAACTAAGCTTATTGATGAGAATACTTGAATCTTTGTCCTTTGGATCTTTAAAAATCTTGTTCAAATCATCATTAAATGGAGTTCATGGTTCTTCCTTGAACTATCCCACATCGCCTGGTCATTTCTTTTTCATATTTCTGATCATGCTTAGTGCTGGACACTGAGCAGCCCACTACATCTTGTCTAATTGTTATTATTAGCATTTCTGGAATTATACCCCCAAAAAATAGTTTGAGAAGATCCTTGATTAATTTGGAAAGGTTCTATTGTATTACTGATGCTTGCTTTTAGTTTTAGAGAGAAACTTTTAAAGATTTTTAAAAAGATATACTTTGTAGGTTTCTTTTTTCTAAGTAAAAATGTGTTATATTTTGTCAAAAAAAATTTCTGCATCTATAATTATGTAGTTTTAGAAATTTTTGTTTTCAATTATTATGTTCATTGTTTCCTAGTGTTGAACCATCTTTGCATCTCTTTTAAAAATACAATATGATCATAATGTACAATTTCTTGGATGAATTGCTGTAGCCCATTTGACAGAATTTTATTTAAAGTTTTCTGAATCGATACTCATTATTGATATTAGTCTATAGTTCTCCAGTTCTTTATTTTGTCCTTCTTAAGTGTTAGAACTGTATTTGTTTCATAAAAGGAAACTGGTAGGGTGCGTTCTTTCTCAATTTTTGAGAATAATTTGTGTAGTGTTGATACTAATTGTCCTTTAAAAGCTGAATAGAATTCTCCTGTGAATCGATCCATCAGGTCTAGGAGTTTCTTCCTCACCCTACTCCACTTTGGAAATTCCATTACAGCTAATACGGTTTCTTTTTCTGAGATTGGATAATTAAAGATCTCTATTTGTTCTTCTGTTAGCTTGGGTATTTTATATTTTTTAAGGTATTCACTCCTCTATTTCTTTTGTGTTCTCAGTTTCGATAGCATATAACAACACATAGTAGGTTCTGGTATTTCTTTTTATTTCTTCCGGTTTTGTTGTGATTTCGTTTTGTTAAGCTGCTGTTTGGTTGATTTGATATTTCTCCTATATTCATTTTAACCAGAGTGGATAAAAGTTTATTTCTCTTATTAGTATTTTAAAAGAGATAGCTTGTAATTTTATTTATCATTTCCATAAGGCTTCCTGCTTTCTTGTTGTTTTTAGTTTCTTAGTTTTTATTTTTCTAATTTTTAAAAAATGCACATTCAATTCATTATTTCTCTTTCTTCCCCCTATTTTGTTAGCATATGTTTATAGGGACATATTTCCCAAACACAGCTTTAGTGCATCTTAGAAATTTTGGTGTGTTGTTTTATCATTACTGTTTTCTTTCACATAATTATTGATTGTTTCTATGATTTGTTCTTTAACCTACTCATTATGTAGGATTTTGCTGTTAAGTCTCCATTTGGGTCTATGTCTTTTTTGTATAATCCCTGAACTGATTACTACTTTTATTGCATAAGAGTCTGCAAATGAATTATTTACTATTTGTACCTCTTATGCTGACCTGCTACTGGAACATGATGGTTGGTGGGCAGATGCTCAGTAAATTTGCTTTAGGGGTTACAGACTGAATTTATCTGATTAGGGTTCTTGGTGTCCTAGATTATAGAGAAAGCTAAAACTGTTTTATTTCTTGTCCATAGTTCCTGTTTTGGAGAGGTATGAGAGGTAATAAGAATCAAAGAAAAGGTATAGTCCTTCATCATTTTGGTAATATGGCCTGAAGTATCACAACAGTACGTTATTGAGCTGAGCCTTGGAAAAAGGGATTAGTCTAAACATTCATACTAGAAAAAAAAAGTAGATGAAAATGATATATTTGTTAGTTTATGAAAAGCAATTGTATGGGTTTCTATTTGTACACATAATTTGGTCAGGCCCTAGAGCCATACCAAGAATTGAGTAAGAGAGAAGATGGAAGTGGATACACATACAAAATAAGAAAATACGAAGAAATAGCAAAATACACACAAACAGAGAACAAAACTATGCAGAGTTAAGAGTAATGGAGCTCCGGTGTATAAGTGATACTAGTGCCAAAGCAAGTCATAAAACGTGTGTACTAAAAATATTCTTCAATTAACATATACATCAACATACATATGCAGTTACACGCATGGTAGTTATTACACAGATAAACATTAGCATTACATTATTACTTTACTGCATGTACAACCATTTGGCCAGGTTCCCCTAGGACATCATAAGATAGTTACTCTCCAGTTAGAATGAAGCTCCTCTGCAGACTGCTCCTGTAACTGAGCTAGTTGACTATATGGGCTGATAATTATTCTTATCACAACAATAATTTTACCTTTAAACTTGAAATCCTATAGGCTTCGCATTGGGTCACAGTATTAGTACACTACACCTTGTTGGGTGTGTTTATAACCAAGGAGTCTGCTGAGCAACTAGGGAACAAATGTACTGTTTCTGGATTTAATCCTCTCCTGTGATTAGAACAGACTACTGGATGGTGGCGCACAGTCTTCCTCCCTTTCAACATCTGTTTAGGAGTCGGGGGCAGGCAATTTTTTCAAGACTGACAAAGCATTCCTTTTGCTCTGAGTCCACTGCATGTCCATTAGTCTCTAACTGCTAACCTCAATGACTATGAAATAGGTTTCTGACTGATTTGCTAACTTGTTGGTCCCAAGAATACCAGGATTTCTCTACAGAAGTGTGACTTTACTGAAGGTCTCCACAACGGTACCAGACATCACCTATTGCTTGTTTTTGTCAGCCTTCTCCTGGACCTAAGCTGTCATTGCAGGGGCACTTTCTCTCTCAGCCAAAATACATATAGGTAGTGAGTGTCTTCAATCTTTCCATCCTCAGGGACCTCCAAGCACAAGTTATTAGGCAGATACACCCAAATATCAGTTGATAGGATATAAAGCCAGTGGCATCATTCCTAATAATAGGAAGGCCACATATTGGATCCAATAAGATTTTTTTTTTAAATCTGGTTTCATTGTCCCTAACATGTTCATCAGTTTACAATAGTTTTGGGGTCCCCTTGAGGCATCAAGGTGCTGCGTAATACTTCTTGATACCAGGTAAAGCTAACATCTCTCTGAGAACTCTGATTTCAAAGTGTCTGACCTATCCTGTGAATTCTTCTCCCACTGTGGCAGCCATGGCACTTTTCTGGTTCTTGGATGGAAATACCCGTACATTTTTTCCCAATTGTGTCCAACTCTTCCTGCCCCCATTTTGGGGGTTTTCTTAGCAAAAATACTGGAGTGGTTTGCCATTTCTTACTTCAGCACATTTTATGGATGAAGAACCAAAGCAGACTTAAGTGACTTGCCCAGGGTCACACAGCTAGTAAGTGTCTGACCCTAGATTTGAAATCAGGAAAATGAGTTTTCCTCACTACATTCTATCCATTGAGCCACCTCACTGCCCCATGCCAGTGCACACCTTGTGAAAAAGTCAGTTATAGTATATTACTGTATAACCTAGAGATGAAAAGTTAGATTACAAGAGGTTGGAAGGCTCTAGGTTCTGCACAGACTTTCAGGTAGTTCTTTTATAGGTAGTTATATTTCCTTTTTTTTTTTTTTAGATTAAATTATTCAAGACCTCCATTTATTCTTCTGTTACACTAGGTAGTTTATATTTTTGAAGGTATACATCCCCCTATTTCTTTTGTGTTCTCAGTTGTCAGAATAATAACTGAAGATAATAGACTCTGATAATCCTTTTTATATCTTTTATATTTCATTGGGACTTCACCACCTTCATTTACTATTTTGTTGGTTTGATTTTCTGCCCTCTTCTTTCTAATCAGATTCATTAAAGGTTTATCAATTTTTTGTCTTTCTGAAGAGACAAATTTTAGTTTTGTTAATCATTTCTTAGGTCTTAGGAGGGTTTCCATTTTATCTGTTTTTAGTTTTTAATCTCTTCTTTCATGATTACTTTGGGTTTCTTTATTTGTTGGCTTTGTATTTTTAAAAAATGTATATTCAGTTAATTCCCTGTTTTTCGATTTTGTTTTGGTACGTTCATAAGGGTATAATTTTTTTTCCCTTCAGACTGCATAAGCTGAATCTCAGAAATTTTGATATGTTATTTAATAGTATCACTTTCTTTCTCATCATTAGTCATTATTTCTATTATATGTTCTTTGATCCACTTATTTAGGATTTCACTGTTGTCTCCCTTTGAATCTCTTTTGTGTGTGCTCCCTGTACTGATTACATTTTTAAAATTATATTATGGTTTGCCAAGGGTTTTATTGCTCACCCCTTCACAATCTCTGTGCCCAAATACATGGTTAGTTTTTGTAAAAGTTCCTTGTGGAGTTGTGAAATATTTAGATTTTTTAGCATTCCCAATTAGAAAATATGTTGTCTTTAAGCTTTAATTTCTTCAACAATTTGTTCATTTCTATGTTTTCCTTTTACTCAAAATCTCCTGAAACTATTGTATTATTATAGTTGAAAGCAGACATCAAAAGGAGTTACCTGACTTTTATCCCAACAGACCCCAGAGTCCTGACTCCACCCTAGTTTCTAGGTTGCTGCACCTGGAGCTCCAGCCTGCTGTTTTGACCAGATGCCACCACACCCACTCCCCAATTTCCACACAGACTTTCAAGTATTAAGCAAAACAGTTTGTGTAACAGATTCCAGAGGCTGTACATTCCTGGAGATTCCTATCTCTGTTATTTAAGCCCCGCCCCTTCTTTTTGGAAAAAAAAAATCTCAATGGTCCTTCTGCTTTTAATTTGTTGTTTTTAATCTGGTGGGTGTTTTTTCTATTTTTTTCCCCCTTCTTTTAATTGAGTACAGAGATTTGTTCACTTAGTCAGGTATTTTTGTTTTCTTAGGAGCTATATTTATTTAGCTTTCTGTTTCTGTTGTTCGGAATGTTTACAAAGCAAATAATCTGCTCCCTTTTTTTTTTAATGGCCATTATTTGCTTTCCCTCTTGAGTTTGCTTCTCTTCTGAATCCATTTTTGCACATCCTTCTGCAGTTTCAGGTGAATAAAGAGTATTTTTGTTATTCAAATTTCCTTCCTTTTATATTTGAAAATCTCCAGGCGATTTTTGTAGAATCTCTAATTTCTTGCTGAAATGATTAGATTTAACTACTGTGTCTTTGTGTTTGCAACAGTTTTGTTTGTTTGTTTTTGGTCTTTTTGGAGGAGGGAAGGCAGGGCCATTGGGATTAAGTGACTTGCCCAAGGACACACAGCTAGTAAGTGTTAAGAATCGGAGGTCACTTTTGAACTCAGGTCCTCCTGACTCCAGGACCAGGGCTCTGTTCACTGCACCACCTACCTGTCCCCGGGTTTGGTTTGGTTTTTTAATCTGTTTAAAGACGACATTGGATTCTTCTCATGGGCATTTTGTTTTATATCTTCAGAAATTGTGGGTATTCTTCTATTGTTTCTTGCATTATGTTCAGGTTTCTTGACTTGTGTTCTTCTGAGAGATCTATGATCGTTAAGTTGTCTCTGTACATCCTGACTTCTAAATTAATGTTATGCTTACAAAAATCATGTGTGCTTCTAAATGTTTTTGAATTTTGCTTTTTTATTAAGAAAATTTATTGTTCAGAAAAATTTTATTAATATTGTTTCAACCTAGCTTATGTGGCTAGAAATTGTCTAACCCGAAACCTTACTATAGTTTGGGCTGACCTCAGATGATGCTGGGGAAGTCAGATAGATGGCTGTAGGGAATGCTTGGATCTCACCCAAGTGTTCATCCAACTCCAAAACTTTGAATGTTTATGCTTACATCTCTGAGGACCTTAATTTGAACATTTAGGCTTTCTGATATACATTCCTATGAACCTAGCCCAGGAACTTCCCTCTCTCCAAAATAGCTACACAGTACTTGTGGTTCCTTGAGAGTACTCTTCTTGAAAACCTATGCAATGTAAACCTCACCAGGAATAGAGAAGGGAGCCTCCTTCCTGCTTTCCTCAACTATCAAATGGCCAAATTTCTAAAACTATTTCAATCTGGAGGTTCATTCTCAGGACTGACATTCTTTTTTATATTGTTCTTCATTATATTTGAATTTTCAATCAGTTGCTCTCCATTTTGCTTCTTTGGAGAGACTGGTAAGTATTTCTGCTTTCCAGGTCATGGATTCTGCTTTCATTATTCTTTTATGTCACTTGTCACATTTAGGAACCCCCTGCTGTGGTTCTATGGTCTCTTGGGAATCTGTGGAGACCTCAGTTTCATCTGGTATTAGTTCAATTTCCTTTATCTTGCAATAATTATTTAGAGATGTTTGTTCTTCTTTCAATTTCTTGGTGGCCATCTTCTCTTCTGTTTTAATAAATTCTATATTCATTGATCTATTTACGTGCAAGGTTTATAATTGAATTTTCTTCCACCTGAGATCTTTCATCATTTCAGTCTATTTTTCTTATTAGTGTAAGAATTTCACATTTTTTGATTCTTCTTACTAGAGTGGCATATCATATAAGGGCTGGACTTCAATGCTGTCTCTTCCTCTCATAATGGGGAATTCATTTTCCCCTGGCCTTAGTCTTTGCCATTACTGCTACTCATATGCTATTGAACAAAGCTGGAGAAAATAACAAACTGTGTTAACTGTCTCCACTACAAATTTAAATTACACAAATTAGGCTTTCACTGTGGAAAGGTAATCCTTTCATTCCTTCCTGATTCAGTATCCCATTTACTACAATGGCTTTTCTAAACCTTTTCATATCTCCTCAAATCTGTCATGGTTCCCCTTTCTCCCAACCTCTCAATTCTCCATTCTTTCACTGATTATCAATTTCTGCCCATTGGCTGCTTCCCTACTCCTTACAAATGGGCCATGTCTTCCCCCCCATCCTCAAAAAAATCTTAACTTTCATCAGTGTCTTATAATTAGTCTTTAATGATTTTCTTATATTTCTTCTGGATCTTTTATACTGAATTTTCCAATGAGATCTGATCTTTTTGTTACAAATACCTAAAAGTTAATTAATTGTCCTTTTTTTCTTTCAGGATTATAAACAACTTTACAGTGTTTTTTTTTAATATTTTTTTGTTGACATATTTCATTTTTTATGTCACCTTAGTCTCTTTTTCCCTCGCAGGGAGCCATTCCATTTTTTAAAGACAAAAAAAAAAAAAATTAGTATAATTGAGCAATATATTGAAAAAATTTTTAAAATACATGCAACATGCAATATTTGTGGAGTCCCTCATCTCTGTTAAAGGAATGGGGAGATATCTTCTTACCTCTTCTTTTGAGCTATGTTTTTCTAAAATACATTTTTTTTCAATTCCAATTTTTCAATTAGCAAAAATCTCACCTTTCCAATCTCCTCAAATTGATAATGAAAGAGAAACAAAACCCTTGTTACAAATATGTACAGCCAAATAAAACAAAATTCCACATTGGTTATGTCTGAAAAAAAATATTTCATTTTGCACGCTGAGTTCTTCACCTCTCTATCAGGAGTTGGCAAAGCATATATTATCATTAGCCCTCTGGCATTGTGATTGGTCATTATGATGATCAGAGTTCTTATTCTTTCAAAACTGTTTTCTTTACCATATTGTTGTCATTATATAAATTGTGCCCCTGATTCTGTTCACTTTACTCTGCATGAGTTCATACAAATCCTCCCAGGTTTTTCTGAAATCATTGCTATCATTATTTCTTACCTCATGATAGCATTCCATTACATTTGTATACCATAACTTGATCTACCATTCCTCAATTTACAAACAATTGATGAACTCCATTCTTTGCCACCTCAAAAAGAGCTATATTTTTGTACATCCTTAGCATTTGTTTTGCTTAGGACTAGTAACTCCCTTAATTCACACTTCTCCCTCTTCCCTTTCTATTTCCCTTATGAGAGAAAAGTATTTCTGTACCCAATTCTTTGTGTATTCATCTCTCCTTTGACCAGTTCAGATGAAGGTGACATTCAAGTGTCACCTTCTATATCTTCCTACATTCACAACATAATCATGTAAGAGAATTTCCCCTTACCTTCCTTTCCTTTCCCCTCTAATATATTCTTCCTGACCTTTCTTTCCATGCCCCTCTTAAGATCATCATTACATAACCAAACTACTCCCTGGCCTTGTGTAATTAGACTCTCTCTATTACCCCATATGATAATAGGGTTTAGAGGAGACACGTGTAACATCTCCCTATATTTAAATGCAAGCAATTTATACTTCTTTAGTCTTAGGATTGTTCATTTGTACTTACCTTTTTGTGTTTCTCAACTCCTATGTTTCAGTGTCAAAGTTTCTCTACAACTCTTGTCTTTTTATTAACAACTTTTATAACTTCTCTATTTTATCAAAAATCCATTTTTCCACACTGCTTTTCTGGGTAAGCTAATCTTGGCTTTACCTTCTGGAATATCATATTTCAATTTCTCCTCTTTTTACAAAGCTGGCTGTTAAGTCACATATGATTCTGACTGTGGCTCCTTGGTATTTGAATTCTGATTTCAGTCCTTTTTCTTTGACCTTAGAAGCAATGACTTTTGACTATGATGTCCCTAGGTGTTTTTATTTTTGGAATTTCTTTCAGGAGGTAACTTATGGTAAATATGTTTTTGGTTTTTGTTGCTCTATGGCTCTAAGAGATATGGGCAATTTTCTTTTAAAATATCTTGTAATATATCTAGGCTCTTTTCTTTGTTGTTAAGATTAATTCAGATAGTTCAATGACTCCTAAATTTTTTCTCCTCAATCTGTATTCTCATTTGGCTTTGCTATGACATAATTTACATTTTCTTCCATTTCTTTCTGTTATTTTTAATTTCCTGTTGTTTTATTGAGTTATTGGCTTTTATTTGGTTTATTCTAATTTTCTAGTTTATTGCTTGGGCAAGGATTTGTACCTCTACTGCCAAGTTATCATTTCCCTTTCCAATTCTTTCTTCCATGGCTCTCATTTCTTTTCTAATTCTTTCTTCAAATATTTTCATTTCATTCATAAAAACATTGTTTAGAGTCAAGATGGCAGAGTAGAGGCAGGAAATCATCTGAACTCTTCCAAACTCCCCACCAAACAACAGTATCACCTTAAATAGAATTCTGGAAAACACAGCCAATAAAAGGTTGGGATAAAACAACTTTCCAGCTCAGGTCAACTTAGGAGGTCAGCAGAAAATATGCATCACATCAAGATGGTGGTCAGTCCAAAGCACAGCGCAAGCCTTGGAGGCAACTACAACAACAGCTTCAGGAGATCTCAGCACACAGATGGTAAGGAAATCAACTTCTGGAGAACACAGCTTTCCAACACAAGACAACTTAGGAGGTTGGCAGGAAAGATCTGTCCCACAGAAGTGGTAGTTTGGCCTGGAACACAGGGCAAGCCTTGGAGGTGGCTGCAATGCCAATAGCAGCAGCACTTTCAGGAGCTTTCAGCACAGAGACAGTAAAGGGGTGGTCAGTCAACAGGTCAAAAAGAGATTAAAAGGGACCCTTTTCTGACCCTGGATTCAGGACCCTGTTACATTGCCCAGATCCAGTTCTGGATCACAGCTCAGGTGCAAAGAGAAACAGAGTGCACAGAACAGCAGGGTCCCTAGTCACAGTTCCAAGGCAGAAAGAATTGCTACTCTTAGTTGTTGTAGGAGAGTAGAGGACCTGATCATGTCCGAGGACCAAGAGGAACATCACCACTTCCAGTTTCAGGGTAACAAGGACCATTCTAGGTAACGACTAGAGCACAGTCTAGGAAAGCAGTGACCATACCTTTCCTAAAATCATACCACCTTGGAAGCACTGAAAA
>CM053591.1:2869943-2896939 GCA_028646515.1 Pseudochirops corinnae | reverse complement strand
AGAGAGAGAGACAGAGAGGGAGAGGGAGAGAAATTGAGTAGGATAAACAGAAGTGAAATAGGATGTTGGAAATAAAGTTAATAATCATAACTGTGAAAAAAATTTATAGCAGTTACCTCTGATAAAGGTTTTATTTCTAAAATATAAAGAGACCTAATCAGATTTATAAAAATAAGAGCCATTCTCCAATTGCAAATGGCCAAAGGATATAAACAGGCAGTTTTCAGACCAAGTAATCAAAGCTATCTATTGTCATATGTAAAAATGCTCTAAATCATTATTGATTAAAGAAATGCAAATTAAAACTCTGAAGTACCACCCCTCACTTATCAGAGTGGCTGATATGACAGAAAAGGAAAATGACAAATGTTGGGAGGGGATGTAAGGAAATTGAGACACTATTGCCCTGTTGGTGGAGTTGTAAATGGATTCACTCACTTTTTATAGCAATTTGGAACTATATCCAAAGGGCTATAAAACCATGCAATACCCTCTGACTCAGCTATCACTATTAGGTCTGTATCCCAAAAAGATTTAAAACAAAAAGGAAAAGGACCCTTATGTGCAAAAATATTTATAGCAGATCTTTTAGAGGTGGCCAAAAAGTGGGAGATTGGGGGGACGCACATCAGTTGGCGAATGGCTGAACAAGTTGTGACAAATGATTGGCCTGGAATACTAGGGTTCTATTTTAAGAAATGATGAGCGGGATGCTCTCAGAAAACCTGGAAAGACTTACACGAACTGATGCAAAGGGGAGTGAGCAGAACCGGGAAGTACACAGTAACAGCAGTCGTGTGCGATCGTCAGCTGTGAATGACAGGAGAAAATGCCTTCTAGTTCTGGTCCATAGAGTAGGGACCGTCGTACTTTTGTACTGTATCCTCGGTGCTTAGCATAGATCGTAGCACATAATAAGCAATATTCTGAATTAATTATTCATTCACCAAAGCCACACATGCCTCCATTCAGCTTAAGTATTAATTACTCTTTGTACGGAGGGAAAAAGAACTATCTTTGACTGCACACAATTGCCTTAAAATGGAACAAATAAAAATCACCTTTATTTAAGATTTATTTTCTGTAAAATGGTCCCATCCTCAAAGGGGCAAGACCACAGCTGTAGCTTAATGATATATATAAAGAAGTCTATTATGCCAAATATTATTTCAACATTCTTTATAATTAGTTTATTCCAGAACATCAGACGTTCAAATGTAGTATCTTTTGCTCTGCCAAAGCCAGCCCTATTGGGCTAGGGTGACTTTACATTCAGTATCTTTGTTTTGGGTGTTGGAAATCAAAATGTCTTGCTGTTGCCTCGGCTAACGTTTTCGTTCAGGTTTTAATCTTGGACTGCACTTGTCTATGTTCTTTTCCTCTCCAGACTTCCTCTAGCATCCTGACTGAAACCTCTCTCAAGCCCTGGAGCTGACACCCTGGAAGTACTCTTTGCCACAGGGGCGTCTCCGTCTGATGGGATGTTTTGCCCAGAGCCTCCATGAAAGGGCAGCACGTGTGGAGGCAGCTTCTGGGCTACTTCTGCTTCTGCTGGGTTTTCTTCTCCTGCCGCCATTGGGTAGCTTTGTTCCCCTCTCCTCCTTTAACCATCCTTTTATTAAATACGAGTCTTTTCCCATTAGAATGCAAGCTCCTTGAGGGAAGGACTGTCTTTCTTTCTACTTGTGTTCTCAGCAGTTCGCAAAGTGCCTGGCACATAAGTAAATGCTTAGAAAGTACCAGCTGACCAACTAGCTGTATTGTGTAGTTTTCATGACCAAATCAAACACATTGTGGAGTCTCATCTGTGTAATGAGTGATCAGATCAGATGACCTCTAAGGTCCCTATGAACCCATTCTTCACTCTAAACTCTGTCACCGAAAGTTCAATGGAACAATTGAACAGTAACGTTTTGAAGAGAAGTGAATGTTAAGACATCTTATTTGAGGATGGACAATAGCTATGTCAGTAGGGAGCACGTTACCTTGAAAGCTTGGCCGACTTTGGGGATCATCCTGCCAGCATTTCTGCATGAGTCTAATCAAGTTGTTACAGGCCCGAGGTCTTGATTTGGAAATTGGGGGTAGCTCCAGGCGATGGCCTTTTACTACTTTTACCATAATATGCAAAATATTCTTCTCATCTGAAAAGTAAAGGCAAAGAAGTTACAGCAGATCTAATTAAATGAAAGGGGAATTTTTTTAATCTCTAGGGGAAAAGCACAGAGACCACTCAAATTTAGATTACTGAGTTGTTAACAGAATTGTCATGGAAATAAAATTTTCCATAGTGTTGCATATATTTCTGTTTAACCTCTTTTTAATGTTATGCCCCTCTTCTCTCTCCACTGGGCAGATCCTCCCTTAACTTTCTTCTAGATGTCTTTTCCAGGCCTCCTTAATCTTAGGGCCTTCCCTTGGATATCATCTCTAATTTACCCTGTGAATGTACAGTCTACACAGTTACTGGAATGTCATCTCCTCCGTTAGACTGTGGAGTCTTTCAGATCAGGGACTTTTGTTTTGTCTTTCTTTTTATCCCAGCACTTAGCAAAATGCCTGCCACAAAGTAGGCATTTAAGCAATTATTAATTTAACCACCTGAAGATGGGCTTTAGGAGTTGGGACAAAAATTTATTTGTCAGCCAGTGGTCAAGCAGTTGGTGATGGCTCACTGTGAGTTTACGCACACTAGTTCTCCAATGATAGTCACAATTGGTTACTAGGACAATATTTGAAGCCTTTACCCCTTGACAGCATCTGCCAGAACATAGCTTTTAAAAAACTCCAAGATTATGTCCATGCCACAATAAAGTGGACAAGAATTATTTTAATGGAAGTGATATTATATGCAATTCAACTCAACAAATCCTCCTCTTTCCTCATAGTCTCTAATAATGCGGTGGCTCTCCAGCTTGCCAAGGACACACACTGGAGATATTCCTTTGATCTCATTTCTTCTCTTTTTCTCCAACATATTAATAGCCTACATCATCATCCACACACACACTCACTCTCTAGTCATCAGTCTCTCCTCATCTACTGATGCATTCCCTATTGCCTGCAAATGTGGTCAAGTCTCTACCATCCTTAAAAATAAAAGATCCCTCACTAGAGCCTACTGTATTTGCTAGCTACTAATTTATATCTTGACTTCCCTTATTAAACTACTTTTTAACACTCATCTACATTCAGTGTCTCCACTTCTCTTACCCTTTACTAAACTCTCTGTAATCTGGCTTTCAAGCTCATGATTCAAAGGAAAGTGCTTTCCTCAAATTTACCAATGATTTCTTAATTGCTGGCTCAATGTCCATCTTTCTTGATTTCAGTATTTCACACTGTTGACCACCTTTTTCTTTTGGATACTCTTTCCTTTTTGGGTTTTCTATTCTCTTTTGGTTCCCTTTCCACCTGTCTTCTGTAGTAGATCCTTACCCATGCCATGCCCATTACTTGCAGGTATCCCAAAGCTTGGCCCAGGGCCCTCTTCTGTTTTTTTTCTCAGTACTCTCACACTTGGGGATCTCATTAGCTCTGATGGGTGTGAGTATCATCCCTATTTAAAAGATTCCATGATCTATATATCTTTTCTCCTTAATTTCAGTCCTGCATTACCAACTGCCTATTGAACATTTCAGACTGGCTGTTCTGTAGACATCTCAAATTTAACATGTCTAAAACAGAATTATGATCAATCTTAACTTCAGAAGAGATAATGAACTAAAAGTTCAGAATGAGACATAGATTTTTCTGAGATGTCTATGTATTTTGCTTAACTTTTCTTACAAGGAAGAGCTTTATGATGGGAGGGGTAGTCAGTGAGAAGTGACAGTGATAATGGAAAAAAAAAATCAATAAAACTTTTTTTTTAAAAGACACATGAAGGAAGTAATGCAGACTAAATCTGGAGAGGCAGTTGGAGGCAGACTAGAGAGCTTTAAATGCCAGGGTACAGAGTTTACATCTTATTGTAGGGAACCCATAATGGTTTCGGGGCAAGGAAATAGCTTGGTAAAGCCTTTGCTTTAGGAAGATTATTTTGGCAGTTGTGTGGAGAACAGATTGGAGAGTAGAAGGCCTGGAATCAGAGATAAATGGGAAGATTTTTTAAAAAGGAATTACATTTAAGAGTTTTGTATTTTCAGTGAGCTGGGCAATGAGACATATAAAAATGTAAGAAGATATTTCCTCTCCTTTCTCTCCATGTCACTGGTTAGCTGAGCAGTTAATCAGCATCCACCAAGTTCAGGGATTTTTAATCTTTCTGGTGTCATGGACTCCTTTGGCAGTCTGGTCAAGCTTATGGGACCCCACTTCTCAGAATGTTTGTTGTCTACAGTCATAACTGAAAGAAATGCTAAATTTCAGTTTCAGTCTAGTGAAAATAAAGTTGTAATTTTTGTTCCATTCAAGTTTATGGACTCCCTGAAATCTGTCCATAGATTTCACATTAAGAACTCCCGATCTAATCAGTTATAATCGTTGCATGGTCGCTGACTATTGCCCATCAGTGACAAGGGACACAAATGCAGGAAATCCTACAGCAAGGCTCATTCTTCTTTATCAAATCGGTAAGAGAAAGAAGTCTTAAGTTAGTAATCTGAGAATGAAAAGTACCCATAGATACCCTGTAAATATTATTCCATCGGATGCTATAGGATTCTGATTGCAAATGTTATGCTATAAAAGGGGCACTGAATTCAAAGTCAGAGAACTTGTATATGAGTTTCTGTCTACTACTTTCCACAATGTTTGACCATCAGGAAGTCATTTTACCTCTCTCCCTCTGATCCCTCAACTATAAAATTAGACGGGCAGAGAAGTAGAATTCTAGAATTTACAAGTATGTTTGTGGGGAGGGGAGGGTAAGCACTAGAAGAGACAGCTTTCAAGTTGGGTAAAAGGTATCCCTAGTGTGATTCTAGTCTTGATGTCTTTGTGACTAGAATTATAATTAACACAAAGAAGCAGATTTTGACAGGGTAGTATATTATTTAAAGCCCAAGGTGAGCCCTTTGAAAAAGCCATAAAAATACGTCATTGCAGATGTGGATTATTTGTTCAGTTTAGACTCTGTGGGAGTATTATCTCATTAGTACTTCATTCAGCTTCATACAGAATTGTGTGTAATTTCAACCTTTAAAAGCATATCTTTACTATTTTATTGATTACTAACATCTCCAAGTTCCAACATTTGGGATGGCTTCTAAATTATGTTGCCAGGGAACACAAAAACACCAAACATTTCCAACTGGATTGCCAGATAAAATTTCAGTTTTCTGCTGTGTTATCTTCACAGCAATCGAACACAAGGGCCTTTTATTATTGACATTTACACCCATGTACCTGGAACTTCAGCTGTCATCTACAGAGGACATAAAAAGATTGTCATTCTGCCATCCAAAACCATGTGACTATATTGATTGTAGTCTAAAACAAGGGGGATTGGGAAAGAAACCTATAAAGGATGAATGATGATTGGTGATGGGAAGGTGAATGATTGTTTTCTTGTTTAAACAAAAGCCTTAGAAGTCATGCCCTTTCTATTTGTGTCATGCCCTTTCTATTTGTAGTAGTAACTGGCAAGATGATCCATAACTTGCAGTACTCAGGAAGACTTTTTTTCTCCCTCATTTATTTTAAATACTGATTCCTAGGATGCTAGTTAGGTAAGAAAGAGGACATTAAAACAATGAGCTACAGAATGATTGATCCATATTTCTTCTCTATCTAATAAATGGGATTTATATTTTATCAAATAATTCCTTATGTAGAAATGAAAAGTTCTGCAGAATTGGGAAAAAAAATAAGTTTCTTTCTTTAGCACACTCAAAATTCTCTAGATTTTTATAATCAATTACTGGACTGGTAGGTGGGTCAGAGGCCCCAGAAGAGACAAAGCTGACATAAATTAACCTGTCTTCTATGTTCACTGTCCCTTTCAAGGAACTTGCACAGCTCAAGATATTCATAGATACTTTGTATGTATTATTCCATAATGGAGGAAGCGTATTAATCTGGAAAATCACTTTAAAATGTCCAAGTATGGGATGGCTAGGTGGTGCAGTGAATAGAGCACCGGCCCTGGAATCAGGAGGACCTGAGTTCAAATCCAGCCTCAGACACTTGAGACTTACTAGCTGTGTGACCTTGGACAAGTCACTTAACCCCAATTGCCCTCCAAAAAAAAAGCAAAAAAAATGTACTTACCTTCTTTCATAAAATGTCCAAGTATATGTACTAAACAATATGTACAATTATGTACAATATGTACTAAACAAATATATATACTGAACCCAAACATAAAGAGAAAATTTCATTTACCTGCGAAGGGTTTCTTCTGTGTGAGTACTCCCCAGATAACAATGGCAAAACTGAAAAAGAAAAATATGGTCATCAGCTGCCCACCTCATTAGTTTAGTCTTTATTGAATATGCTCAGTAACTATGTCACATGGGTAAAAACATGTTCAGAAAAAATAAATCTAGAGTCTGAAAAAAAAGGGGAGCTTTGTCCACAATAATTTTAATTGAAGAAAGTTAACTCGGAATGCATTTAGTTCACAATCAACTTTTTAAAAATTAATAAAAGTTATTTAAATCAAAGGCTCATCAAATGTGCATTAAAATGAATCAAAAGTCTAAGCATGGATTGAGCTGATAATAAATACTGAAGTGAGGCTCATCACTTTAGTTGTTAGAGAGTATCTCATTGGAACTTGAGAAGAATTTGAGAGAATACTTGGGATATAGGAATTTGACATTTGTAAGCTCAAAAGTTAAATTACAAAATTTTTGAAAAAATACAGAAAATCCTTTTCTCCCCAAATTCTATAAGCTGTAACTAATTGCAAAAGTCTAATTCATCAACAGAAGTACAACTAAAAATATAGCTAAAAAGACGCAGACACGCACGTGAGCAAACACACACACACACACACACACACAGAGTTGCAATAACAATTTCAAACCAGTCAATCAAGTTCTAAGAATCAATAGTTCTTAAAAAGTTTCCACAATGATTGGTGGAAAAGTAAAAAGTGAAAGTCAATCGGTCCTTTGCTAAGGAGCAAAACATTAATAAAATACTTAGGTCTCTCTTTTGATCTTCCCTTTCCTAAAAGAAGTACAAGATAATTAAGACCATCAGGTTTTGAGAAAGGAAAAGGGCCAGATATCAGCTATAAAATTCCACTGAATTTATACATACACATACATTCCCACATCTATTTATCTAGAATATCTGTACAAGGTATATTAGGTATGAAGAACAACACTAGACAGAAGGAACATGTCCTGGAAATGTAGGCATATGCATGAACACTTAAAGCTACTAATTTCCACAAACGCTCAAAAATAAAACCTGTGGTTTGCAAAAATGCCAGACAAAAAAAAATGCCATAATGTGTCAGCCCACTAACAGAAGTGACTCTAATTGGCACTTCCGCAAATCGTTGAATATTTTTTACCTAGAACTAAGAAGCATTTGAAATGCAAAAAGAGAAAAAATCTTCCATGCCCTTCCAAGTTAGTCACAATTAAAAAAAAAAACCCTCCACAAAAGTTGAGCAGACATGACTTATTGGGATCCATGAAGCAATTACATAATTATTTAGCATGAGTAAAGGACCAAGCCTTTGGTTTGGAAGTTCTTCTAGATATTTACTCCAGAGGAACTTGTTAAGTTTTGGAAGAATTTCTCAACTAGTTGTCCCAAACAATCAGATTGCCCCTACAAAGGAAGTTTTTGCACCAACCTGTACACGTCATGCTTGATATCAAAGAATCTGCTCTTCTCTTTTATACGTTCTGGAGGTAAGTAAGCAATTGTACCAAAAAGTCCATCAATGCTGAGATCCTGGGAGTGAGATAGGCCATTACATTTGGCTAATCCAAAATCTGAAATCTGAAAAGCAAACAGACAAAAAAGTGAACTAATTCAACTCCAAAGAGAGTATGTTTGAATGCTTAATAAAGTAATGAGTGACAACACTTATGTTATGTTAAACACAAATTAGACAATACCTCCATTCTGTAGCATCCAAGTACTTCTAGAACATTCAAGTTGGAAACATCTTTCCCTTTTGAAGTTCTGTAAAATAATTGTCATCTAAGATTTGGATTGTTGGTTTTTGTTAATTTTTGAAAGGGTGTGTTTTATATTTACAGGCTTAATTCACTCCAATTCAAAACACAATTCATTTTCCCCATGGTCAAATGCAGAAGAAAGTTACCTTATAAAGGATATAGCAAATTACTTTATTTCTATGAAGCCACATTTCTGCCATTTTGCCTGACAGAGTGGAAAATGAACAATGGAAGGATTGACTTTCCCACCCCCCAAATTAAAGGGATGACAGGAGGAATTGACAGTGTAAAATACTGTGAATCTGATTATGCAATATGGCCTATTGAAGTGAATAAACAAGTAGAAGAAAGCTTTTTGTGTGGAAACGTGTTTTCAAGTGCCTTTTAAAACACATGAAAAACTCAAACATCTGCCTCATAGAGCCCTATAAACCAATACAATTTGTCTCAAGATCTCTTCCTATCCTACAGGTGCTATGTGCTGTATAGATGGGTCATACAGAACTCCTTGACAGGCATAAGCATAGAAATAAGGTTAATATATTTATATTTATGTAAGAAGATTTTAGGGCCAAACACTTTCATGTGTAGCTTAGGTGGGGGAGCTCCCACCACAGCCAGTCACGTAATTCATTACCATAGTTATTCCCATCATTCCTGAGGATATATGTTTAGATACTTAGATATGTTTAGATATTTCTTTATTATTTACAAGCACTGGAATACCTCATTAATTAAATAGTTCTGAGCAATCCCCCCTCCCCACTTATTAAATATTACTTATTTAAATATAAAATCCTCTAGTCTGTTAAGCTTAAAGAAGCA
This sequence comes from Pseudochirops corinnae, assembly GCA_028646515.1. Taxonomy (NCBI): domain Eukaryota; kingdom Metazoa; phylum Chordata; class Mammalia; order Diprotodontia; family Pseudocheiridae; genus Pseudochirops; species Pseudochirops corinnae. The sequence goes on along the minus strand of CM053591.1, from coordinate 2,888,024 downwards.
TCGGTGCTACTAGCTAAACAGCAAAACAATGCTTGTTTCAATGTTTTAGCAGGAAGATCATAGCCAGAGTCATCTCTAACCATCACTGCTACTCTTGACATTGCATTTCTAGAATACAGTTCCATCATTTTGCTTTCTCAGAATACCAGCCAAAGTTTTAAGAATTTTCTTTATGTTTCTTTGCAAGGTTCAAATTAAACATAGTCCTCTCAGAAGGTAATTGTTTTCTCAGCATTCTCTAACTCAGTCTCTCTTCAATTATCACAGGAAAGTCTCTCCAAAATGAAAGTTTGATAAGAATCTCAAGATTCCACTGGCTCTGAATAGAGGTCTGGCCCTGGTATCAGGAAGATCTTAGTTCAAGACCCATCTCTGACAACTTTTTTTTTTAACTACCCCTTCCACTGTTTTCTCTGGAGTACATACTCCCTAAGTAACAAACTTGCTTTCATCTTAAATCTTTTCCTTCCTCTTTTCATCTTCTGGCTTAACTCTGATACAGACTCCCTTTCCAGCACTGGTGGCATTTTCAACCACTCTCTTTGGCTCACTGGTCCAGGCTGGGGAGCTGGAAGACTCGCTTGCTCTCCAACGCCATCTTCCAGCTCTTCATTACTCATTAATCTCTCCTTCGAGGTTCACTCAATCCATATTTAGCACACAATCAAAACTCTGTTAACTATTATCTACCAACCTCCAAGACACTCTCCTTTCCTAAATGAGCATGGTAACTTGGTTCACAGTCTTTTTCTTCACCTCAACTGCCCTAATACTAGAGGACGTAAGCATATTTTGATGTCTTCCCAAGTATCCTAACTTCTGAATGCCTCAACTTGCTCATTTCTCATTATTTAAACTTCCACCATACCATAGCTACACACAGAGGCAGTCATGCTCTTGATCTTGCCATCACTCACAAATGCACTATGATTTATATGATTATGAACTCTGAAATTCCTTTACCTTGTCAAAAACTATAGTTATTTGATTCTCCCTCTGCCTTTCAATGCTAAACTCTGTTCCTTGTCCTTACCTCAACCACCAATCCCTCCACCCCTCAGTTCTTTCCCAGGTCCACCTTCCCTACAGTGACTATGACTATACTCTCTTCCTTTCCCCATCTTGACCCCTCAGTGAATGAGTTTAACTCTGCCCACTCCTCTTCTCTGAAGTCCCTTACTGCCTAATCCAGTCAAAGACCTTGCCCTGCTGAGCCCTTGGATTATTCTACTCATGTGCTGCTGAAATGAGTTAGAGAAAAATCATCATAATTGAGAGGACTGGGTATATTACACATTTATGTTATGTAATCTCAAATTGGGTCCTCACTATGGCAAGGCAATTCTTTTACAATTGCCTGATTGATTCATTATCCCACTTGGGGGCTTTTCCAAATCTTTTCATCCATTCTCAAATCTCACATAGTTCCCCCATTCCCCAAATCCTTAGCTAAGAACCTTGCCTCATAATTCACTGATAAAGTTGTGGTCATTCACCAAAAGCAACCTCTTCTCATCTCCTCAATAAAAATCTCCACTATCACTGCCTTTAGTCACTCCTATCTCACATTAAGAGATGGCCCTTCTCCTTACCAAGCCTAACCTACATGCAAAAATTACCACATTCTTCTATCCCTTTTCCTTGCAGAGTTCCCCTTCTATCATTCCCGCTATCATTTATGTGCAAACTTTCCTTGTCTACTATTGGCTATTTCCTTACTGCATCCAAACATCAAAAACACTCTCACTTAATTCAGTCATTCCCACTAACTATTATATTTCTCCTCCCTCTTGGGAAGGCTGTCTACAACACATGCCTCTGCTTCCATTTGTCTCACATTCATCAAAACTACTCTTTACAAAGTTATCAATAATATCTTAATTGCCAAATCAAATGGCCTTTTCTCAATTCTCATTCTTGACCTTTCTCATCCTTTAACACTGTTGACCGCCCTGTTTTCTTACTCCCTTCTTTCTACATTTTTGTGACACTGATCTCTCCTGGTTCTCCTATTTTCTTCTCGTTCTGCTTTGTTGGATCTTAGAATCAGGTCAGGCCCACAATAGATAGGTGTCCCACAGGACTCTGTCCTCTATACAGTTTCAATGGGCAATCTCATCAGGTCCCAAGGATTCAACTCTCATCTATATGCTAATACTTCTCAAATCTGCTTATCCAGCCCCAGCTTCTCTACTGACCTCCAGCTTCACATTTACCAGCTGTTGCTTTTGGACATCTTGAACTGGATATCCCACAGACATCTTAAACTCAACTTGTCCCAAAATGAACTCGTTAGCTTTTCCCACAACCCTCCCTCTTTACTAAATTTCTTATTACTATCAAAGGTGCCACAACCTTCCCAGTTAAATAGGCTGTCACTCTTTACTCCTCACTTTCTGTTACCTCCCCCTAACTCATGCCCCCTGCCCATCCAGTGTGTCACCAAGGCCTGTGAGCTTTACCTTTGTGACCTCTCTGCTATGTTCTTTCTTCTTCCTCTAATATTGCTGTTACTCTGGTAATATACCGTACCACCTCACACCTGGACTGTTGTAATAGCTTATCGATTGGTCTTCCTGACACAAGTCTCTGCTCACTCTGACCCATCTGCCACTCAGCTGCCAAAGTGATCTTCCTAAAGTGCAGATCTCACCGTGTCACTCTACATAAACTTGCAGTGACTCTGTCTCCTTCAGGATCAAATACAAAGTCTTCCATTTGACATTCAAAGACCTTCATAACCTGCCCCACTGCACGTTCCAATCTCCTCATACCTCTCATTGTGCTCAGATCCAGTGACACTGATGTCCTTGCTTTTCCTTGCACGATAAGGCACACTCTCTCTGCACTCTGGACCTTTGCACTGGTGCTCTCCTATGCCTAGACTTCTTATCCTCCTCATTTCCATCTTCTGCCTTCCTGTAACTTCCCTAAAGTCTCAGCTAAAACCCCACCACTACAGGAAGCTTTCTGATTTAACCCTTTATTCTAGAGCCTTCTCTCTGATTTTAATTTCAAATTTATTCTAACATACATTGCACGTTTGTTTGGGTGTTGTTTTCCCCATTTGACCGACTTCTCAAGAGCAGGGACTGTCTTCTTCCTGTCTTTGGATCCTCAGCACTTAGCCCAACACCTGGCACATAAGTCACTAGTAAATGTTTACCGACTAATTCACTGATTGACTGTCCTGACCACTGGCCACTCCCTTATTCTTGCTTGCCGCCCATCAGTCCTGCCAGTGTCTTACCCTAACACTACCCACCCTTTCCATTACTTTATGCTCTTTGGAATGCCTGCTCCATAGAGAATAAATCTACTTTCATCTTAAGCCTTTTCCTTTCCTGCTTCTTCCATCCTGTTCCACTCGGTGAAACCCAGCTCCCTCCTGAGGAAATAGCCTCTCTGGCCACTCTCTCTAGTCTAGATGGCACTTTCACTTATACCTCAACAGCTCCCCTGTATCGTGGGAGTTGGGCTAAACCTTGCTCAATCAATGTTTACTCTCCAATGAAGATGCTGGTAGCTATTATCTACCACCTTTTCCTTGCCTCACCAAGTTCCATATTTGCCTAATAGCCTTTCGCGCATCCCCAAATGCTGCTCCGATATTGGGGAACTTTAACATATATATTGGCAACCCTGCAAACATTCTAACCTCCCACTCCCTCACATTACTCGTTTCCCACAAGCTCATTCCTCCACTCAACCACAGCCACACAGAAAATAGTGGTCATCCACTGACTCTAGCCGTCCCCCACGACTTATCCAGCATCACATAGGTGGTAAATGTCTGAGACCAGATTTGAACCCAGGCACTCTAGCTATCCCTAGTGACTCCATAAGACAGCAATAAATATTAAAACAAGGTCAAAAAAACTGAAAAAAAAAATGAAAAGACAATGTGAAGGATCTTCCATTTCCACGAACTCTGAAATGACCTCATCTAATCATCATCTCTTGTCATTTTCCTTCTGCCTCCCCCTCGCCATCCCCCAAACTTAAATGTTGACACTTGTGAAGTGCAAGCTCATTACATTTATTACTACACCGTATGTCTGCTGCATTCCACTGATCCACCTTTCCGTTTCTCAGCCAGCCCCAAACAGTTTGGATAATTACTGTCTTATCATATAGCTTGCCGTCTGGTGCTGCTAAATTTCCTTCTTTTATGTTTTCTTCATTCGTTCCTTTAATATTCTTGACTTTTTGTTCTTCAAAATGAATTTTATCATTATTTCTAATTCAGTAAAACAACTTTTTGGTAATTTCAGTCATTTTTCAGTTGTGTCTGAATCTTTGTGACTCCATAGGGGTTTTCTTAGCAAAGATACTCGAGCAGTTTGTCATTTACTTCTACAGTTCATTTTACAGGTGAGGAAACTGAGGCAAACAGGATTAAGTGACTTATCCAGCATCACATAGGTGGTAAATGTCTGAGATCAGATTTGAACCCAGGCACTCTAGCTATCCCTAGTGACTCCATAAGACAGCAATAAATATTAAAACAAGGTCAAAAAAACTGAAAAAAAATGAAGAGACAATGTGAAGGATCTCATAGCAAAAGCAACCAACTTCAGAAGCTGATCCATGAGACAAAACCAGGAGCCACAGCACTACCTGAAAGAACACAGGCACCATATTCAAGAGATCACAAAAGAAAACTGCTCAGATGGCACCTCCTGAACAGGGTAAAATAAAAATAGAGAGAATCTACCAATCTACCCCTGAAAACAACCCCAAAATCAACACTCAAAGGAATCATTACAGTAAAAATCCAGAGTTCTTAGATCAAAGAGAAAAATACTTTAAGAATCTAGGAAGAAAGAATTCACATATAGAGGGGCCACAGTCAGGATCACACAAGATTTAGCAGTCACATTACAGAAGAAAACAGAGCCAGGAATATGATATTTTAGAAGGCAACAGATCTAAGCTTACAATCAAGAATTACCTACCAAAAATAATGGACTTTTAATGAAATAAGGGACTTTCAAGTGCTCCTGATGTAAAGACCTCAGAGAAGTAGAAAATCTGGCAAACACAGGAGTCAAGAGAAACATAAAAAGATAAACATCAAAAACAAAAAAAAAATCAAAGAGACTAAATAAGATTAAACTGTTTACATTGTTATATAGGGAGATGATACATATAGCCCCTCAGGATTTTATCATTGCTTCTCTGTCTTATCAAGGCTCATGCTGCAAAAAAACCCAATTTTACATTCTTCCTTACTGGTTACATATGGTTGAAGAAAGTCTTATGGCCACAGCAATAGGTCTACTAAAATTTATGTTCCTGAAGATAGCAGAGTGGAAACCAAAATCCAAAAAATATGTTGTTTACAAGAAAAAAAGGGGAAAAAAAAAAACCTGACACAGAGTCAAAATAAGGTGCTGAAGTAAACTATGCTTCTACAGAAATAAAAAAGGTAAGGCTAGCAACCAAGATCTCACACAAAACAACACAAAAATGGACCAAAATGAAAGTGACAGGGAAATGAAATTTTTTTGTAAGGTAGCAGAAACAATGAAATAAAATCAGTATTAAACATACATGCACCAAATGGCATACCATCTACTTTGTCAAAGGAAAAGTTAAATGAGTTATAGGGAGAAATAGAAAATAAAGTTATAATGATGTAGGACTTCAGTTTACCCTTCTCAGACCAAAATGAATTTAATAAGATAATAAGCAAAAAATAAATGGACCTGATAAAATTTTAGAAAAATTAGATATGATGAACCTCTGGAAGACAATGAATGGGAATATAAAGAAATATACCTGCTTTGCAGTCATGTATGATATAATCGCAAACCCAGAAAAGCAAAAATACTTGATACATTTTTACTAACCATAATAAAATTCAAAAAAAAATCCATTCAATAAAGGAATTTGAAGCACAGATATAAAGTTAATTGTAAAATAACTTAATCCTAAAGAATAGGTAAGTAAAAGGAAAAAAAATCATAAAAACCATCAATAATTTTATTAAAGATTCTGACAAAATGAGACTGCATATTAAAATTTAGGGATAGAAACAAAGAAGTACTGAATGGGATTTTCTAAAAATTTGTAAAAGCTTTCATTAATGAAAGAAATAGCAATTTAATGAATTGGGTATACAATTATAAAAAAAAAAAGAAAGCTAGAACAACAAATGAAAAACCCCAATTTAATACCAAAATAGAAATTTTAAAAAAATCAAAGAGATTAACAAAAATGAAAGCAAAAACCCCATTGAATTAATAAATAATACCAAGAGCTGTTTTAAAAAAAAAGCAAAATTGATAAATCATTCATTCATCTGATTAAAAATAAAGAAAACCAAATTATCAGTATCAAAAATGGAAAAAGATGAATTCACAACCTATGAAGAAGAAATAAAAGCAATCACTAGGAGTTCTTTTACATTATATATGTCAATTAAAATGACAATCTAAATAAAGTGGGAGAATATTTATGCAAAATACAAATTGCTCAGTTTAACAGAACAGGAAATAGAACATTTATCTTAAAAAAAGAAGTTGAACAAGCTTTAATTACTTCCCAGAGAAAAAACCCAGGATCAGATGGATTTACCAGTCAATTATAACAAACAATTAAAGAACAATTACTTGCAGTATTATATCAACTGTTTGAAGGGGGGAAGGAAGAAAAGAAAGGGTTCTGTCCTATTTCTTCTAGGATACAAATGTGCTCTAAATACCTAAACGAGAGAGTCAAAATAGAGAAGAAAAAACAAAACAAAACTATACATCAATATCCCAAATGAATATTAATGCAAAGATTTTAAATAAAATACCAGTAAGCAATATATATCACCTAGATTACATACTATGACCAAACTGAATTTGTAACAGAGATGTATGACTGGTCCAATATTATGAAAACTATAAATACAACCCACCATATTAATATAAATCACAAAAAATCATATTATCATATCAATAGATGCAGAAAAAAAGCTTTTTGACAAGATACAACATTTATACCTGTTAAAAAAAAGTTAAAGCATAAGAATAAATGGAGCTTTCTATAAACCGATAAGCAGCATCTAAATAAAACCAAGAATCTCTATTCTATGTAATGGCCATAAGCAAAAGGCTTTTACAACAAGATCAGAAATCATCTATCATCACTACTGCTGTTCAACATTGTACTAGAAATTCTGGCTATAGCCATCAGACAAGACAAGGAAATTAAAAGAATAAGCTCACACAAGGAAGAAAAAAAAACTTTTTGCAGATTATGATGGTTTACTGAGAAAACTTAGATGCAGCTTAAAAACTAATTGAAACAATTAACTTCAGCAAAATGATATAAAATAAACCCATACAAACACTCAATCTTTCTGTGTATTACCAAAGAATGAGATAAGAAATTCTGTTTGAAATAACTACAGCCCTCATAAAATACTTGGGAGTCTACTTGCCAAGACACACACAGGAACTATGTGAACACAATTACAAAACACTTTACACAAATAGACAGATTTAAATATTTGGAGAAATATTTATTGCTTATGGGTAAACTGAACCAGAATAATGAAAATGATAATGCTACCTACACTAAGTTACTTGTTCAGTGCCGTATCAATCAAACTACTAAAGAAGAACTCTATAGAGTTGGAAAAAAGGAACAAAATCAATCTGGAAAAACAAATGATCAAGCATATCAAGGGAATTAATGGGGAAAAAAGTAGAAAAGGCTATCCGTCACTACTAGATCTCAGAGTATCCTACAGCACTGCAATCGTCACAAATTGGTGCTAAAAAATAAAGAGGAGCAGATGTACAGAATATACAAAAGCAAATGAGCACATCAGCCCAGTGTTTAATAAACCCAAAGATCCCAGCTAATGGGACAAGAATTCACTATTCAACAAAAACTGTTGAGAAAACCAGAAAGTAGTCTGGCAAAAAATAGATTATAGCCAAACACCTCACATTTTACACTAAGATAGTCTCCAAGTGGGCACATGATTTAGACATAAAGGGTGATATCATGAATGAATTAAAGGAGAATGGAAGAAATTATCTGCTAGATCTATGGATATAGAGTTCATGACCAAACAAGTAAGAAGTTCACAGGGTGTAAAATGCTTAATTTTGGTTACATAATTGTTTTTTCCACAAAACCAATGCAGCTCAGATTAGAAGAGAAGTGGCAAATTGGGTATGTGTGTGTGTGTGTGTGTGTGTGTGTGTGTGTGGAACTTTACAGTAAGTTTCTCTGATAAAGGTAACTGAATCAAATTTATGTGAAGAGTTGTTCTCCAATTGATATATGGTCCAAAGATGTAAAGAGGCATTTTTCAGAGGAAAAACCTCCAAACTATCAATCATCATATAAAAAATACTTTAACCCACTGATAATTAGAGAAATGAAAATTTAAATAACCCTGAGGTACAAACTTATATCCATTAAATTGGAAAGTTGACCGAAAAAAAAAAGGAAAATAAGAAATGCTGGTGACATTATGGGAAAACATATTATTGCATTGTGGTGGAGCTGTGAACTGGTATTGACGTTTTGGAAGTATACCTTCAAAGCTATCAAGGTGCATATCCTTTGATCAACAATACCATTACTGGATCTATACCCTAGAGATTAATGAAAGAGGAAAAGGACTCCTATGTACAAAAATATTTATAGCATCTATTTTTGTGGTGGCAAAGTATTGGAAACTGAGAGGATGCCCATCAATTGAGTAATGACTGAACAAGTTATGGCATATTAGTATGATGTAATGCTATTGTACTATAAGAAGTGATGGCAGAGATGGTTTCAGAAGAACCTGGAAAGACATATTAACTGATGCAAAATGAAGCAAGAGGAACCATGAAAACAATTTATACAGTAACAACAATACTGTAAAGACAATTAGCTTTGAAAGACATAGGAACTGATCAATTCAATGACCAATCACAATTCCAAAGGACTCATGATAAAAAGCATGATCTACTTCTAGAGAGAGAGCTGAGGGACTCAGTGCAGACTGAAGGATATTTTCTTTTTTCTCTTTTTGAACTTGGTTAACGTGGGAATTTATTTTTTACCTGAATGTATGTATCTGCAAAGGCATTTTCCTTGCCTTCTCTGGGCAAGAGAATTCAAAACAGCATATAAAATAAAACTGAATTAAAAAATGAACTTCATGCAGTGTGGTTTCTGACCTCATCTTTCAACCAAACTGTTCTTTCTAAAGTTAACAACTGTCTCTTAATTACCAAATCTAATGATACTGAAGTAGTAAATCTGAAATGGTGGCAGGAAGAACTCTCCCCAAACAAAAATTCCATCTCTTGCCTCCAGGCATTTTCCCTGGCTGTCCAACATGGCTGGAATGCTCTCCTTTCTCATCTCTGCCTCCTGGCTTCCCTGGCTTCCTTCAAGTCCCACCTACAATGTTACCATTTAAAGGAAGCCTTTCCAAGTCCCTCTAAATTCTAGTCCCTTCCCTCTGTTGATTATTTTCTATTTATCCTGTATATAGTCTACATATTGTCCCGTCCATAGGGCATGGACTGTCTTTTCTCTTTCTTTGTGTCTCCAGTGCAGCACAGCGCCTTGCACAGAGTAGATACAATAAATGTTTATCAATTGACTGATTCACTGAACTAGTTCAACTCTACACTGTCCTCTGCTGAACCCCCTCACCCCGCTTTCCTATCCAATATCTTGCCCTATCAAACATCAGGCTTGTATTACTCCCAACCTCCTCCATTGCTTTCATGCTATAAAATTAAGCTGGAGCCACAGTAACTCTGCTGACTAGGTCTGCTACAAGCTTATGGGATATAATTTCAACTGGGCCCTCACCCTACCAAGACAATCTTTTTACATTTCCATAGTCAACTCACTATCCCACTCACCACAGCAGCTTTTCTGAATCTCTTCATCTCTCTTCAAACCTCTCATGGCTTCTCCTTCTCCACCCTCTTAGCTGAGAACTTGCTTCATGCTTCACTGAACAAATTGAGGTCATTTGTCAAGACCTTCCTCTTCTCCCTTCTCCCATATCTCATATCACTAAGATGAATGCCCTGACTTTCCTTCTTCACCCATGTCTTATGAAGAGATGGCTCTTTTTGCCAAGGCTAATCTCTCTACATACATGAGTGATCCCATTCTAGCCTGTCTTCTCCAGCAGAATGCTTCCTCTATGATCCTCATTTGCTCATTAATCTTCAATCTCTCACTATCAATTTTGCCTACGGCCTACAAAAATGCCCATATCTCCACTATCCTCAAAAAAACCCCTCCCTTATCTGAGCCATTCATCCACACTAGTTAGTGTCCTATATCTTTCCTCCCTTTTGTGGCTAAACTCCTTGAGAAAGACAGTCCGCAATTGGTGTCTCCACCTTCTTTCTTCTCACTCTCTAACTCTTTACAATTTGGATTCCAACCTCCTCATTCAAATGAAACTGCTCTCTCCAAAGTTACCAATGATCCCAGTTTGCAAATCTAATGGCCTTTTTCTGACCTCATCCTCCTGGACCTCTCTGAAGCTTTCACACCGCTGATCATCCCCTTCTCTTTGACCATCTGTTCTCTGTAGGTTTTTGCAACATTGATCTTTCCTGTTTCTCTTTTTCTCCCTGAGTGTTCTTTCTCTATCTCCTATACTGGATTTTTATCCATGTTACACCCGCTTACTATGGATATCACACACAGCTCTGTCCAGGACCCTCATCTCATCTCCCTCTATACTATTTCACTTGGTGATCTCATCAGTTCCCAAGGTTCCAATGATCATCTCTGTGCTGATAACTATTAGTTCTTCCAAATGGAATTCATTATCTTTTCCCTAAAATTTCCCCCTCTTCCTAATTTCTTTATTATGTGGATGGTACCACAACACTCAATTATCCAGGCTTCCAACTCATATGTCATCCTCAACTCCTTGCCCTCTCAGCCCTCCCTCCACATCTAATCAGTTCTCCTGCTTTATTGTTTATAACTTCATAATCTCTCTTCTGTACTTCTCCTTGTTCCTGTGATACCACCATCACCCTGGTAGAAGCAATAATCTCACATCTGGATATTTACTGGAACTCTCTCCTTCATCTCTGCCTTCTCCCTTCCCAAGCTTCCTTCAAATTTTCAGTAATGTCTCAGCTTCTGTCTCAGACACCTCCATAATGTTAGTGTCTTTCCTCTGCAATTACCTGCCACGGATGTATTGTTTACACAGTACACATAGTGCATGTTATCTCCTTGCATAGACTGTGAGCCTCTGGAGAACAGGATTCGCCTTTCTTTTTCAGTCAATCAGTAAGCATTTATTAAGTACCTATTAGGTGCCAGTCTGTACTAAGTACTGGGGATATAAAAAATCCAACCCTACAAATCAAATCAAATCAACACATACTCTATGGCAAATTCAATGTCAAGGTAGGAAAAGATGAAGATGGAAGGAAATATATGGGAAACTATGATTAAAGAAAAAGAAATGATAGAGGCCAAAGACTTAAAAACTATACAGGAGGAGCTTATAGCATGAAGACTTTCTTCAAAAAAAAAAAAGCTATTGGATTTGTGGAGTTCCAAGCAACAATAAAAAGAATGAAAAAGAAATTTTAATGAATTTATTATGGCTACGGGAGCTTTTATAGAGACAACTTTGCATAATCAGATCACTGACTAGTAGATAAAATCAGAATTTATAATAAAAATAAAAGACAAGACAGTCCCTGCTTTCAAAGAGCCATTCCTAGTGTGTGGATATGGGGACCCCAAAAATCCCCTACCCAGAAAAATTGAAAGTCTGAGGTATCTTGAGGAAGGAAGAAGAAGTTTTATTCTCTTCCCCCACAGGAAGGGCGCGGCACTCTCCATGGCGGGGATCAAGGAGAGGAGGCGTGTTACAAAAGATGAAACAAGAATTTATACCGTAATGCAGTCAAGTCCCCTCCACCCCGGCCGTCCCTCCTCCCATTGGCTGGGAGGCAGGCTCTCAGTCTTGGTGTGAAACTTCCCCAATGGTGAGTAACAAAGAAGCCTGCCACTATCTGCTATTGGCTGGGAGATGGGACGGGAAACCAGGGTACTGTTCATGTCCTAATTTGGCAAAGGCCGAAGTGAACAAGGGGTAGGGGCTAAGAGACTCCTAAAATTCCTGAAGGGCTTAAGGCTGATTGACAGCAAGGGAAGGTGAGGAAGGGTCCTAGGTTGTGTAATTTCTTAGGAAACCCAGGACTCAGGTCTGTCCAGTCTTACAAAAGTCTGTCTCAGGTTTCCAGATGGTTTCTCTCCCTTCTCATTCTGAGGGATCTTCACAGAGGGTGCAGAGAGTGCACCCCACTCAGTGGCCCTCAGTACAGTGCCCGGCACCCAATGGGCACTCAATAAACACATGTTGACTGAGTGACGGACAGACCCACCTTAATTTTGTCTGTGCCTTGGGCAGCTCACTTCCCCTCTCTGAGCCTCAGTTTCCTCGTCTGTAAAATCTCCATTCCAACTTACCTCAGAGTGTCATCCTGAGGACAGCACTTTACGGAAAGTAAAACACTTATTATTATACACATTGCTGTGCATCAGCACCACTTTCTGCCGGCTCCTTTACCCAAAACAATACATGGTTTGAAAGCTTGGAAAATATCCAGTCTCTGAACCTGGCACTATTAATTCTTAAAAATAAGCCATAGAATAAGGTAAATTAGATCCTTTGAAGTCATCCTGAAACACTGTGTATGAGATTCTCACAACTTATTAATGTCAGTGATAGTGGGGATAACAGACGGAAACTACAACCCTCATATTCTGCCTCAAGGGTTTGGGGATTTGGGGTAGTTTGTTTTTTTTTTAAATCTTTCAATTAACGGATAGGGCTCCTCCTCAAATACCCTTTCTGAGTGATAGGAAATGAAACTTAGTCACCCTAATTAATTCAGTCCTTCGACTTGCTCCTATAGTGGGGATGTTGCTAACTGGCCATGGACATTATCAGCTGCACTACGTGGTTTGGTGTGTTTGTTATTGGCTTGTGCATATATGGTAAAAGCCAGTTTGACAAGACCTACAAACCAGCCAAGAATTCATTTCTGGGTCCCTAAAGTTACTTGTTCAACTCTTGCTGACAAAACACAGCTTTCTAAACCTGGAGAGCTGGTCTTTCCAGAGCTAAAGCTTCCAGTTTAACCCTGTAATGCTTCAAAATGGCTAGAAGGCAGAACATGCTTAGGACAGAAAATAAATTTTATGCTTTCTATCCATTTAAAAACAAGTTTCAAAATAGAAATAGTTAAGTTTATTCAAAATAAAACATTACCCATTCAGCAGCGACTAAACAAGAACAATGTGTAAAACATTTATGCATCTAAAAATTTCCTTTGGCCTACTTTATCATTGGGCAAACCCAGGCAGTTCGAATGCTACCTTACTCCTTAGGGACAAATAAACTCTGTTTCTATGCAAGGTCTCAGTAAGTCAGACCTGAAAGGGAGATTCTCCCTTCCACTAATGATTCAAATTAACATGATCATCTCCTTCACAAGTACTCTCTCTCTCAGGCCACTTAGATAGTTCCTTTCTTATCACACACAGTAGGTGTGCGTGTGATAACAGTAGGTATTGATGTACAGGCCTCATCTCCTGGAGGAATTACCTTCAATAAACTCACCTTTATATACCCCAAAGACTAGTAGAGCTGTTCAGAACTTTGAACCACAAATGTCTTTGCAAAAGTCCTCCTGATGCCTTATCCTGATGTGAACGTGATTCTGGACATGCATCAAGGCCATGCTGCCAGCATAAGTGGTTCAGCTGACTCTGCAATGTTGGAAAGGTTTCCAAGGGTGATGCTACTGAGAGTAAATCTGTTTTCTCAATAGTAGTTTAGCTAATCAACCAGAGGCATATCACCAGTAGACTGGTGGTGAAATTTTTTTAGTCATGACAACCAAGGAAACAAAAAGTTTTTTTAAATTAATTGTTCTAAGTCCTGTGTTTTGTCTTTGCAGTGATGATGGCAGAGCAATGTGGAAAGGGGGGCAAGATTGCTAAGAATCAGATTATAGACTACCGAAAAATTTTAACTTGATTGTTGGCTCAGTGTGCCAATGAAAGGCTCAAAGTGAGGCTTTCATATGATAATGAGAGTGAAAATGTAGCTGGAGGAGTTGAATCCTATTATCTTTACATTATTGATAGGAATGAAATCAGAAGAAGAAAGGAAGATGCACCCAAATGTAAACAGTTTATGGGTGCTCTTGTGAGTAGATTTTATTGTATGCCCAAATCTGCAGGAAATTATTTAATGGGCACTTAATAATCGTGTATTGAAGTATGAATGTGGTAAATACTTATAAAAAGATCATCACGAAGATAATTATAGCTTTCGCATCCCTGTAGGGAACTCTGAAATCCATGAGATCACAGATTCATTTTAATATTTAATGTGAATATTTTAAATAATTTCTAAAATCTCTCTAATCATGTCAGTAACCTTTGATAAGATTATAGTGAGATAATGAACACTTTCCTGTTTGGAGAGGGTTTTGTTGGTGACTCAGAAAAAAATGCACCTTTTAAAAACATTTTCAAGAGCATCTTTCACAGCATAAAATAATTCCTTCATGTTATTTCTGTGACACAGCATATTTTTATAAGGTAAACATTTAAATGTAGTTTTATTTCCAGTTCAAAAATTGAAAACATCAGTGTTAGCTACTAATATATTGAACTTATAAACGAAATTTTCCATTGTTCATAATTATATGAACAAGGAAATTTAAAATACCGTTGTGAAAATACAGGTATATTTTAGGCATTACAAGGTATTGCATTCATGATTAAAATTTAATGCTTCAAATTTTTAATTGAAAAAACCACAAAAATTAGTCATGGGGGAAGTAACAGCTCACAGTAACACAATGATTTAAGGTTTACAAAATATTTTTCCTCAACTATGAACTAAAGAAAAAGACTGAAACATTAAACATTTCCACTCCACAAAGCCACTAAGAATCCCTGTCAGCAGCATATTGACTCAGTTTTAAAATGCAATGTTATCTATATGCTGCAATATTTATTTATTTCATTTAAGCATTTCCCAATTACATTTCATCTGGTTTGCCACGGTCAGGGCTGACACCTCTTCTTTACACCACCATGTTCGCTATTCACAAAAATAAATATTGTGATTATGTTGTGTTGCTTAAGGCTTGTTAAGGAAGCCTCCTACACCTAGCCAATCAGGGAGGCGTACAAATGTTATCTCTTCTTATGTGAGGTTTAAAACACCAACATTGCCTTTGGAAAAGGAGAGGGTTGTGCAGAGTGAAGCTTTCCCAACACTCCAAACCAATCCCCTCAAATCTGAATTGATTGCTTCCTCTCCAATGTTTTATAAAGATGATTCTTAGGAAGCATTTAGATAAATGACCTCATTTTTCAATTCCTTTAGGAATCTTCACTTAATAATAAAAAATGACCCCAAAGTAGCCAGGACTTGGAACAAGGATTCTTTTAGTTGTTCATGAGGAGGCAACAAAGTTGCATGCAGCCCATTAGGTCAAATAAGACAAGACATAACCAACGACATTGCATTAATGTTGAAAGCAAGTCTGTTAATATTAGGAGAACGGCACCTCGTAAACTTTTTTTTCGTTTGGATTTGTTACAGTAACTCAAGGAAGCTTAGCCCTGAAAGTGCTCCTGATCCCAAGGCAATGGCATCACTCAATAATATCATCACCTTATCACAAAGAGCTACATACAATTTTGGACTGTCAGTGAGACTAGAAGCAACTTAAATGATGGAATGGGAGTCATTTTCTCATAAAAAACAGAATTGAAAATGGAAGTGGAGTATGACTTACACGAAAAGTCAGTGTCAGTCAATACGAATTTATTAAGTATCTACTATGTTCCAGTGGTAATATCGGGGTAGACAAAGAAAGATTCTCAAAATACACAAAGTATATTATATGGAAAGATGCAAACAACTGTCTGCAAGTTACATGCAGAATAAATTAGAGATAATCAACAGAGGGAAGGTCTTAGAATTAAGGTGTTAGATAAAAAAAAGACTTTCTGTAACATGTGGGATTTTAGTTGACGCTCAAAGAAAGCCAAAAGACAGGCAGTGTTCCCCAATTGATAAATGGTCAAAGGATGTGAACAGATGGAGGAAGAAATTAAAACTATCTATTGTTATATGAAAAAAATGTTCTAAATCACTACTGATTGGAGAAATGCAAAACAAAACAACTGTTAGGTACCACATCACCCTTATCAGACTGGCTAACATGACAAGACAGGAAAATTATAAATGCTGGAGAAGATGTGGGAAAATTGGAACACTACTGCATTGTAGGTGGAGCTGTGAAGTGATCCAATCATTCTGAAGAGTAATTTGGAACTATTCCCAAAGGGCTATAAAAATATGCATAACCTTTAACTCACTTCTAGGGCAGTACCCCAAATAGATCATAAAGTGGGGAAAGGAATCATATGTACAAAAATATTTAGAGCAGTTCTTTTTGTGGTGGCCAAGAACTGAAAATTGAGAGGATGCCCATCAATTGAGGAACAGCTAAACAAGCTGTGGTATATGAATGTAATGGAATACTATTGTGCTACAAGAAATGATGAACAGGTGGACTTCAGAGAAACCTGGAAAGACTTATATGAACTGATGCTGAGTGAGAGGGAGCAGAACCAGGAGAACATTGTATACAATAACAGCCACAGTGTGCGAGGAATGATTTTGATAGACTTAGCCCTTCTCAGCAATGCAAGAACCTAAAACAATTCCAAAGGACACACAATGGAAAATGCCAGCCACATTCAGAGAAAGAACTATGGAGTAGGAATATCAAGGAGCAAAGAGTGATGCTGCCAAAGGCTTCAAGAAGGATGAGGATTAAGAAAAGGCCATTAGATTTAGCAGTTAAGAGATCATTGGTAACTTTGGAGAGAACATTTTTGGCTGAATGATGAGATTAGAAGCCAAACCGTAGAGAGTTAAGAGAATGAGAGGAAACAAAGTAGAGGCACCAATTGTAGATGGCCTTCTCAAGAAGTCTAGCCACAAAAAGGAAAAGAGATATAAGATGGATGATAGCAAGTGAATATTTTTGAGGATGGGAAAGACATTGGACAAGTCTGTAAACAATAAGGAAATAACCAGTAGTAGATGAGGAGAGATTGATGTGAGGAAGATGGGATAATAGAGGGGGAATCTGCTGGAGAAGGGATGGAATGGGTCTATTTGTGCAAGTCGAAGGGTTTATCTTGGCAAGGAGAAGGACCACTCCTTCATGAGATTCAGGAGTGAAGGAGACGATGTTGGGTGGGGGGGAAAGTATCTAGGAGATATGAAATGAGAAGACAGAGTCCTTGGGGGTTCTCAGTTGAAGGTGAAAGAAGGGAAAACTAAGGATAAAAAGGTTTATAAAAGCCATTGTGTTAAATGAGATAGTGAGATAATTAGGGAGGTGTAAAAGGATCAACAAACTTCAGTGAGGGCCCATTTGAGGGTAATTATGTAACGTAAATGTGAAGTGGTCTTAGGACAGTTTTGGTTTTTCTCTTGCTTCATTCAGAAGCACATGAGTAAGAGCAATGGCAGGTAAAGGTGGGAGTAATCTGAGGTTGAGGACAGAAAGGGAAAGATCAATGAAACTATAATGGAAAAAGGGATTCAAGAGAAGGGGGCAACATAAAGTTGAATTGATTCACTCTGGGTCAAGATGAGTAAGGAAGGAGAGTGTAGCCAGTACAGAGAAGTTATCCTGGGAAAGAACTAAGGGGTTGAAGTGAGGGCAAAGAATAGGGTTTGAGGTCATAAGATAGAGGGAGAAGTAGAATACTGACGTAAAGGAAATTCAGAGTTTCTAAACATGGAAATGAGAGCATATATGTGTGATGGCAAGATTGAGAAGAGGACCAAGTCAGTACGTAGCTGTACTGTAGTAGAGGAATATGTAATGGGAAATGAGTAAAGTTGAGGAATTCAGAGGTTATGGTGTTTGAGAGAGTATCTATATCTATCTATCTATCTAACATCTATCTATCTATCTATCTATCTATCTATCTATCTATCTATCTATCATCTATCTATCT
>CM053591.1:2846170-2869443 GCA_028646515.1 Pseudochirops corinnae | reverse complement strand
ATCTATATCTATCTATCTATCTATCTATCTATCTATCTATCTATCTATCTATCTATCTTCTAGGGTGCTTGAGGGAATCTCTCTCTCTCCATTTATCTGCTAGGGTGTTTGAGAGAGTATCTATATCTATCATCTATATAGTTATCTATATATATCTATGTCTCTGCTAGGGTGTTTGAGGGAATATCTGTATCTGTCTATCTTGAAGTCCCCTGATACAAGGGGAGGAGTTGAGGAAGAGAAAAACATTGTGAATTAGGCACTGAACTCATTGAGCAAGGAAAGAGAGTGTTCTAGAGGTTGATAGACCACAAGTATCAGAATTTTGATTGGTTGTTGACATGTATTGAGTGAATTTCAAAGGAGGAGGAGACCCTGGAAACAGTATGAGTAAAGAGTATGCCAATTCCCCCACCTTGATGAGTGAGTCAGGGAGAATGATTAGAAGTAAAATTGATGGAAAGGGTGTCCAGGAAGGCTATCATCGGGAAGGAGCTAGGTCTCAGCAAGAGTCAGAAGATGAAAAATGTGGGAAAGAAAAAGATTTAAGATGAAATTAAATTTTTTAACTGTGGAACACATTCCAAAAAGCATAGTGGAAAGGGTGGGTAGCTTTAAAATCAAACACTGGGGAAACTGGGTGAAGGGGAATGGGAGCTGTGGAGAATGGTGGAAGAGATTTTGTACAATGGCAACTGTAGGTTCAGGTTTTTTGGAATGGGGAGGCTACAACTAGGTGTAAACTTGTTAACTGTTGCAGAATGAGATGAAGAGGAAGGGTTGTGCTGTAGGATGGTATCCTCTTAGAGTGTTAGGCAGTTCAGGGAAAGTGACCAGGAAAGGAATCTGAGAATAATATTTTTCCCCTAACTATAGGCAGGCCAGTCCAGGAGATAGGTAGAGGGAACAAACAGAAAGGAATGGCATCTCTCTGTCCTTGCAGGCAGGAAAGATCCCCAGCAAAAAGGGACAATCCAGCCCAGGGCACTGATACACAATGAAATGGAGTCTCCACCAATTTGAGGCTGGATGCATAGTCAGTCAATAATGCTTTATTAAGGGCTTACTCTGCACCAGGAATTGTACTAAGCACCAGTCACAAAGAGTAGGTTGCAAGCTCAATGAATCAATAGGATGGAATGGCAGCCAAAAAAGCTAATGGAATCATGGACTGGATGAAGACAAACATAGCTTCCAGAAATAGGGGGACAGTAGTCTTACTATACTCTGTCCTTCTCAACAGTTAGCTGAAATATTGTATTTAGTTCTGAGTCCCAAAGTTCAAGTATCTTGACAAACTGGACAGCATCCATAAGAATGAAAGCATGAGTGAAAGGTCTTGAGTCCTTGACGTATGAGGATAGACTAAAGGAATTAAGAATGTTTAGCTTAGAGAAAATTACTCAGAGGAGATATGATAGTTGTGTTCAGGTATTTGAAGACCTGTCATATGAAGAAGGCATATGCCTTGTTTTTTGGCCTTTGAAGGTAAAATCAGGAACAGAAAGTTGTAATTTTGGCTTGATAGCGAGAAAAACTTCCTAGCAAATAGAGGTATCTAAAAGTGCTGCTTCCAGGTGGTGGATTCCCCTCACACTGCCCCGCCCTCCACCTTGGAGGTCTTCTAGCAGAGACTGGATGGCCAATTATCAGATGTTTTTCCAGCAGGTGTTTCTCTGGGTTGGACTAGAGGGCTGCTGAGGTCTTTTCTGACTCAAAATTCTACAATTCTGTGAAACCCATAATGAAATTACTGAGAAAGAGAGTATGACAAGATAAAAGAAGACAGACCAAGAAAGAACTCTGGGGAATAGCCACAGTTAGGTTTCCACCCACAGCGGGAATATCACAGTATGATATAGGCTCTCTATCCTCTATTGGACGATGAACCGGCAAAGAAGACTGAAGAGTAATTAAAAAGATAGGAGAACAAAGAGAATGTATCAGAAAGATTCAGAGAGGAGAGAATATCTGGTAGAAGGTACTAAAGAGTCAAATGCTACAGAGCAGCCAAGAAGGCTAAGGCTTGGAAAAAGACCACTATCAATCAGAGACAACAATTAAGAGATCATTGGTAACTTTGAGATCAAAACCATATTACCATGGGTCAATGAGAATAAATGAAGGCATTTAGAGTAGCTCACCTTTTCTTAAAGTTTAGCTAAGACAGGAGGACAAAATCAAGGATGATACTCTGAAGGAATGGTAGAGTCTTAGAAAATATTTTTCTTTTCTTAAAGAAAGGAAAGCACTGGTGACTGGGAGTATATAGGTAGGCTACATACCTGAGCAAGAGTGACCTCAAATTGTCAAGCCAACTGCATTCTGAGGCAATACTTGTGCAAGGCATGCAAGACAGCACAATAGGGCAATACCTTTTCCCAAACCACATCCTTATGCCTTGTCCTTGTTACCCGGTTTGTGGGCTCCCTGCTAAACCCACATATTCCCCCTAGTAACCAAAACTCCATATAATTGAAACCCACAACAACAATAAGAATAATAATAATAAACTAACTTTATATAGTGCTTATGATAGGCCAGGCACTATGCTAAGTGTTTTATCATTATTTTCTCACAACAAGGGCCCATTTTACAGATGAGGAAACTGTACCAAATGGGGTTAAGTGACTTGCCCAAGGTCACAGAGCTATATAGAGTGTCTAAGTCTGAATTTGAATTCAGGTCTTCCTGACTCAGGGCCCATCACTCTATCAAGCAAAAAGGCTTTGACTTTTTTCCAAAATTTATACCTTTTCCTTTTATATAGAATTTAAGGTTATGTTCTAAAGTCGACCCTATAGAAGGTATTAAACCATGCTTCTGAAAGCTCTTAAGCAGAACAGCTCTATCCAACCTGATAATGCAGTTACCAAATTAAAGATAGTAATCCACCAAACCTTGACATGGTAATGTGCATCCAGCAATATATTGGCAGGTTTGAGGTCCAGGTGGAGAAGTGGTGGAGACATGCAGTGCAGGAAGTTCATGCCTACTGCTGTTTCATGGATGATCCGAACACGGAGTTCCCATGGTAAAGGTTCCGAGGCCAGTAATTTCTCTAGTGACCCAGTTTCCATGTATTCCATGACCAACCCAACAGGTTCTCTGCAAATGCCATAAACAGGCAGGATATAGCGAAACTTGGCCATTTCCATCTTCTTGGCTTCTTCCAAAAGTTCCATACGCTCTCTGAAAAAGAAATTTGGGGCCTCAATTGAATAAAACTCAATACACATTTATTAAGAGCTCACTATATAACAAAAACAATACAGTGAGCATTGAAAATCTCCAAACAAAAATCCGCATCCCTGCCCTTCATGGAGCTTACTTGGAATTGGGAATATAACTGTGCACAAGTACATAAATTCATAGGTAAGACAAGTAATAATAAGAAAAAGATTCCCTGTAAGATCTGAGCTAAACTTTGGGAAACAATCTAAGGATTTTTAGAGGCAAAAATGAGGAGAGAATGTACTCCACAGATCAGGAGAGACTACCATACAAGGGCATGGAGAGTAGACATGACGAATTTGGGACACAGCAAGCCAGTCAACTATCACCAAGCATGTGCTAAGTGCTTCCCACATGACAGGCATTTTGCAAAGCTCTGGAGACAGCAGCACTTTGGCAAAAAAAAAAAAAAAATGTCCCCGCCCTTAATACATTTACATTCAAATGAAGGAGACAGATATATAAAGAACTAGATATGCTTGAGACATAGGATGTTGAGACATAGATGACGTAAAGACAGAGATGAAAGATAATCAGAGAGGGAAAAGATATTGGCAGCTGGGGTTCCTGGAAGGTGATTTAAGTTGAATCTTGAAGGAAGTCAGGGAAGCAGGTAGAGGTGAGGAGAAAGAGCTTTCTAGACATGGAAGAGACAATGCGAAAGCACGGGGATGGGAGTGTGGAGGGTGGAGAATTACAAGTAGGTCAGTGCAACCAGATCAGAGTATGTAGATGAGAATAAAGTGTGAGGAGACAGGAAAAACTGATACAGATCTAGGAATAATCTACATAGAAATGATTACTGAATCTGGGATCTTCCTTTACCATGCTCCAGCCCTTCCGCCTTGCATCTCCCTCCAACCCTAGAATTCACAAGCTGACTCTGTAGCCTTTCTCTTTGATTGGATGACTTCTCCCACAACTTCCATTAAAGGGTAGTACCAGAGCAGTCATGTCTCATTCCTCTGCAGGTGACATTCTAACTTCTGTCCCCATGGCCCTATGTACCTTCATTTCCTCCTTCCCACCTTTTCTGCCTTTTTTATGTATTGTCTTCCCCCCATTAGAATGTAAGCTTCTTAAGGGCAGGGACTGTCTTTCTACTTGTATCTGTATGTTAGGTGCTTAGCCCAGTGCCTGGTGTATACTAAATGCTTAATAAATGCTTTTTGAGCAGAAGAAATCCCCAACTGAGGCAGCAAAGAAAAGGAGGCCCAGCACAGACCCTTTGTGGACTCCCACAAACCAGCAAAGAAAAATCTTATGGAATGGTAGGGATGACACAAGGAAAACCAGGGGAGAGCAGTGTCATGAAAATTCAAAGAGGAGAGAATTAAATTACCTGATACCTAGTCATTTGGGAGATGGTTGTTTCATCTGAATGCTAATTTATGAAGTCAGATTGCCAAGGGCTTGGATGAAGAACCCCGGAAATATTGAGCTTTTTAGAGAAGTTTATCTGTGAAGGGGAGGAGAGATAAAGGACAATAACTACTGGAGATGGTAGGTTCTCAAGTGAGGGTTGTTTTTCTTTTTTTATGGATGGGATGTAGGTATGTTTGTGGAAATAAGGGAAGGGATCTCTACAGGGGGAGAGATTGAAGAGAGTGATCATGATAGTTGGGAAATTTGCTAGAGAAAAAAGAAGTGGAAGAGAGAAAGGGGCCATGTAGAGAAGGAAGTTAACATTGGCAAGAAAGGCCACACCTGCGTCTAAGGCTGGACTAGGATAGCAAATAGAGCCTGGAATATAAATTATGCAAAAAGTAGGCAGCCAGACAGTGAAGGGCTTTCAGTATAAATAGTCATAGTTTGTTTTATTTTAGAAACAGCTGGGAGCCTTTGAAGATTCATGAGTAAAGGGAGCGACCTAGTCAAAACTATGCACTACAGAGATTACAAAGTGGAAAAAAAAAATCTGTATTTATTGAAAATTTTTTTTATAGTAGCTCTTTATGTAGTGGCAGAGAACTGGAAACTAACAGGGTGTCCATGAGTTTAGGAGGTGCTGAGCAGATGTATGAATGCAATGGAATATATCACAGTAAGAAATGAGAAGAACATCTCATCATGGCCCATGAAGATTTGCATCAATCACTGTAGAGTGAAGGGAGAGGAACAAATAGAATAATCTAGGTAATACGAACATTGTTGTAAAGACAAACAACTGTAAGATGGAAGATCTCTGATTAATTGAATGAGCAACCATGACTCCAGAGGGGAGGTGACGGAGCATGCTCCATCATCTCCGCATTTCCTCGCCTGACTGGACTCATTCAGACTTCTTTAGCTTCTCTCTCATGCCCCCAGGAAACTCATCATTGGGAAATCTCATGATCTGCCAAGGCACAATCAGCCGCGTTACTCACCGCCTCATCAAGCCCTCTGCCCCTTGGACTGGAGGGTGGAGCCATAAACGCCTCCATTTAAGGAGACAGGACAGGACAGACACTGCAGACATCTCCCTTTCCCACCTGGCTTCAATTTATCCCTCCATGGGCCAGCTCGCTTTGCTTTTCAACTTTCTTCTGTGTGTTATCTTCCCCTATTTGATTGTATGCTCCTTGAGGGCAGGGACTGCTTTAAAAAAAATGTTTGCTTAGCCCAGTGCCAGGCACATACTCAGCACTCAATAAAGGACAGACTACTGACTTCTTGCCAGAGGTCACACGCGTGATGCACTCAAGATGAATAGACTTTTTTTTTGACATTGACAATGCAAGAATTTGCTTTATGTGTTACAAATTGCTTGGACCCCCAAAATCCACCAATGGCAGTGGGAGTGGTAGGGAGAGACTTAAAATTAGGCTCCTTTCCTCCCCTGAAAAAAAAATTGTAGAGAAGTAAGGTCCCCAAAAGTCCGAAATAAGCAGTTCAGCTTTGAAAGTAACATGGAATTTGTTACAACCGTCCCGCAACACCAGCAGGTTTCACAATTGCAGTTTGGGTTATTCCCGGGGTGGCCATTGATAATTAAATGGGAAGTTTTTGGAGATTTGCGGAGTATTGTGGAAAATTACAGATGACAAGCACTGGGCCTTATCTTCATGAGTTCAAATCCTAGTGAGCTGGAGAAGGAAATGGCAAACCACTCCAGTATTTTTACCACGAAATCCCCAAATGGGGTCATGAAGAGTTGGACATGAGTGAAAAATGATTCAACAGCAAAAAAGCCATAAATGCATAAATACTATATATGATTGATCTATTTAAAACTATACCATAATATACTATGAATAATACTATTAAAACTATAATACTATTAACACTATAATAATACTACTAATACTATAGTATACTATTAATCTAATCTAAACTTACTACTACAAATATATATACATAAACTTATACAGTTTTATTTCACTCGAGAACTCTGGACTTTCTCACTGTCTTTGGGAATGCCCTCCCCTTAGTTCCTTTACCATCCAGATTCAGTCATCTGATTTTCTCCCAAGTACTTTCTGTGGAAGGAAATTCATGAAGCTGTCGCTGCTGTGGATGATGAGCTACAAAGAGCTTGAGATATTCATCTCTCTGGACTAGAAACTGCAACTTTTTATGTTGTTCTACTTTTTCTTTTGCTAAATATGTTCAGAATTACTAAAAAAGAAAGGTTCAGAGGGGGGTCTAGAGTTATTTGTGGTTTTTCACATCCATGGGTGTCCCGTGCCCCTAAAAGGGGTGACTGTATATGGTTAGAAAGACGTACTGTACATAACCAACACAATTTCATCTACAATCCCTTCCTTGTTCCATAATATATTTGGAAAAGTTAATTTTATTTAGTGTTAAGTTCGGAATTAAAAAAAGGAAGAACAAGATACATTAGAGAAAAGCGAGAAGAAGCTGCGATCAATCAGGAGACTCGAACCTTGATGATTAGCCAATCAGGAATGAGAAGGACTGGTCAGACAGTAGGAAAAGGATCAGGAGAAAGGGAGCGAACCAAAAGGAGAGGAAGGTGTCAACAATACCGCTTAATGTCTGGGGCAGCTAGGTGGGGCAGTGAGTACAGCAGCAGCCCTGGAGTCAGGAGGACCTGAGTTCAAATCCAGCCTCAGACACTTGACACACTAACTAGCCGTGTGACTTAAGCCAAGTCACTTAACCCCAATTGCCCTCTGCAAAAAAAAAAAAAAAATCAAAACCAAAAAACAATATCACTTAATGTTCACCTCCGGACACACACAGAGCCTCAGGTATACTTGCCATTCAGCACAGTTTCCCAATATGCAATGATCCTGGGTCACTATGACTAATGGTGAGTTAGTGACACATACACAGATATCTTCTGCTTTAATTTCATATGAATAATAGTCCTTCCAAAGTCTTCAGTCCCAAGGTTCCTCAAACAGAGCTTTCCTTCCCCTCCCCCCCCAGGCTGTAATGGTAAGAAGCATTAAAATTACTTTAATTAAATAGAAGCCATTGTTATCTTCTATGCTGCATTTAATATTATTTCTGGTTGAAATTAAATCCAGCATAGAAGATTACAATGACTTCTTTTTAATTAAGGGGAAAGATTGGAGTAGATTTCAAAGAAAAGCAACAACTAATTGTTGTAAGAGCCGTGATACTAATGATAACTGCATCTGCTGAAATGTAATCTCATTCTGAAATGGACAGTGTGTGTGTATGTGTGTGTGTGTGTGTGTGTGTGTGCACGCATGTGTGTGTGTTCATGTGCGTGTGTGCATGTGTGTGTGCATGTGTGTGTGTGTGTGAGTGTGTGCGCGCGCGCTATAGAAGCATCCTGCCAGCTTGGTTTGTGTTCATGGATTAAGTTATTGACGGTACAAGGTTCTTTCATACCGTCTGATTGTTAGAATAAATCTTGAGAAGTAAGCTAAGTATTATCCTCATTTTACAAAACTGAAGACCTTATGGTTCAGTTAACTAATTTACCAAGTTAAGTGAAGTGACCTTCTCAAGGTCTCATAGTTAGTAAGTAGCAGAAAAGACTGAAATCCAGAAATCCTGGCTCCAACTCCAGTACTCTTTTCGTTATAACAATCCACCTTCAAAAGTCTTCAGTGAGTTTCAGTTTTATTTCAGAACCAAAAATGGAAAGAATTCTTTCCCAGATGTTATCTTGTTAAATAGATTACCTAAACTGATCTGCTCAGCATATAAAAACAGGCTTTATCCAACAAGATATAAAGTTGCTTTAAATGTCTTACAATAGTTATTCGTTATTTTCTCAACATTTATGAAGTACTACGTGCAAAGGCATATGAGCCATAGCTTAAATTATAATTAGATTCACTAGATAAAATTCAGATAAGGTATTTATTTAGATTAAACCTGCTTTCTGCAAGGGCCACAGTTCTGTTGGTGGTTGATATTCCTTAGTAACAAGCAACATGGAAAACACTTAATGCCTGCTCCCACTTAGTACAGGTTTCAGACGCTTTCTTATTTGTCTGATTTTCCCAGACTAGCCTAGAGCTTGACCATAAAGCCTTTTCTTTTTTCCTTTTCAATGGAAGGACTGGGAATGAGAACGGTCAAGGGAGCGCAGGAAATTTATCCTGAATTTTGTTACCTTTCCCCAAGCTTCAAGACAAGTTTCTATTTTACCGTATCTATTTGCAGACCACGTTACGATGTATCCCAGAGCTACAAAAAGCTAAAGAATTAGGATATTTATTAGCACTTCAGCCTTAAATCCTTTTTTCTAAGTTATAAGTCTGGCAAAAAAAGTACTGAATTCCACTAACTTTTGAAAGAAAATACAGTTAAGAGAAATGAATCATTAAGTCAAATTACTATCTGGCTAAAATCTGATCAGCATGACTTCTTTATTCCCTCATACTTTTATGGAACTGCTGAATGGCAGATGTTTTCAATCTCTGAAAAGTGGCAATCCTCAGAAACCAAACCCTAGTGATCTCTAACAGGATCCTGGCAGATTTTCCGTCCTTCTGTACGGAATGTGCCACTTGGATTTTTTGAAAACTTTTAAGTACATATAAATGTGAGTTATTATTATTATTTTTATCCCTTCATCCTTTTATACAACCAGTGGCTCCTTCTTCCTGCTCTAGCACTTTTAAAGTGACTGCTTACATAGATCCTTAAAAAGGGAGTGAGAGACTTAAAAAAAATCAGCCCCAACGTTGGCAGCCACACACATTATCCATATAGGTAACTCAAACAGCCTGCTAGATCTGAAAGATCTACCCAAACACCCTGAGCAGAATACTATGCAAGTACATAATGCCTTTGTATCACAAGAAAAGTGGCCAAGGTTGGGTATTTCAGATGAAAACTATAAATTTCCTCAAAGCTATATTAGCTGGCATTGGGAAAAACAATACTTTTACTTTTTAAGCTTTGTTTCAAACAGAATAATCAATTAAAACAAAAAAGAAAATCATTTCTAGTAAGCTCAGTTTATTCCTTGCACTCTTGGTTTTGATGGTGAATAGTATGCCCAAAGATCTATCAAAATTCTCTATTGAAAAACTAGAACTAGTTAAAAAAAAACTAGTCAAAAAATAATTAAGTTAAAAGATATTTAAAACTTTTTACAAAGCATTTATATAATACAGACTCTGTGCTAGGTATTAGGGGTGTAAAAGTCAAAAGTCCTCTTGCCTTTTCTGTTCTAATTCCTGTTAGGATTGATGCTCAAATCCCACTTGAACAGCTTGTTCTTGCATTCTAGAAAAAAATGCCAGAATACCCTATTTACACATAGATTCCCTTCACTTTAAATAAGACAAGGGCTGGCTGTGGACAGTGCTGGGCCTGGAGGCTGAAAAACTTGTCTCCTAAATTCAAATCTGGTCTTGGACATTTAGGAGCTGCGTGACCCTGGGCAAGTCAGTTAATGCTGTTGGCCTCAGCTTCCTCATCTGTAAAACGAGTTGGAGAAGGAAATGACGAACCCCTCCACTATCCACTCCAGTATCTTTGCCAAGAAAATGGAATCACAAAGCAAAACCCGAACGGAGTCACAGAGTCAGACAAACTGAAACCAATAGCGTTGCTCTAACGGTATTTCACTGACTGTTAAAGAAATGCATTTTGAAACAACAAATGAATAAAGTATTAACGGACTAAATATAGCGGATAAATGAGATTAAATGCACAAAACAAAAAGTGCACAGTTATAAAGGAAGGTATTTTTACTGAAAGTTATCTATGCGCACACACACACACACACACACACACACAATCTCAAAGACTCTGTTCTAAACCCCCTTACTAGTTAAATGACCTGAAGAGAAATTTTTCTTCACCATTGTCATGTTCTAAATACTTCTGAATGTTGTAATCTGAATATTAAATAATACTACTAAAAAAACCTTCCCAGTCCACTATTTTAAATAATCCATCATTCTCAGCCACCCATTATAGATAAGGCACTAAACCTCTTCAGTTTCCTTATCTATAAAAAGATTTGAGAATGACTATCTCCTTCCCAAGCATAATTTTAATTTGATTTGTTCTTAAGTGGTCAATTCATTCATTTAAACAACGTTTAAACTTCTATTGAAGAGTACAGGTTTAGTGATAAGCAAAACACAACTTTCTGATAAATTTAAAAAATAGTAACACAGCACTTCTAAGCTTTACAAAAAAATCTTAATCTCTTTTGAGCCTAATAATAATAATAATAATAATAATAACAATAACAATCTGATGATGCTGGTGCTAAAATCAGAACCCAGACTTTATTGGTACAAAATTTTCTTTCTAAGGAAGTCTGTGTTTGGGCTCACTATGTCTTTTATATTATACGTTCATTATTGCTAGTAAATACACAACAGATTTACATTTTATGGATCATTAGTTTACTGTAGAGCCAAAACATATTCAGTATAGTTCTACCCCGAAAGTACTTTATCTGAAATGTTGCTCAGTTTTACTATCCAAAAGTGATAATGGTAGTCTAAGGAGCATTTAACCTGATTCATTCAACATTTATTTAAAAACTACTCAGCCAGCCTAGAACTGTTTTAGGAAATTGATAAAGGAGTATTTGGAAGAGAAACGAAACCCCCAAAACAGTTTTAAAAGCAACCATGATCACACAAACAGGTTCTATGTAGCAGAAAATAACCACAACACATAGAATTATACAATTTTGGGGGAAGTAAACAGAGCCTTGAGAGAATCTAGACCTACTTTTTAAAAGACTAGAACTTTATTGAAAACAAGATTTAAAAAAAAGGTCCCTCTCTTACTTAATTTAAGAAATGGTCTTTTTAAAAAGAACATCCCTGGTGGTCTAGTGGTTAGGGTTCTGCACTCTCACTGCCATGCTCTGGGGAACCATACTCTTCTTGGTCAGGGAACCAAGGACAGCTAGGTGGTGCAGTGAATAAAAGGCTGGCCCTGGAGTCAGGAGGACGTGAATTCAAACCAGAACTCAGTCACTTGACACTTTACTAGCATGTGACCTTGGGCAAGTCTCTTAACCCCAACTGCCTTGCCTTCCCCCCCTCCATAAAAAAAAAAGAACTGTTTTAAAAGTCTACTCTGTGCATTTGAGCTAGAAAGCTAGGCACTGGAAATACTAAATGATTAAGGCACAGTCCCTGTCCCCAAAGGTCTCTTTGGAAAGACAACAAGGATCCAAATAACTATAATACAACATAGAGAATGCTATTTCTATAGAACCATCAAAGAAAAGTTGGGAGAGGGAAGGATATTGTTTCTAGGATAAGGAGAAGTGGAATTAGAATAGGTTTCATAGAGCTTAATTGTACTGCTGTGGCTTGAGGGCCACTTAAAGACATTTCCTAGATTTTTCTCCAACAGGTCTAGTCTACAAAACAAATTATTAGTTCTTTTCTCAAATAGTGCAAAATTACACTAAATTAGAGGTAACATGCACATTTTGGCAGAAGCAATCATGCAAACTTTGCTAAAAGACACTAGAAGACTTTATGTTTGTCCTTTTTTAAAAGTAGCAAATAGAAAATGCTGTCAGTTATTATGAATTTTAGTCTCTGATAGCCAAAATGCAAAATCAAGTATATTAGCAAATTTGTATTAGTTGATAATACTATAGTGCCAAATTTTCTGACCAGCATGTATCTTATTTGGGCAGACATAAATGCCATAGAACACAGAGTTTATTTATAATTATTTCAAGCTATGCTTTGAAAGTGTGCCAATTGTTCTTAAAAAACTGTGAATTGACTTTATATAGACTGAAGTAAGTCTGGGAGTTGGACACATGACTCATGACTCATGTTTGGAAGCAAAAGTTTTCCCCCCCCCCCATTTTAAGTGTAAAATGAGTCTTCTTTGTTAACAAGTGAACAGGCACAAGTATTAGCACCCATTATGAAAAGAAATGTCAGTTTTATTCGTGGTTTTAATGAAGTGTTAATATTTTAAGAAACTGGAAAGCATCTGGCAGAAACTAGGTATAGATCAACACCTCAGTCCCTATACCAAGATATGGTCCCAATGGATACATAACCTAGATGTAAAGGGTGACATAGCAAAATTAGAGGACCAAGGAAGACATCACCTTTTGGATCTATGGATAGGGTAAGAATTTATGACTAATTAAGGATGAAAGGATCACGGAAGATAAAATTGACAATTTTGATTGCATAATATTGAAGTTTTGTGCAGATAAAACTGATGCAGCTAATACTAGAAGGTAACTGAAGGAAAGGAAAAAACTTTGCAGCAAGTTTCACAGTTAAGAGTATGATTTTCAGGGGCAGCTAGATGGCACTGTGAATGGAACACCGGCCCTGGAGTCAGGAGGACCTGAGTTCAAATTAGCCTCAGGCACTTAACACTTACTAGCTGTGTGACCTTGGGCAAGTCACAACCCCAAATGCCCCTCCAAAAAAAAAGTATGATTTTCTAGATATATAAAGAACTAATTCAAATCTATAAGAATAAAATTCATTTCTCAATTGAAAAGTGGTCAAAGGAGAAATAGGAATAGAAATATAAGGAAGAAATTTAAGCTACCAATATGAAAAATACTCCAGATCACTTATAATTAGAGAAATGCCAGTTACTGCAACTCTGAGGTTCCCACTGAATTACTAAAGTGAGAGAGACAGAGAGAGAGAGAGAGAGAGAGAGAGAGAGAGAGAGAGAGAGAGAGAGAGAGAGAATGAGAATGGAAAACTGTTTAGGGGGTTGTGGGAAAACAGGTACTTTGGAAATATGCCATAAAAGTTACTAAACTCTACATATTCTTTTGAGTACCAAGCAATCAAATAATTTATACCTCAAAGAGAATGGAGAGGAAACCATCCTTTACGTACAAAATTATTTTTAGCAACTCTTTCTGTAGTGTCAACAAACTGAATACTAAAGGGGTGCCATCAGTTAGGGAATGGCTATCAAATTATGGCATATAAATGTGACAGAATACTACTGTGCCAAAAGACATGAAAGAAACAGTTTCAGAAAAAAATGATGAAAATTTGTATCCATTGATAGAATGAAGTGACAGCACCAATAATGCTGTAAAAACAAAGTAATGATCAACTATGATTCCAGAGAACAGACGATAAAATAAGTATGTCAGCCATCCTCTAGAGAGAGAGCTGATGAATTCAGGGTGCAGAATGAGATCTATTATATATATTTTTTGACATGGTCAATGTGGAAATGTTTTTCTTAACTGTGTATTTGCTATAACGATCTTATTTTTCCGTTCCCAATGCCCCAGTGCTGGGGGAGGAAACGAAAAAAAAAATTTTCATTGAAAAAAATCTTTTTAAAAAAATCACTTAGACCATACTGTTGGTGGAACCAAAGCTGTCCAATCATTCTGAACAACATCTTGGAATTAGGGCCCCCACGCCCCCCAGTGACTAAAATAGCTGTACCTTTTGATTCAGAGATTCTACTATCCCAAAGAGATCAATGGCAAAAAGAAAAGCTGCCTGCACAGCAAAATATTTATAAGCATCATCCTTTGTAGCAGGAAAAAAAAAAAAAAAGAGTGTACATCCATCAAATGGGGAATGGCTAAGCAAGCTATGGCCCATGAAATTTAATTAAACATTACTGTGCTGTAAGAAATATGATAAATACAAAGAAGCATGGGAAGTTACATGATAGTGAAATAAGCAGAACTGGGAAAACAGCACACAATGACTACAACAATGTAAATGAAAGAAAAGAACAAGAACAAAACAATGAAATGAATCCCATGAAATTATAATGACTAATCTTGGCTCATAAGAAGGCACCTCCCTAGGCTTTTTTTTTTTTGCAGAGGTAGGGGACTGAAAGTATGGAACACTACATCTAGTTAAGACTTCTTTGATATGTTGATTATTTTTACTGAAACTTTTTTCCTCTTGTTTTAAACTTTTTAAATTAGGTATTGCTCTCTGGAGAAGGAGACTGGGAAATTTAATTGACATAAATCAACAGCAATAAAATTTATTTTTTAAATATTATATATTAAGCTGATTAATATATTACTTAGTGGAGAAAAGGAAAACATTAAACATTTTCATTAAAAACTATCAACCTAGGAGGACCTGAGTTCAAATCCGACCTCAGATACTTAACACTTACTAGGTCACTTGTGTGACCTTAGGCAAGTCACTTAACGCCAATAGCCCTCCAAAAAGCAAAAAAAAAAAAAAAACAAAAAAAAACCCAACAAACTATCAACCCACCTAAGTAGTTAGGGGGTATAGTGGATAGAGCAGCAATCTTCCTCAGTTCAAATCTGATCTCATTCACTTACTAGCAGCATGACCCTGGGCAAGTCACTTAACCCTGTTTTGCCTCAGTTCCTCATCTATAAAATGAGCTGGAGAAGAAAATGGCAGACCACTCCTGGCATCTTTGCCAAGAAAATCCAACATGAGGTCAAGAAGAGTTGGATTTGACCCAACACCAAATATGCCTGAAGATACTCCACAAGTGGAAAGATTATTATGTCTCATTCAAAGCAAGAATGCTTATATTTCATATTCTACCCTTGAAGTAATACTTGGTGACCCTCGGAAGTCCTACAGGGACTGCTAATGTGAGGCTTTGACTAAACCAGATGAAGAAATATCTTCTTAAATAGGATAACTTTAATGGTAAATTTCTGGTAGATCTCACATGGGATTTATGTTCAATGTGAAAATATGCAAGACTTATAAAAAAAATAGTAATATAACACAAGGAATCACAGAATTCTAGGACTGGAAGAGGGGCCTCTGAGGCAGTTCCTAGTTCAAATCTTTCATTTTATAGATGAAGAAATTGAGTCCTAGTGACTAACCTGCTCAAGATCTCGTAAGTTAGTGGCAGCCCTAAAACGTTTTCTGATTCCTATTTTAGTACTCAAAGAAATATCTAGGAAAGAAAAGGCAAGAAGATTTTGTTCCTAGAAAAGCTTCATGTGACTTTTGTATTAGGCTAGGGGAAAGAATAGAATCCTGGGAGCATTGTGTTATAATGATAAAACAGGAAGAGAAAAAAACAGGGTGTGTAAAACAAAGAACTATTCAGAAGAAAAAAAAACCCTGGGAACCACCTTTAGAACACACACATACACACACACACACACACACACACACATAAATAAAAAGCTTAGATATTGCCTTTCAGCCAGAGTTTTCCGTTCCACCCCCAATCCAATTACTCTTCCCGAGCTTTCCAAAGAACCTCAAAAACTTTCCTGTGACAGCCGCTTTAAAAAGGGCCAATGATGAGTTTGTCCACTTGACTACACTATAGTTACAACTCATAGTTTACTCAGGCTTGTCCTTACTAGCCAGGCTTATTATACTAGACCCTTTGGCGGAGAGGTGGCTAAACCATCATGTGTATTCTGTTTTCCTTCTTCCTGTTGGAGTTTCCTATTCGTGCAAATGCCCAGAATCCACCAAGAAACAAATGGATTTTCCCCACTGCACCAGGTCCTGCCCTCTTGCCAACAGAATAAAACCAATCCTTCTTCCACATGGAAATGCTTCGAATAGTAAAGCAGCATCGTGGTCCTCCGCTCCCTAAGCCCTCTCTTCTTTGTGGATCCTTCTTTTATTTCCCCATTCATTGTCTAGACATCTAAGGTATGCCACACCAGCAAACTGGTTGAACATGCAATCTATTCCTTTATCCAAGTTCAATTTTTTTTAAACAAAAATGTTAAATTGAACATGTTGCAGATTTAAACAGCATGAGTTAATTAAAAAAAAAACACAAAAATGTTAAACAACATAGCACACATGCCTGGGGCACTGCACTGGAGACCTCACCAACAAGAAGACCAGTTCCATTAATTATGACATACCCTGAGGTAACAGGTCAAAGCCTTATCACAGAGATAGAGGTGGTGACTAAGCCAGAGTCAATGTTGGGAAAGAGTGGGAAGCAGGGGAGCAGGAGCCTGTTTAGCAGCTATGGGAGGCCTGGTTCACTCTCTTGCCACTCTAGGGATAAGCAGCCCCGGGCAAAAGTTACCATTTTCAGTGCGGCTGTTCATTAAGGAAAACCAATGGGATCCCAGGCCCTATAGAGTTATAGTGGCCTTGGGCAGAGAAAGCAAACCAGAGCCAACCGTCTTAACGTTAAGCTAGTTGTGGATCCTGAGACTGGCCAAGCAGCTCGGGTAAATTCTGTTCCCACACCAGAAGCCGTGTTAGGGCACAGGCAGATGGACAGACCATACTAATGGGTATTTGTGGTTGTAATTTTCACACACTATCTAAAAATAGTGCCAGGATTAACCTGTAAAACTAATAGGCACTTTAGGGATTGCTACTGAACTTGTGATTTCATTCCTAGATAACGAAAATGCCTGCGCCAGCGCAAGTGAACACTTTCTCAGTAATTTATAGGATTAAGAGGGTAGCATAGAGCACAGACCATTTAAGGCCCGGCCCAGGGGCATCAGCTAGTATGTGTCAACAAAGGGACTTAAACCCAGTTAGTCCTTACTCCAAGGCAGGCTGCAGGCTCTTTATTCAAGTTCAGGTTTGAGAGACAGCCGTATTTACTTTATTTAGGTAAAACGAATTAACATTCCTAAGAACAGAAATATAAGGTAGATTAAGGTAATAAAGTAAATTACTTGCAAATGTTTGATTCTTTAAAAAAGAAAAAAAAAGCCTGTCTTTACCATAGATTCTACGTTCTTAAAACATAGAACCCAGCTCCATTCTGCCCCTTCCAATTATTGTTCTTCATAAAATTGCAAGTGAAGTGTTTCCTGTTTGGGGACACTTTTGACCTCTAAAGTTGCACAGCTACCTCCTACAAGTCACTACCTGCCCAGTTTGGGAAGGGCAGGTATGACTTTCTAGCTAAAGGACAAAACATTTTTCCGAGCATGCTCGGAAGAATCCGAGGCGACTAGCCTTAAACAGGGAAGTTCTTCCTACGAGGGCACCCCAGGAAATGTAATGAACCAGATCAGATACTCTCAAAGTCCTACTTACTCATCCTAATAAAGGATTCTGCCATAAAGATGTGGTGGCCTCTACTCAAATAAAATTGGCGTTAGAATTTTAAATTAAATGAATTCTAAATTCAAATTAAAATTTCTTTGTGAACCTAAACACAATATGCAAACGAGAGGCTCTTACTGGAAGCTGAACTTGCTCAGTTACTTTTTCTGAGTAGATCGACATAAATACACCCATGCACACTACATTCAACAAAGGAGCCACAAACATCGATCTCCTTGGGCACTCTGTTTTGTGTGCATTGAAAAGCAGGTTTAATGGGCACTTTGGGACTGACTTCTGGGCTTTCACTCTAGCTTCAGGAACGGGCCCAGAGGGGTTCGTTTCTGGGCCGTTCCAGGTGCCCGGCTGCAATACGTCCTGGGTACGGGGCCCGAGCCAGGGAACCGCAGGTAGGCTGGTGCAGCCCGCCGGCCAAGGGGGCCACGGGGAGCCCCGAGGAGCCGGGAAGCACCAAGAAGTCCCGGGGAGCCCCCAGAAGCACCGGGGAGCCTCGGTGCAGAGACTAGAGTCTAAGGTGAGTGTGGGGCTTGGAACTGCGCTAGTTCCTCTCTCCGCTCGCGCCTTCTCCAGCGGAGAACATGAGAGCCTCCCAAGTATGAGGGGATAAATTCGCACATTTGTGATTAGACCTTCTGAAGTGGATATTTGTGTGTAAAAGTTAATATGACTGTTAGGGGCTAAATGTCACTGGGATGCCGAAGGCCACCCCGTGCAAGCGAGGGAACCACAGAGGTGCGCACTGAAGCATTTTGCAGAGTCTGGCCACGCACCCCCTTCCCCTCTGTCCCCACAAAGACATCGGAGAAGCCTGGGCGGTGTGAGGGAAAATCTATCTTAGCTGGCCTTCAGACAGTGAGGGCCAGGACACTCAGTGCACGTTCCATCTCCCTCCCCGAGCAGAATGTAAGCTTCTCCCAAAGCACAGACACCTCTTCAGCAGCCCCTGATGCCCCTCCTTCCCACAGACCCAAGAGGGTAGGAGGTAGACAATGGAGAGGACCTCCCAGATCTTCCACCATTTAAGGAGAGTGCTCCGGGAATTGACCTGATCATTTCCCATTCTGCTACTTTACTGGATCTCCAGAAACTTTTCTGGATCTCCAGAAACTCCAATTAACTCTGAAAATCTCCCCACCTCAGACCACCCTTTCAGTTTTCTTTTTCTGTCCGGTCTTCCCAAATTAGATCCTAAAGGAGATCCTTTAGCTGAATTACTCCTTTCTTTGTATCCCTAGCTCTTAGCACAGTGCTAGGCACAGAGTAAGCGCTTAATAAATGTTTATGGACCTTTTATTATTGACTAGCTAGCACTAATCCATTAATCTAGGACACTCCCCAGGAACATTCCCTTATGACAAATACATATTGTCCAACAAAACAAATCAACACATTGGTTACACCTAGAATTTATTAATAAATACAGTTCGCTTCAGAAATCTAGAAAGGGCTTACTAAAAAGATGCTCTTAACTGCCTCCTCTGTCATGGAACAAATAATGATTGAAACAGCAGCAAGAGAACTGTATCTAGAGGAACTTCTCTGGATTTGGAGGCTGTAAACATGTCATTTCCTAAGCAAAGTGACTGTTCCTTGTATCCTTCACTGCACTTAGCCCAATGCCTCCACTATAGGTATCTGATAAATACTTGCCCAGTGAATAAATAAGGTTTGTAAGAGTAGCAATACAAATTAGAAGGGGAACCAGTTTATACACAGGATTTCAAGTTTCATAAGGACCTTGCCCTTCATTTTGATTGAGTTAGAATGAAAAGCTGTTTTACTCCTTCTTTGCTTACTCAATAAGCTTTTGCTAAGTTAGTCCCTAAAGTTTTAAGACACCCTGTGTTCAAGGTTTATGGCTAAAAGCCACAACAGGTCAGGTAGAGAATCTCTCTGGGTATGAATGAAAAATTTAGAGGAGTTCTGTGCAGTAGAAATTTTAAACATTTAACCAATATGCCTACAAAATTCATGCATTAAATTAAACCACTACTGAGCTTTTGATAAAACCACTTTTAATTGTGTCCCCTAAAACTTAGTTCAGGTACTGGACTTGATGGCTGGTGATTCAAAACCCTTTAAAAATGTCTCTTCAATTCTTAATGTGTCTGAAGTAGATTGAAGGAAGGTATTATCTGTTTTAGATGGAGAAACTGGGATGCAAAGATCTTTAATGCCCTTTTTTCTTCAAAAACTCCCTCATCAACCATTCAAAATTAGCACAATTTTCTATTCAACTAGACCACCTTCTTTTAAAAGCTAAGTCAGTTTGAAGCATTTTTAGGACTACATGCTACTGAGAGAAAGGTATGAAGTCTAGAATCTTTATTAGATATTGCTACATCTACAAACAAAAGCAGCCATAAATCCACGAGGAAAAATCTGCCCTCCTACTACTTCCCCCACCACAAACCTCCTCTTTTTCTCCAACCCCTCAGGACAATCATGAGGCATGGGACGGAAAACATTAAAATATCTCATTTCAAAAGAAGAGCCTACTTAATTTTAACCAAGGCTTTGGCTGCCCACATGGGTGATTTTCTTTTTATAACAATGGGCATTTAAAGAGTAAATTTAAAAGTAGCACAAAGGATTATGAATACAGTATTGCAGTAATAACCCAAAGTCCTATGTAAACTGACTGTTCAGGATGTCCAAAAACCAACATACAAAACACAAAGGATAAATAAGAAAAAAGCTTCTAAACGTTCCATTCCCAAACACACTAAGTCATTGTACTGTTTTACCCTAGCCAGAACTTGTCTTCTGAGATCATGTCCTAACACGCTGAAGATAATCATTTCATATCTGGCTGGCTTTTTTTTTTTAAGTGCTTCATATGGGCTGGGCATTATGTGTGGGGGTGTAACTGCACTTCACCAACCTGAAAATTTCATAGATCAATGTGAAAAAAATCTACACAAAAGTAATTGAAAGTCTTGAACTATGAAATTTGAGAAATAGCTAAATCCAACCACTTTTATAGTTTAGAACTACAAAAGGGTATGTTAAATTGCACAGTCTTTCTAGTTTAAGCTAAAAAAAATTGTGCCAGGAAGCACGTTTTGGTCTAAATACACCTTTGAATTAGCAAAAAATGACTGCTAACCACTTAGAGAAAGTCAAGAAGGATAGTTATTATTGATACCAAAAGAGTCCAGAAAGATTTTTACTTTTAGTCTAGCACAAACTGAAAAAAAAAAATTCCCTAAAGTCCAGGAAGTTGTCCTAAACACTGAAACAATCTAATTACATTGTGTGTGCTTAAAAACAATTTCTCTTTTGCAACTGATTAAAAAAACACCCTTCCTGATGGCAAAGCATCATTTTTTGCAGATTTTAAGTATAAATATCACACTATAGAAGAGACAGTTGTCAGAAAAACAAGTCACTTAAAGTTACTTACTTCTCATCTACGTGAAGACTTGGAGAACATTTGATGGCTAGCCATGTTTTCCAGTGAATATGTCGTACTTTGTAAACTTGTCCAAATCCCCCTGAACCGATCTTCTCCCAGCTAATGAATTCACTGGAGTCAAATGTTCTCAGCAACCCCATTTCCCAAGGGGAACTGTTCTCCTTTTCCATCTTTTACCAACTAAACTCTCCAAATCTGGTTTCTCTACTTTCCTTTACTTCCCAAACTTCCCGGCTGCTTTCTCCCACAGTACGGAAGGCTGTGTCTTTCCCAGCCCAGGTGACTCAGGTGTATTCATTAACCAAGCTATGACATCATTTCCTGGGCTCCAGTGGCTTGAGCCTGGTGTCTGTAACTTGAAGGGCACATTTCGATTCAAACAGGAAATACTAAAAAGTTTCCTTGTTTTTTCAGAACAAAGGTTAGAGAGACTGGAGAATTTACTGTTCTCCTTCAATCCCAAATGAAATGATAAATTCATAGTACATGGCCCAATTAGAAAGTTCTCTTTATTTTAGTATTAGTGCTGTCTCAAATGAGACTCTTGAACTTTTCACTCGGAAATCATATTTAAACAGAAGGCCAGAGAATGAAAGTGACAAATATCGAGTGTGGCTCGACAGACAGCAAGATTCAGTTCAATTCCATTCCATTTAATGCAATTCGATTCAGCACATACTGAGTTATAGAAGTCATTGTGTTCAGTGCAAGGACAAAAAAGCATGGCATTCTTTAATTCTTTGTTCACTTAATGAAAAATGTTCTCCTCAATTTAAAATCTAAGAGGATTTTTGAAGAACAAACAAGTTAACTACATTTTTTTGCCCTTTGGTGAAAAATATTCCTGGATTGAAAATACTCTGCTTTTTAAAGGTAGGCTGATGAGTGTTACATTATGAAATCAGAGCGAAGAGTCAGGATCAGGACTTTGATGATCTCATAACTAGGCATCATTTCTATACCATACCAAGTCTGGCCATCTTTTCTTAAACTGGAATTAAGGAGTAATACTTCCTGGAATTGGATAAAAATAATAAAATCCACATAGAAAAAAACCAAGAATACAAAGACAAAGCTATGAAGAAAAACTTTTGAAGAAAGGTAATGTCACATCACAGACAATGATGAATTGGAGCAGTGAACAGACTTTTTTGAAAAGTCACTTAAAACTACAAGAAAAAGTACATTCTTATTTTTTCAAGAATGTATTTGTTTTGATTATGGAGAGGCAGAATTAATCGACTCATTAATTAAATAAAAAGCATTTACTTAGTGATTACTATGCAAAAAGTACTGTCCTAAGCTCTGGGAATCCAAGTGTAAAAGCAAGACAGTCCCCACTCTCTGTATCTTCCATTCCAATTAAGGGAGACAACAAACAGATTTCAAATGAAAGGCCTTTCAAAGGCCTTCCAGTGTAGCAGTGAGGTAGGTGGTAATATATCTTCCGTGGTTTCATGTCAATGAATGTTGAGCCTTTTGACAGTGAGCTTGGGTGGTGAGAACTTTCTTTTCTTCTCAGCAACTACAAACTTTTTTGCCTGGCTGTAGTTGCTGAGGAAATAGAGACTGGAGCACGGGCAAAAAGAGTCAGTTGTCTGGTTGGATCTTCCTTAGACTATGGATGTGGGGCCAGGCTGGTGTTCTGGAGGGAGGCATTTTCAGGAAATTATCTGCTCACAAATGGCATGTGATGGTATGTGTTAATGCATTTTATGCTCTATATGAACAAAACTTAGCCACTACAAGAAAAGATACTTAAATTCCCAAATAATCAACAAAATCAAAAACTTTAAGATACTACCTTATAGCCAATGGAATGGAATGGAATGGCCAGAATGATAAGGTTGACTCTGTTTGTGTGTGTGTGTGTGTGTGTGTATGTGTGTGTGTATGTGTGTGTGTGTGTGTGTGTGTGTGTGTGTGTGTGTGTGTATGTGTGTGTGTGTATGGTGGAAATATAGGCAATCTATTCCAATTGTTGGTGAGATGGTGGTGTAAAGTTTGGAAAACAATATGGCCAATGAGCAGAAGTTCCAAGACTAGTCACGCCTTACCCCCATCAGTTACCTTGCTGATGCCCACCCCCGCCCCCATCAAAAACAGGAAAAAGACTTACCCGTACAGAAATGGTCATAGCTGTTGTTTGTAATGGCAAAGAAATGAAACAATCTTTATAGCCCAGTATTGGTAATTGGCTGAAT
>CM053591.1:2824037-2845670 GCA_028646515.1 Pseudochirops corinnae | reverse complement strand
CTCTCTGTTTTGTTTTGCTTTTTCTTTCTTGTGATTTCTCCCATTCATTCTAATTCTTCTTTACAACATGACTAATGTGAAAATATGTTTAGTTAGAATGTATACGTTGTGTCTATATCAGATTGCATGCTGTTTTGGGGAAGGGGGAGGGAAGAGAGGGCAAGAAAATTTAAAGCTCAAAATTTTGTGTAAGTGAATGTTGAAAACTAAAATTAAGTAAATTAATGAAGAAAAATAAAAGCAGCCTAAGGAGAATCAACTGCAGGTTCCCCTGATTATCCAGAGAAACCAAAGGCAACCCTAGTAATTGCTGGAGACAAATTAGGGTGGGTGGAAAGTACAGAGCAGACAGCTATGGGAGGCTCTGGGCAAGTCAGTTTGACAAGCCCAGCAGGGACACAAGTCCAACGTGAGCAGAGTGGTGCCTGAAGTCCCAGATCTTTGGGCAGAAGTCCAGCCTAAGAGAGGAACCTTGGGAGTTCCAAGTGGCATTCAAAGTAGAACTATTAGGGAAAGCATTGCAGAAGAAAGGCCCTAGGCAAAATCTAACATTCTATTCCTACAAGCCTGTGGTCAGAGCCCAGCACAAGAATAGCCCCTGTAACCTAGCAAGGAGGAAAGATCCCAGGTAGATAGTATACCAGGGAAAAGTACCAGAGGCCTATGGTAAGAGAAAGCCCTCAAGAAGAGCCCAGCCCTGAAGCAGCCTGAGTCCCTTAAAGAGGAGTCCAGTTTGGGCCACCACACCCTGGACTAGTCAGGCCCTGCCCACATTATTCAGTTATGAAATCTGACCCAAGCTCAGGTCTATTCTAACTCAGTAAGCCAAGGAAAATGCTGACTATTATGAGGAAATACTTTGGTTTGACAAATGCCCCCAGGGAATAAACCCTAAGGAGTGTAACAACCCCACCACAAGTAAAAGTAAAGTCTCAGAGAAAAAAACTATCCTGGTCATAGGCACTTCATGAGTGTCTTGGAAAGGAAACAAGAGGTGGAGAATATGAAAGCTAAGAAAGAAAGAATAACAAGGAAATGTGACACCTTAAGACAGGTAGGGAATCTCAGACAAGAGCTGAGGGCACTAAAAAGCAGAACAGGCCAAACAGAAGACGACTCAGTAAGATATCAAGAAATGTTGAAGCATCATCAAAATGTGAGAAAAAATCCAGAAAGAAATGTAAGAAATATTATATCAAAAACAGGTCAAGGAGAGATCATCTTAAAACAAACAGAACATCTGAAAACCGTAATCTTTTAAATGTGTGGGGAACCTGTTTAAAAATAAAATTAAATGTTAACTGCCTGCAACTCTTACAACCCAAAGGAAAAAGGGAAAACAGAAAGAAACCACTGGTTATCTTCTAAAAGAAATCCCCAAATGAAAACTAGGAACATGAAAGTTGCACTCCAGAGCTTACAGGTAAAATTTTTATAAAAACCTACAAGCAGGCAACAAGGTAATCGAGGATCCGGGAGCCACAAGAAGCATCACCTGTCTTTTGGGGAGAGGAGAGCTTAGAAGAAGATATTTTAAAGGTGAAAAATAAAGCTTACAATCAAGGTTTCATGGGCCTAATATTCACCGCCATGTCCTTGATGCAGCTTCCCCTCATCGCCCAAAATAGAGAGGTCTAGACATTTTCTTTTGTTGACTGTTCAATAATTTATGCGGGCATCATTTCATCCCAGCATTAAACCTAAATATACAGAATAACCTCCAGTACAAGGAAAACCTTGTGGGGGAAAATGAACTTTTAAGGGAATAGAGGAAGTCCAAACAATCCTAATGAAAAAAGCCCAATCTGAGCTGATATTCTGAAATGGACACCTAGAGAAACATAGAAAGTACCATACTTCTTTCATTGAAGCAGACTATGTGCAGATGACTTGTTTGCATGTTAATAGGGGAATAATAAACAGGTGTCTTCTCAAAGGTAAAAATGACAGAGTATCTGTGGGTGGTTTTATTCTATTTTCATGGTCTTAGAGGGAAAAAACGGGAATGATAGAGGACTCTACTGAAGAGGAAACGAGGAAGAATGGGAGGGAAATCACCATTGCAAAATTCTAAGGTGAATATGTGTGTCCCTATATGTTTTTAAATACACATATGTATGTGTATGTGGGAGAGAGGGGGAAAGAGGGAGAGAGGAAGAGACAGAGATACAGAGAGAGAGAGAGAGAGAGAGACAAAGAGAGAGAGAGAAACAAAAGCTACCTTTCTTTTAAAATGGGAGTAACACCCCTTCCAGCATGTAACTGGGGTGAATTTACCCATATCTGTAATTCCAGAAAGGTCTTAGGAATCCTGCAGAGAAGCATTGTTCTCTAAAGTGCATTTCATGCCTTGTTTTGAAGAGGCAGAACAAAATTCTCATGGCATAATCCCAATGGCCTCTCAAATACTATACGAACAATCCCAAGAGGTTCCTTCATCACAATTTTTATATAATCCTCAAATTACTGAGTCATAGGCAGAGACTATATCCTAACAGGCTGGCTGTGCCCAAATCCTACTATGTTACAACCAGGGACAACCATACATGAGGGGTCCCAGGATGGGAGACACGCTGTTATCACACAGTATATCTGCCTTGAAACACATTTTCTTACTGTTGGGTTACATCATACCCTCCCTAAATTGAGGATAACTTATTTAGCTGCATTTATATTTCCCAAAAACCATTCAATAGTTGTTTCTTCATTTACACATAAATCTAATGATAAGGTCAAAAAGATTTTTAAAATTCATTTAAATTAGCAAGAAACCATTTTAAATTACAGAAAGCTCTCTTAAATCCTGATGTAGCTTTATTTTGATTTTTCCTTCTTTTTACTGTCAGCTACTAGAGTCTATTTGAATATCCTCAGGGATGTGTTACATGCAGTTAACTACTTCTCCCATTTCTGCACTTTCTTGATAGCTACCATCACCTTTTTGATGTCGTCTTTGGTCCAACAGCAGGTCTTAGTCCATATGAACAGACCCTGAATGAGAATTTCCTGACATTATTAGGTGACAGTCATTAGGAAGACAAAACCAACTTTTTCCAGCAACATCAGGGCAGGTTTCATTCTTTAGTATTTGTCTTTTTTCTCCTAGTGAAAAACAAAAATGAAACG
Source organism: Pseudochirops corinnae (assembly GCA_028646515.1). Taxonomy (NCBI): domain Eukaryota; kingdom Metazoa; phylum Chordata; class Mammalia; order Diprotodontia; family Pseudocheiridae; genus Pseudochirops; species Pseudochirops corinnae. The sequence continues at coordinate 2,842,544 of CM053591.1, read as the reverse complement.
TCACATCCCCCAAATTCCTTAATGGTTTGAAGACAAATTGAATTCTGAAGAAATTCTTTAGAAGAACTTAGATATAGTTTATATTACCAGACTAGATAGATGAGAATTATGAATCTAGAGATTACTCTCATTCATAAATACAAAAATTGTTTACATTCAATAAGTAACAGTTTACTGCAGTTACCTTAAGGATATAGTTCTTTAAGACAAAGAACAACTTTACAACTGTCTTTAGTCACTTCATAGATGCAGATGATTTAGTCTCCAAACTCCCAGAGATTCTAATCTCCCAGACCTCACAGGAAACACTATCTGCGGTATCACCAGAAGCACTAGCATACATATAAAGGTCACTCAGAGCTCACCTTCTTATGTACCATCCATCTTCCACTTCAGGAATATCATTCCATTCCAAAACTGCTGTCACCAGCTGTTGCAGTCCAGGGCTGACCAGGCTGATCTGGTACCTCAGGTACTGAAATGAAATGGAACACTTGCACAAGATCTGATATTTATTTAGCCATAAGTGGGGAAAGCTATTCAATAAAGACAGTCAGAATTGATTATGTTTGAGCCAAGTTTTAAAAGCAGGGAATACAATAGTAATGTTAGAAAAGGCAACCCTAAAAAAAGACATAGTTAAAAGAAATAAACAGGGAAAGCACATTATGCTTAAAATCACCATATGGAATAAAATGACATCAATACTTTACACACACCCATACAATTTGTGTGTATGTATATGTTCCACTAAATGAAATACTTAAATCAAAAGAAAAAATTAATACAGTTCAAGGGATGAATAAAAAGCAAAACTACAATATTGGAGACTTCAAAGTGTACCTTTAAGACACAAACGAATCTAGTAATGATAATAAAAAAGAATTAGGAAAGAATTTAATGACCTGAATAGAATTTCAGAAAAGTCGGATATGATGGATCTCTGATTACTTAATGGGAATGGAAAAGAAGTATCATGTTTCTCAGTTGTACATGGCAGCTTTACAAACATTGGCCAAAGAATTTTCAGTTTTCTGTCCCATTGATCAGTACTTGCACTGATTTCCCTGGTGTAATACCTCACTTACCCTTCCCCTTGTCGTTATCTTCTGGGGCAGTTTAGGACCAGTTAGAAGAGTTTTTTTTGTTTCTTTTTGATTTTCTTTTATCATCATTTTATCTGGGGTTCTTTTTAAAATTTTTATTTATTTATTTTTAGTTTACAACATTCAGTTCTACAAGCTTTTGAGTTTTAAGCTTTCTCCCCCTTCTTCCCTTCTCTCCTCCCCAAGATGGCATGCAGTCTGGTATAGGCTCTACATATACATTCATATTAAACATATTTTCACATTAGTCATGTTGTAAAGAAGAAATATAACCAATGGAATGAACCATGAGAAAGAAAAAAGAAAACAAAACAAAAAAGAGAGAGTGCAAATAATATGCTTTGATCTGCATTCAGAATTCAGAATTCTTTCTCTGGATGTAGATAGCATTTTCCATCCTGACTCTCTAGGAGCTGTCTTAGAATCTTGCATTGCTGAGAAGAACCAAGTCTATTAAAGTTAGTCATTGCACAATGTTGCTGTTACTGTGTACAATGTTCTCTTGGTTCTGCTCCCCTTACTCACATCAGTTCATCTAAGTCTTTCCAGGTTTTTCGGAAGTCCACCTGCTCATCATTTGTCATAGCATAATAGTATTCCATTACATTCATATACCACAACTTGTTCAGGCATCCCCCAACTGATGGGGTTCTTTAAAGATATGCTGGGATAGGTATGGGAGAGTTTGACTCCTCATCCTTTCATGTCCACATTTTAACAAACTCAGTCCTACTAGATCCTAGTAATAGAGAAAGACAAGAAATCGAGCTCTGCTTAGCTAGATTTTACCAGTGTGACAGTGTGCCCTAGGCATCGTAGGAGAACTTGTCACTTCAATGGCTTGTGGAGAAAGTAGTTGCAGACATGAATGACATGCAAATGTTGGTATATCTTGATGACCTAATTTTCTTTGGAATGATATTGGAAAATAATTAGGAAAAACTGATGAAAGTGTTATGTCAGCTAGAAGTAGCTAGTCTGAGGTTATCAGTTGACCATTGCCTACTTTGTCAAAACTCTATCAAGTATGTGGCTTGCATAATATCTCAGGAAGGAGTGAGCAGTTAATAGAAGGGCAGAAGTACCTCTCAGCTGGCTATATGTAAAGAACCTTTGAGAATTAAGGAATTTCAAAGATTTCAGTAGCAATTCTAAGAAAATTTTAAGGAACTATACAGCGATTGCTAAACAACTCAGCAATCTCCTCTGTGCACAAAGTTTTAATGACCTCGTCAGGCCTACACCAGTGTTGGCCTGTGAAGACAAAGATCCAGCTCCTTTGTGCCACTACTTATGCCAGTTTGAAAGGTTTAGTAGCAGTTCTGTAATAAGAGACTAGAGGTGACTAGAAAATTGTTGTCTTTACTAGTAGAAAAAGAGACTTGGCCTCCCACTCTCTGTGTAGAATTATGGTGCAATTGTGAATAGGTAATGAGTTGGATGATGCCTATGAGTAGTAGCGCTAGCTAACACTGTGGTTGAGGAAGGCCCAAGGTGAATGCAGGTGCTCTGGGCCATATACTGCATGATTACAAAGCTAGGAGGATAGCCACAGGAATAAATACTTTTTCTGACGCAAACTTGGGGAACTAGGCCACAGTCAAATAAGATCTGGTAGTTTGGGATTTCCAGCAACAAATGCACCATCAGTGTATGTGAAGTTTTTTGCATTAAAAAAAAATCCTTTCTGCCTTCAGGTTTTTTTTTTTATGACTGGTAGAAAGACCAGATATATGATGGAAGAACTATGAAAAATGATACTAGACAAAAAATAAGGGTCTGACCCTCAAGAACTCAAGGTTTATTCTCTGGAAGGCACCTTATTTTGGACAAAATGGCAAAAGTTGGCCACTCCAATCCATCTTCCAATCAGACATCAAAATGATTTTCCAAGAACATAGGTCCTACCATATCATCACCCTGCTTACTAAACTCCAGTGATTCCCTATCAGCTCTAGGATCAACATCCTCCAGTATTCGAAGCCCTTCATAACCCATCCCCTTTCTACCTACCTAGCCATGTTACATTTTACGGCTCCTAGTGTACTCTGAGTCAATGGTTTCATGAAGAAGGCAATTCAACTCTCCGCTCTGGCATTTCCTGTGGCTGCCCCCATCCCTAGAATCCTCTCCCTCCTCATCTCTGCCTAGTGGCTGTCCTGGCTTCTTTAAAGCTCCAACACAAGTGCCATCTTTTACAGGGAGCCTTTCCCAAATCCTTTTAATTCCAAGACCTTCCCTCTGTGAATGATTCCCTGTTGATCCTGCCTATAGCTCGTTTGTATGTATTTGTTCACTTGTTCTCTCCTTCATTAGTGTGGGAGCTCCCTGAGGGCAGGGACTGTCTCGGGACTCTTTTTCCCCCTAGCACTTGGCACAATGCCTGGCACCAGAGGAGACAGTTAATAAATGCTTATTGACTGACTGCCCCAACAGGTATTAGGGAATACTTTCGCTTTCTATCCACAATTAATTCCATCTGGGCTCAACCCAGGGAAAACCAAGGAAGAAGAACAAAATCCATTATTTTCCAGGAGCGCCCCAAACAACACATACATGTTTGTCTGTTTGTTTTTAATTTAATTTTTTTGTTACATTTTAGGTTCTGAACAGTCTCCCTTCCTCCCTTTTCACCCTGTACTAGAGAAGGCCACCGATTGACCCTGACACATATAATTATTATATGTAAAACCATGCTATGTATGCTTATATTTATCAATTCTTTCTCTGAAGATGGATAGCGAGGTCTTTTGTAAGTGATTTAAGTATGTACGATACTCAGCATGACTTGGTCATTCACAGTTATTCTTAGAATATTGCTGTTACTGTATATAACGTTCTCTTGGTTCTGCTCATTTCACTCTTCGTTATTTCATGCAAGTCTTCCTGTGTTTTTCTAAAGTCAACCAGCTTGTCATTTCTTATAGCACAATAGTATTCCATCACAACCATGTAGTACAACTTGTTCAGCCATTCCCCAATGGAAGGACATCCCCTCCATTTCCAGTTCTCTGCCACCACAAAGGGAGCCACTGTAAATATTTTAGAATGCGTAGGTTCTTTTCCTTTTTCCCTGACCACCTTGGGAAACAGACATAATAGTGGTATTGCTGGGTCACAGTTTTGTAACTTTTTGAGCATAATCCCAGCTTGCTCTCCAAAATGGTTATATAAGTCCACAGTTCCACCAACAGTGTATCAATGTCCCAATTTTTCCGTATCTCCTCCAACATTTGTCATTTCTTCCTGCTATCATTTTAGCCAATTTGATAGGTGAGAGAAGATATCTCAAAGTTGTTTTAATTCACATTTTTTCTAATCAATAATGAAATAGAGCATTTTTTCATATGATTATATATAGTCTTGATTTTTTTTATTTGAAAGCTCTTTGTTCATACCCTTTGACCATTTGTCAATTAGAAAATGACTCATATTCTCATAAATTTAACAAAGTTCTCTACATGTTTGAAATATGAAACCTTTATCTGAGAAACTGTCTGTAAATTTGTTTTCTCAGTTTTCTGCTTTCCTTAGAATCTTGGCTACATTGGTTTTATTTGTACAGAAACTTTTAAATTTGACATAATAAAAATTATCCATTTTACATTTTACAATGCTTTCTGTCTTTTGTTTCTTGATTCTTCTATTCATAAGTCTGATAAGTAATATGTTTATTGTTCTTCTAATTTTCTTATAAAATTTTACTTTATAACTAGGTCATGTACCCGTTTTGACCTTATCTTGGTAAATGGTGTTAGATATTGGTCTATACCCAATTTCTGTCAGACTGCTTTCTAGTTTTCCCAACAATTTTTACCAAATGGTGTATTCTTATCCCCAAACCTTAAATCTTTACATTTGTCAAATACAAAGTTACTACAATAATTACTCTTGTGTGTTGTATGTCTGATCTGCTCCACAGATCCACCTTTTTACAAATTTCTTAGCCAGTACCAGATAGTTTTGATAAGTACTGCCTTATGTTTCTTTTTTCCTGGTTATGGAAGTGAATGAACAGATGTAGCAATCAGTAGCCAGATAAAAAACAGAGTTAGTGCCTCAATCAAAAACAGAATCCAAAACAAAGAGACATTGTCTGGAGCCAGCTTATAGGGATAATACTGAGACAATTAGGACCTGAGGCACAGGCATAGCTAGAAAACCTAAAGTATATGTGGAGGAAATTTTCATTTAGGCTGATTTTTGTAGCTGAGCCCTAATGTGTGTTTTGATTTTAAATTTTTATGATCTTGCTAATAATAGTGAAAAAATATCATTTAAAAAATTGATTTTATGGAATTTTTTGTTTTTATATTGCTTAAATTTTCCAAAAGATTTATACCCCATTCCCTCTGGGAACTATACTTCACAACAAAGAATTAAAATGAGAAAAAATAGTTCTGCAAAAATAATGAATACATCAAAATTTCTGGCCCCATTTACAGTGTTCTATACCCATAGTCTTGCACTCTGCAAAGAACAGGGGTGGGTAGAGGAGAGATTTATTCCAATATTTTTCTTTGGGGTCAAAGCTGGTCATTGAATACCACAACCTTTAGTTTTTGTTGTTTTCTTTATTTTTTTTTTTATGTATCTCATTTTCCTAGTTCATATTTCGCTTTCAGCAAATTTGAGTTTTTTCATTCTTCCTTGAATTCAACATATTCATTACATTTTACAGCATAATGATAGTCCATTGTATTTAGGTAGCGCTTCTTTGGCTTTTCTGTAGTTGATGGGTAACTTCATGTTTCCACTTTTTTGTCACTATAAGAAAAAATGTTATAAATATTTTAGTGTATGTATTTTTCTTTTCTTTTTGTAATTTATCTCCTTGAACATATGCCTAAAAGAAGAATTTCTGAGTGAAATGACATAGGCATTTTAGTTACATTCTTTGGATAATTTCAATGAACTTTTTCAGAATCGTTGGGCCAAGTCACATTAGTGTGCTCTTCTTTTTTAGAACTTCATCTGACGTGGACCGTTCCCATTTTCTGTCATTTTTGCCAGTTTGCTAAGTGAAAACAGAATTGTTATGATGTATGTTTCCTTTTTTTATTAGTATAGGTTTTTTTGAGGCAATCAGGGTTAAGTGACTTGCTCAGGGTCACACAGCAAATAAGTTTCTGAGATGGGATTTGAATCCATGTCCTCCTGACTCCAGAGCTGGTGCTTTATCCACTGTGTCACCTACTTGCTCTTTATTAGTGATTTAGACATTCTTTTACATTATTGTTATTTAATAACTTGTATTATTTTTTTTTTAAAGAACTGTTGCTTCACATTCCATTTATTGGGAAATAGCTTTTGGTCTTAAATATTTTTGATAGTTAACTATATGGCTTCATTATCAGACTATTTTCAGAGAAATTTGATGCAAAGATTTTTCCTAATTGAATGCTTCCTTTCTGATGTTAGTTGCATTAATTTTGTTTTTTCAAATGTTTTTCAATTTCATATAACCGAAATGGATCTTTTTCCTTTTTTTTGTGATCACCATTCCCTTTTTAGTTTAAGCATTTATCTCCTAGGAAAAGTGTCTGATCTAGTTTTCTTATTTTTAATGTCATGATCTCTAACATTCACATCAGATATCCATTTTGAGACTATTGTGCTATATAAAGTAATATGAAGGGGTGGCTAGGTGGTGCAGTGAATAGAGCACTGGCCCTGGAGTCAGGAAGACCTGAGTTCAAATCCGGCCTCAGACACTTAACACAAAACTAGCTGCGTGACCTTGGATATGTCACTTAACCCAATTGCCCACCTTCCCCCTCCAAGAAGCAAAAAAAAAAAAAGTAATATGTTGACCTAAATTTTATCTTTACTAGACTGAATTCCCCACAGTTCTTGTTCATATAGAGATTTCTTCTTCAGCTAATTTATGTTTTCATGTTTATCTTTATTTCAAAGTAGTAATCATTAAAACAATTTCATAGTCCTTAATAAAAGAAAGAAATCAGATAATTGAACATATTAGGAATATAACATATAAAAACATACAAACTTTGTATAGTATTCCAAAAAAATCGAAAGACTCTACAGTTAGCAAGTTAAAATTCACTATTTGAAAAAAAGGTACACAGCAGTTTGGCAGAAATTAAGTTTAAACCAACAATACCTTACACCATATTCCAAAATAAGTTCCAAATGGATAGATAACTTTGATATGAAATGCCACATCATAAACAAATTGTAGAAATAAGGAAAGTATTATCAAATCTATGGATAGGAGAAGAGTTCATGACTCAACAAGTGATAAAGAAGATCACACAAGATTGAATGGACAATTTTGTTAATATAGAATTTAAAAGTTTTTTGCATAGGCAAATCTAATGTAGTTAAAATTAGAGAAACAGGTAATTGGAGGGGACACTATAGCAAGTTTCTCTGATAAAGATCTCAATCTAAGACACATCAGGAACTAATTTGAATTTATTAGACTAAGAGCTATTCCCCAATAGATAAATGATGGAAGGAAATGCAGAGCCAGTTTTCAAAGGAAGAAATTCAAGTGATCAAAAGTCTCATGAAAAATACTTTAAATAAATAGTAATTAAAGAGATGTAAATTAAAGCAACTTTGAGGTTCTAGCTTATATCTATCAGACTGATAACAATGAGAAAACAAAAAAAATATGATGAATGTTGGAGGGTTAGTGAGAAAGGATGCACACAAGTACATTGTGAGACTCTGAATTGGTCCAGCCATTCTGGAAAACAATTGGAAATTATGACCAAAAAGTTGCTAAACTGTATGTACTCTCTCCCCCTTCACTATACCACTATTAAGTCTATACCACCAAAAGAAATCAAAGATAGAGGAAAAGGTCCTATATGTAAAAAGAAAATATTTGTAGCAGCTTTTCTTCTGTTAGCCAAAAATGGAAAGGGGACTTCATCCTAGAATTTCTAAAGAAATTGTGTCAAATGAATGTAAGAGAAAAATATTATACCAAAGGAAATGACAAATTGAACAAGTTTCAAAGGGAATTAAGGACAGTACTGTAAACTAATGTGTGGTGAAGTAAGAACTAGCAGAACAATCTATACAATAACATTATAGAGAAAAACAACTTTGAAAGACTTTATGTTATGAACAGGCAGTTTTCCAGTGAAGAAATCAAAACAATTTATAGTCATGTGAAAAAATGCTCTAAATCATTGTTGATTTTTAAAAAAAATCCTTATTGATTAGAGAAATGCACTTTAAAACAACCTTGAGATATTTATACTGATCAGATTGGTCAAAATGATTGAAGGGGAAAGTGACAAATATTGGAGGGAATGTGGAAAATTGGGACATTAATTCATTGTTGGTGGAATTGTGAACTGATCCAACTATTTTGGAGAGCAGTCTGGAATTATGCCCAGAGAGTTATTAAACTGATTATATACCCTTTGAAACACTGATATCACTACTAGGTCTATTTCCAAAGATGATTAGGGAAAAAAGAAAAAAACCTATATGTTCTAAAATGTTTATAGCATCTCTCTTTGTGGTGACAAAGAACTGGAAATTGCAGAGATGCCCATCAATTGATGGGAGAATGGCTGAACAATTTGTGGTATAGAATTGTGATGGAATACTATTGTGCTATAAGAAATTACGAGCTCAATGATCTTAGGAAAAGATGGAAAGACTTGCAAGAAATAATGAAGAGTGAAATGAGCAGAATCAAGAGAACATTGTCTATTGCAATGGTTCTCAACCTGTGGGTCGTGATCCCTTTGGGGGTCGAATGGGGTCGCCTAAGACCATCAGAAAACACGTATTTCTGAAGGTCTTAGAAACCGAGACACCGCTCCTCTGTCTGTCTCTAGGTGGGTCTGCCCACATGCAGATACATCCACATACCAGCATTAAAGTGTGGTGGCATTAGGAAAGTTGGTCTATTGTAACAGCAATATTGTTTTAATAATGAAATTGAGTGGATAAGTTATTTTGACTATTATAAATGCCCAAATTAACTATAAAAGACATATGAAGAAAGATACTCTTTGTATCCAGAGAAAGAACTAATAAATAGAAGTATGTATAGAATAATTTAACACACACACACACACACACACACACACACACAAACCTATTTGTGTCTGTCTAATGGTAACCATCTCTAGGTAGGGGTGGGAGGAAGGTAGAGAAAAAAGCGAAAAAAAGTAATTTACATGATAATTCTGTTGTATTTTTGAAAGGAATAGCAAGTTGTGCATAGCAAATTTACAATTTCATATACAATCATCTTTTTTATTGTACTAGTTTTTTTATTTCATAAATATGTATTAATATAATTTTAAAAAATAAAAGGGAGGAAAAAAGGAAGACTTTAGAACTCTGATTAATGCAGTAATAAACCAGAAGTTCAAAGAATGAAGGTGAAACATGCCACTCACCTCTTGTCAGAGAGGTGATTGACTTAAAATGGTGAAAGAGATATACATTTGTGGCCCTGGCCAAAATGGAAATTTGCTTTGCTGGACTATGTGTGTATTTATCAAAGGCTTTAAGCTTTCCCCCCTCAATTAGGGAAAGAGAGGTGGTGGTCAGAGGGAGAGACAGATTAATCAAAGTGTGGGTCACAAAATTCTAATCTGTAACAAAAGTCCCTGGGAACTCCAAGCATGACTAATTAATTTATTAGGGAATCCAGAGATCCATAATTAATTGGGCCCAAGATTTTCATCATGACCAAGGACTCCTCCCTTTGAATGTTATCTTCTTTTATATACTTGGGAGAGAATTAAGAATAGAAGGATGTGTTACAATTCACTAATTGGGGAAATCTTATGTTTGGCTAAGGGAAACGTCCAACCACTTTTACAGAGACCTTCCATAGGTCATCAACTCCAGATCATCTCAGCAGTGGCTTTTCAAAAGTCATAAGACCCTTTCAACATTATCTCAGGATCCTACTGTTTGAGTGTCCTGGGGTCACAAGGGAGTGGACAGTAGTGATTCATAAGGATGTGGGGGTATCATACCATATTATACCATACCATAACCTTGTTATTGCATGTTTCAGAGTGGGGGGAGGGAATAGTGTAGCAATTATATGCTTATTACATTTCTAACTAATGATATCCATCTAGCTGATAAATATAAATAATATAAAAATCCATAGTAGATTGATGAGTCATAACTCTTATGCTAATAGCATTAACATATTAATTTAAACTTAATCCTGTTCTGCTTAATTCCTAATGCAATCACTGATACCCATCAAATTACAATGAACTGAGTAAATTCTGATTCATTTAAGAAGGGGATATCAACGTTGTCATTACAAAAAACAATAAAAGATAAATGGTTAAAAAAGAATTACGATTGGCTAACATGACAAAACAGGAACATAATCAATGTGGGAGAAAATGTGGGAAAGCTGGAACACTAACACATTGTGAGTGGAGTTGTCAACTGATCCAACCATTCTGGAGAATAATTTGGAACTGTCCCCAAAGGGCTATAAAACTGTGGCAAAGAATGAGAAATTGAGGGGACGCCAATCAATTAGGGCTCAAAAAGTTGTGGAATGTGAATGTAGTGGAATACTATTGTTCCATAACAAATGGTGAGCAGACAGATTCTGGAAAAACTTGAAAGGATTTGCATGAACTGATGCTGAGTGAAGTGAGCAGAACCAGGAGAACATGTTAAATAATGACAGCAACCTTGTGTGATGACCAGCTTTATTAGACTTCGCTCTTCTGAGCAATGCAATGATCTAAGACAGTTCAAGAAGACTCATAATGGAAAATGTTATCCATATCCAGAGTAAGAATGATGGAGTCTGAATGCAGAGCAAAGCATACTATTTTCTCTTTTCTTGGTTGTTTTTTGTTCTTTCCTTTCTCATGGTTTTTCCTTTTGTTCTGATTCTTCTTTCACAACACAACTAGTATGGAAATATGTTTAATATGATCATACATATGAAGCCTATATCATATTGCATGCTGTCTTAGGAAGCGGGGCATGGAGGGAGAGGGGGAAATTTAAAACTCAAAGTCTTATAAAAGAGAATGTTGAAAACTAAAAATAATTCATTAAAAAAAAGAATTGTGAACAGTAGTGTCATCAAAGTCACCCCAGTTTGAGACACTTGTATCAGATGACTAAGCCTATTCTATACATTAATATTACTACTATGCTCAATTTATAATCATACATATATTTTAGATGATTTTTACAACATGTCTCAGAGTGGCTTGCATATGAATAAAATCATAACAAAAACTTGCTTCAATAGCAATAAGTTTAAAGTCAGAAAAGTAACTCATTGCTATTTTAATTGATAAAACATTTTATATTAAAAGACAATTTATTGGAAGTAGATATTAACAAGAACAAAATCAGTAAGATTAAAAAATCCCCAAATAACATAAATAATAGAAACTCAATATCAGACTGTCACATATTTTCAACAAGTAGATTACAAATGTACCCAGAGTCATGTAAAGTATAAACCATAGTGAGATAGAAGAACGGCACCAAAAGTATAGGGGAAAAATCAAAAGCTTAGTTCTACATTAAAGCATTTCTCTCTTCCATTATGTACATGGGTTTATTTTACACTATGTATTTCTGAATCTTTTAAAACTAACACATCATACTAAGCACTAAATTATGGGTGCTTAGTACTACAATTTGTTTAAGAAGACCCCCCAAACATTTATAACAAGAGATAACGAATTCCCCATTTGCTTTTACATACAATTAACTGTAAACTATTTTTGCTATTGTAAATATTTTTTTTAAATAAGGAGGAATTATTTCCATATTAACTATCTGCATTTTTTACAGCACTCCCAGAGAAGAGAATTTTCCATGGAGAAATGCTCCCTGCCACTCTCTCTGGTCTAGTTTCATAAGTCTCTAAGGGACGAGGCCCTTTAAAATCCCAGTCTTTATCAAAATCACTTTTCCAGCTCATGCAACTTAATTTACTTGAGGGTGGCCTCGTGTTTTCTGACAAGAAGACTTCTTGGTAAGGGACAGAATGTAAATGAAAGGGAATGGGGAGCTTCTTGAGAACACAGGTATTTCACTTAAGCATTTTATGAAGCAAGGTGTCTTAATACAACTTAAAAGGCTTACATAACTAGTTACCATCTAAGTGTAAAGCATGGGATTTCAGGAATACAAACAAATACTTATATTAACTTCAGCAAAAAAATGGGTCACTTTTCTACAGAAATCTCTCAGGAAAGAACCTCCACTCAAAGAGTGACCTTTCCCTCCTCTTATCTCACTCACATATTTTTCATCTATATGACAATATTCTTATGGATAGCAAAATATACAGATTATCAATCTATAAGTAGTTAAATTTTTATCTCCCCCAGTATTTATCACAACTGCTCTTTTCTCTGTTGCATTTCATAAATATTTTGGAATTAGATTTATAGTACAGTGCTTGGAATATATTAGACACTTAATAAAAATGTTATGATTGATGTGAAGGACTTGTCTTCAAGCATTAGAAGAGTTCTTGGTGGGAGAAGGGATTGATCTGTTCGGTCCCAAAGGGCAGAATAAGCAGAATAATAGATTTTAAAATACTTTTTAAAGAGTTGTACATGATAGTCATAGTTTCACGTATAATCTTTTTTTGGTGTTCTTTATATAAGGAAATATTCACGTTTGTTAATATATGTCAAGTTCATAATAATAAAAAAGAATTTTTTTTAAAAAAGAAGTTATCCCTAGAATGGGACTAAGGGGCTCTATCCCCATTGCTAATTACCTTACCCTGTTATATTCTTTTTCTGGTAAATAAATTCTATAAAATACAACAAAGAAAAGGCCTATATTGATTACCCGATTGGTGGTTACCTAACCTGTTCCATTGAGACCCAGTGTACGCTCCTTCACTCCTTCACTCATATTTAACCCCTCATTTCTCTGAAGAGCTTTGACATTTTGTTTATCCAGTTTAATTTTTTGAATTACTTTTTCTAGTCCTACTAAATAACAAGGCCATTTGATTGGTGTTGGAATAAATCTACAAACTGATTTATATAGTATTTTTAAAAATATTGTAACAGTCCAGACATGAGAAATTTCTATTTCTCTGATGATTTAAATCTCTCTCTCTCTCTCTCTCTCTCTCTCTCTCTCTCTCTCTCTCTCTCTCTTTCTCTCTCTCTCTCTCTAATACAGGTAGTCTCTGAGCTCACTCTCTAAGCCCCAGATGGCAGCCTAGGTGACAAGAGCCTTATCTCCCCTCAAGGTTCTTGTGGTTCCCCAGGGACTATGTGGCTCTTTGGATACTTTTCTCCCACTTCCTCCCATGTAATATGTCTCCCTCATATCGGTTGCTAGTGATTACTACACCAGTAACATCTGCCAGTGCCAGTCAGTTTCCCATGATTTTAATCATTCTTGGTATATTCAATAGACAATTAACATCAGTTAGCTTTTACAAAAGGCTATTCAGTAAAAGGTATAGCAAGAACCATAATACACAGCTATTACCCCTAGGAGGCACACTCTCACTTCTACCACCTTTGTCCCTGGACAGAGGGTAGCGTAGTCAAAGTGTTTGCTACAAATATTGCTCCTGGGAAGGTCACTTCTGAATGTGGCACAGCATCCTTGCTTCTAGAACACAGTCTTGGCTTCCAATTTTATTTATTGCTGGGCTAGGTCGTGCACGTTACTTCCCAGCAGCTACACCAATTATGGTGCTGTCTGCCATGGACTCTTGTCATCGGATCTTTGGTTCTGCCAACCTTTCAAAGCTTACAAGGTTTCTATCTTCTTTACTCTCCCTAAGACCAGGAAAGAATAAACACAATGGAAACAGAAGAAATAGCCGGTGCCTGTGGCCCCCAGGGTGGGGAGTTAGTCTAAGCAACTGCCTGTCTCCTTATCCAGTTACTTAGGACAGCTCTTTCTCACTTGGAAACTGCTAGGGGGAGAGTAAGTTCTTCTATTGGAGTTTTTTGTATCCATGTGGTTGGTACACAAATAAAAGACTTTTTTTTTTCCCACCACCTAGTAAACAGTAAATGGTGAAAGAATACCTGGGCATGCTCTGAAGTTGATGGTAGGGCCCTCCATTCCACATTCCTAGAAACAGGCTCATGAAGTATTCCACCGTCCCCTCCAACCATCACATTTGTATCTTGGCAGCAGACAGAACACACTGAATCCTCAAAGGTCTAAGCCCTCGTTGGCTGGTCCCTCATAACACTTTCTTTCTATGGAAAGAGCTTTGTAGTTGGGTTTATATCATTTCTTTGTGTGTATTGGTAAGAGATTCCTAGTAATCCTTGACAGTAATTTTTCTTTCTGCTGGGTTTTCATGATGATGAAGAGCTGTGCTTTTTGGGGTCAATTTTATATTCTGCTTCTTTACTGAACTTATTAATTGGTTCAATTACTTTTTAATTGAATCTCTAGGATTCTTTAATTAAACCATCTTTTCAGTTGCAAAAAGGCAAACGCTTTTTGTTTCTACTTTGCATTTCCTTGCTTCCCTCAGTTTCTTTCTCGAGGCCTATAGGTGGCACAGATGATTGAGCACTGGCCCAGAGTCAGGAAGACTTGAGTTCGAATTTGACCTCAGACATTTAATAGCTGTGTGACTCTGGGCTACTCACATAACCTCTATCTCCTTCAGTGTCCTCATTTGTAAGATGTGGAAATGATAGTGCCTGTCTCCCAAGATTGCTGTGAGGATAAAATGACATGATATTCCTAAAGTGTTTTGAAAACCTTAAAGTACCATTATTTTTCTTTTCTTATTGCTATAGCATTTCTAGAATTATATGAAATAATAATAGTGATATTCTTGCTTTAACTCTGATATTATCAGAGAAGCCTATAGCATTTATCCTTTAGAGACAACATTAGCACTTGGTTTTAGATAGGAATTATTTTCTATGTTAAGGGAATGTACAATTACTCCCATTAAAAATTTTTTTCTTTACGTAAATGAGTATTCAAAGGATCATGGAATCATAAAAAGATAGTGAAGGGACCTCAGAGTCCTTCTACTTCAACACCTTCACTTTTCAGATGATGAAACTGTGGCCAGGGAAGCTGCACAACTTAACCAAGGTCACGGAGACCATAAGCATAGAAAGACTTTACCCTGTAAGCAGTCTTTAAAAAAATGTAAATAGCATTTTTCCCCCAATTACATGTAAAGATATTTTTCAATATTAATTTTTATAAGATTTTGAGTTCCAAATTTTTCTCCCTCACTCCTTTTTCTTCCTCCTCCTCAAGACAGCAAGCAATCTGACATAGGTTATACATGTGCAACCATATTAAATATAGTTCCACATTAGTCATGTTGTAAAAGAAGAAAACAGATCAAAAGGGAGAAAAACATAAAAAAAATAAATAAAGTGAAAATAGTATGCATTAATCAGCATTCAGACTCCATCAGGTGTTTCTCTGGATCTGGAGAGCATTTTCCTTCATGAGTCTTTTTCTTGCATTTTATTTTATTAATTTAAAAAAATATTTGTTTTTAATTTTCAACATTCACTTCTATACGATTTGGAGTTCTACATTTTCTTCCCCTGCTTCTGCACTGCCTCTCCCCAAAAGGACGAGCAATCTGCTATAGGCTATATACATGTACTATCATATTAAACATGTGTCCACATTAGTTATGTTGTAAAGAAGAATTAAAACCAAAGGGAAAAACAAACAAAAAGAGAGAGAGAGAGAGAAGAGTACGCCTCGATCTGCACGCAGACTCCATAATTCTTTCTCTGGCTGTGGATAGCATTTTCCATTATGAGTCTTTGGGACTTGTCTTAGATCATTGCCATGAAGTCTATCATAGTTGATGATTGCACAATGTTGCTATTATTGAGTACAATGTTTTCCTGCTTTTGCTCACTTCATTCAGCATCAGTTCATATAAGACTTTCCAGGTCTTTCTGAAGTCCACCCGCTCATCATTTCTTATAGTATAATAGTATTCTATTCCATCCATATACCACAACTTGTTCAGCCATTCTCTGATTTGTGGGCATTCCCTCAATTTCCAAATCCTTGCTATCAAAAAAGAGCTACTATAAACATGTTTGTACATGTAGGTCCTTTTCCCTTTTTGTGCCCTCTTTGGGATATAGAACTAGAACTGGTATTGCTGGATCAAAGTATATGCACAGTTTGGGTGCCCTTTGGGCAAATTGCTCTCCAGAATGGTTGGATCAGTTCACAATTCCACCAGCAGTGTGTCAGTGTCTGTCCCTATTTTTCCATGTCCCCTCCAAGAGTTGTCATTTTTATTTTCTGTCATGTTCACTAATCTGAGAGGTGTAAGGTGGAACCACAGAGTTTTTAAATGTGCATTTCTCTAATCAATAGTGATTTAGAGAATTTTTTCCTATAACAATTCCTATTCATATCTGTTGATCTATGTTCCTGAAAATAGTCTGTTCATATCTTTTGACCATTTATCCATCAGGGAATGACTTTTATTCTTTTAAATGTGACTCAGTTTCCTATATATTTGAGAAATAAGGCCTTTATCAGAAATATTGGCTGTAAAAATTGTTTCCTATGTAACCAATCCTTTTTTTTGTTTCATTTATTTATTTTTAGTTTTCAACATTCATTTCCGCACAGTTTTGAGTTACAAATTTTCTCCCCATCTTTCCTCTACCCCCACACCAGAATAGCAAGCCTGATGAATACCTCTTCCCCCAATCTGCTCTCTCTTATATCCTCTCCCATCCCCCTCTGACTTTCTAATAGGGCAAGATGGATTCCTATACCACAGTGCCTGCATATCTTATTTCTCAGTTGCATGTAAATTATATACATACATATATGTGTGTGTGTATATCTATCTATCTATCTATCTATATAAACATTTGATTTTAAAATTTTGATTTTCAGATTCTTTCTCTTCTTTCCTTGTCACCCACCCCTACTGGGAGAAAAAGCAATTCAATATTGGTTATACATGTGTAGTTACACAAAACATTTCCATTGTAGATATATCATGAAAGAATGACTATATTTCCTTCCATCCTATCCTGCCCCCCACTTTTTCTATTTTCTCCTTTGACCCTGTCCATTTTCAAAAGTGTGTGCTTCTAACTACCCTCCCCCCAATCTGCCCTCCCTTCTATCATCTCCCCTCTCATCCCTTCCCCTCTACTTTCCTGTAAGGGGGGAATTTAGTGTGTATGTTATTCCCTCCTTAAGCCAAATTCAATGAGAGTCAGGTTGGCCCATTCCCTTTTGCCTTCCTGTTCTTCCCCTCCATTGTAACAGTTTTCTTTTGCCTCTTTTATGTGAGAGGAGTAACCCTGTTCTGTCTCTCCCTGTCTCCTCTCATTATATTTCCCTCTCACTTCTTAATTTTATTGTTTTAGATATTATCCCTTCCTATTCAACTGATCCTATGCCCTCTATCTATGTATACATGTACACATATATAAACACATGCACATATGTATTTATACATACAAATATCCTCCTATATAAACATATATATGTATGTATATATACATATATATACATACATATATATATATATATTCCCTTCAACTGTCCTCATAATGAGAAAGGATTCATGAGTTATAATTATTGTTTTACCATGTTGGAATGTAAATAATTCAATTTTAATAAGTTCCTTATAATTTCTTTTCCCTGTTTACCTTCTCATGCTTCTCTTGCTTCTTGTATTTGAAAGTCAAATTTTCTATTCATATTTGTTTTTTTTCATCAAGAATGCTTGAAAATCCTGTATTTTATTGAATATTTCCCCCTGAATATTTCATTGAATATTTCCCCCTGAAGCATTATACTCAGTTTTGCTGGGTAGGTAATTCTTGGTTTTAATCCTAGCTCCTTTGACCTCTGGAATATTATATTCCAAGCCCTTTGATCCCGTAATATAGAAGCTGCTAGATCTTGTGTTATCTTGGTTGTGTTTCCACAATACTCAAATTATTTCTTCCTGGCTGCTTATAATATTTTCTCCTTGACCTGGGAACTCTGGAATTTGGATATAATATTCCTAGTAGTTTTCTTTTTGGGATCTTTTTCAAGAGGTGATTGGTGAATTCTTTCAATTTCTATTTTACCCCCTGGTTCTAGAATATCAGGGCAATTTTCCTTGAGAATTTCTTGAAGGATGATTTCTAGGTTCTTTTTTTGATCATGACTTTCAGGTAGTCTAATAATTTTTAAATGATCTCTCTTGGATCTATTTTCCAGGCCAGTGGTTTTTCTAATGACATATTTCACATTTCCTTCTATTTTTTCATTGTTTGGATCTGTTTTATAGTATTTTGATTTCTCATAAAGTCATTAGTTTCCATTTGCTCCAATCTGATTTTGAAGGAATTATTCTCTTCAGTGAGTTTTTGAAATTCCTTTTCCATCTGGCAAATTCAGCTTTTTAAGGCATTCTTCTCCTCAT
>CM053591.1:2808775-2823537 GCA_028646515.1 Pseudochirops corinnae | reverse complement strand
AGAAAAGGCTGAGGAATATTTGATATAGTGTTTGCTGCCCAACAACTCCAGGAGAAATGCCAGGAACAGAACAGAGGTCTGAACGCAATATTGATCTGACCAAAGTCTTTGATACTGTTAGTTGTGAGGGCTTGTGCAAAATCATGGTAAAATTTGGTTGCCTGGAGAAATTCATCAGTATTGTATGCCAATTTCATGACGCCATGTTTGCCTTGGTTCTGGATAATGGATGTTGCCCTTACACTTTCCCAGTCACTAATAAAGTAAAGCAGAACTGTGGGCTTGTTCCCATGCTTTTTAGCATGATGTTTTCAGCAATGTTGTTAGATGCTTTAAATGAGGATAAAAATGGCATTAAAGACAGATATTGCACGTACAGTAATTTATTTAACTTGAAAAGACTATAAGTCAAGACTAAAATGGAAGAAAAGTTGGATCATGACTTTTTATTTGTAGATGATTGTGTACTCAATGCAGCCTCTAAGGCTGAAATGCAGCAAAATATGGATCATTTGCTGATTGTGTTAGTTTTGATCTAACAATTAACACCAAGAAAATAGAGATTCTCTACCAGCCAGCACCATCCATATGTGGAACCATTGGTTGCAGCAAATGGAGAAATTTTGAATGCTGTGGATAAGTTCACTTACCTCGGCAGTATACTTTCCAGGGAAGGACACATAGATGATGAGGTTGATATACACATTGCCAAAGCTAGCTCAGTGTTTTGGAGGCTCTGAACGAAAGTGTGGGAAAGAAAAGATATTAGACTGTCTACCAAAGTGAAGGCATACAGAGTTGTGTTGATCTCATTGTTGTATGCCTGTGAAATCTGGAGAGCCTACCAGTACCATACTAGAAAATAAATTGCTTCCATTTGAATGGTCTTATGAAGATTCTGAAGATCATTTGGAAAGATAAAGTGCTAGACACTGAGGTCCTTTCTTAAGCTGAACTGCCAAGCATTCAAACTCTATTGCAGAGAGCACAACTTTGTTGGGCTGGCCACATTGTTTTATGCCAAATGTACATTTGCCTAAAAGACTGTTTTATGAAGAACTCACACAAGGCAGGTGCTTGCATGGAGGTCAGAAGAAGTGATACAAGGACATTCTCAGTCTCTCTGAAGAATTCTGGAATCAATGGTAAGACATGGGAAACATTGGTACAGGGTTGCCTACTATGGCATGCCTGCATCAAAAAAGGATCCAGTAAAGCAGAATTATAGTAGCTCAAAAGAAAAATGAGATACATAAATTTAGAGCCATTTTCACTCTAAATGTTCATATGGACTATCTGTGCCCAAACTGTGGTAGAGCCTTCTGATCAGCCATGGTCAAACACACCATGCCTTGACCATAACATAATGATGTTGTTTTGGTCCTCTTTGAGAATGAAGGACAACAACCAACCATAACCAAATCCAGGCCCTCATTGTAATTCGCCAGTCTTACTATAAGAGCCTCCAGTTGGCCTTCCTGCATCTAGTTCTTCACTTCTCCAATCCATCTTCCACACAGATACTAAACTGATATTCTAAAAGTGCAGGATTGACTATGTCATTCCTTTCCTCAAGTAGCCTTAGTGGCTCTCCACCGACTTTAGGATCAAACACAAAGAAATCTATTTGGCATTTATAGTCCTTCACATTTTCATAACAGCTTATTTTCCATGACTGATTACATATTATTGCATTTTTCCCCCTCTTGCCCGAAATGCCCCAGTCACACTTATTGTTCTCCATTGATGACACCTGTCTCCTTTTTCTGTCTTTGCACAGGATTTTGTCCCATTTATCTGGGACTTTCTCCTGACTTCTTTACTTTAAAGCTTAGTACCCTTCGAGTCTCATCTCAAGTGCTGCCTCCTTCAAGAAGCTTCCCTGACTCCCTCAGAATTTAGCTTTACTTCAAGTCATTGTATATATTTTTTTAACATAATTTAAAGTTACTCATCTAGACATCCCTAGTAAGATATAAGCTTCCTGATGTCAGGGACTTTTCATTTTTGTGTTAGTATCTCCAGCACTCTTCATAGTATTTGACACATGTTGTTGTTCAGTTGTTCAGTCATGTCCAACTCTTCATGAACCCATGAATCATAGCACACCAGGCTCTTTTATCCTCTTCTATCTCTTGAAGCCTGTCCAAGTTCATGTTTGTTTTTTCCATGACACTATCTATCCATCTCATCCTCTGCCATCCATCCCCTTTTCCTTT
The DNA here is from genome assembly GCA_028646515.1 of Pseudochirops corinnae. NCBI lineage: Eukaryota > Metazoa > Chordata > Mammalia > Diprotodontia > Pseudocheiridae > Pseudochirops > Pseudochirops corinnae. The sequence goes on along the minus strand of CM053591.1, from coordinate 2,821,318 downwards.
TACCTTCAATCTTTCCCACATCAAGGTCTTTTCAAATGAGTTTCATCTTTTCATTATGTGATCAAAGTATTTAAACTTCAGTTTAAGGATTTGACTTTCCAGTAAGTAGCCTGAATTAATTTCTTTAAATATTGACTGATTTGACCTCCTTGCTGCCCAATGAACTTCCAAAAGACTTCTCTAGCACTACAGTTCAAAAGTGTCCATTCTGCAGTGCACAGCTTTCTTTATAGTCCAACTCTCACAGCCATATATTGTCACTGGGAAAACCACAGCCTTGACTTTACAGACCCTTGTTGAAAAGTGACATCTCTGCTTTTCAGTATGCTGTCCAGATTTGCCATAGCTTTCCTTCCAAAGACCATGGCTCCCTAATTTCATGGTTGTAGTCACTATCTGCAGTGATCTTTGAGCCTAAGAATGTAAAATCTGATACTATTTCCATTTCTTCTCCCTCCATTTGCTAGGAGATGATGGGACCAGTTGCTAAAATCTTAGTTTTTTTGATGTTAAGCTTCAAGTCAGCTTTTACATTCTCCTGCTTTACCCTCATCAAGAGGCTTCTTAATTCATCTTCACTATCATCTGCATATCTGAGATTGTTGATAGTTTTCTTGGCAAATTTAATTCCAGCTTTTATTCATCCAGCCTGGCATTTCTCATGATGTGCTTTGCATATAAGTTAAATAAATAAGGTGACAATATAGAGCCTTGTCAAACTCCTTTTCAAATCTTAAACCAATCTACCATTTCATGTTTGCTTCTAACTGTTGCTTCTTGACCCACAACAGGCTCTTAATACATGTCTATTGATTATTTATCAATACTACAAAGTAAAGATATAATTTTTGCCCTCATTGAGCTTATAAATTATAGCACATAGACAAATAACCACATTGCAGAGTGGGTTATAATGAATGCAAGATTGAGATACCAAGAGCTCAAGAGTAACTTAGGTGGGAAATAAAGCTGGGATCAAGGAAGAGGTGGCACCCAATCTGAATATTAAGGAAAAGTAGGTTTGAGACAATGAGGGAGCACATTCCAAGTTTGGAGGACAGGCTACAAATGCAGAGAGGCAGGACATAATAGATAGAGTTGGGAGAATAGGTCCTAGTCCTATCTGGCTGGAACATAATTGTATGAAATTAGTCATGCAAACAAAATGCAACAGCAGCAATACAAATTTCAAGTAAAGTATGAGATGCAAAAGCTCAACCAAAGAAATCATCCAAAGACCCATAAAAATTATGAAAGGCACCGTGACATAACAAATGTAGAGCTGGCCTTGGATGCTGGAAAACCTGGCTTTTAAGTCCTGCCTATGACACATCCTGAAGCTAAGTGTCCCTGAGCAAGTCAAAACATCTCAGACTTCTAGACACGTTTAATTCTATAAATTGCATGGAAGATGCAGGCTTACATTGTTAACAAGGAATTTTCTCGATGTAGTGCAAGGACAGACAATAAATATACAGGGGCATTTAGCTTCTCTGGATATGGCCTCCCCTTGTCTCTAATTTGTCTAGTCAACAGGGCAAGGTTTTGTGACTCATGTAGTTTTTAGAAATCCGAAGTCAGAAGTATTCTGTCTCCACATGGGTGAGGCTTTTTATGCCTTTAGCTGACCAGAGACAATCAAGTCCCAATCAAGTCCAATTTTCTTGCCTTTTAGGGAAAACTAAGCCTAGCACACTCTCTCATGCTATCACTCTATCTCCTTTTTGATGATTTTTTCCTTGTTTTTACTTTCTGGGCAGATTTAATTATATTTTCTGGTTTTCTGCTATAAGGTTTACATTCATTTATTATAGGAAAGTACTGATTGTTTCCAATTTAATTCTTTATTTTGTTGGGTGTTGTCCCTAAGCCTTACACAATATAAGCCCTTTTCCCATAATCTTTCTGCTGCTACCATGAAAATACCAAATGCAAAATATCTTACTGATGCCTATTAACTATTAACGAGGCATTAGGCTTATCTGGCAATGAACTGGTTTTTATTCAGTGATTATTTTTTGCATTATTATCTGTATATGTAAATACTTGAAAACAATTATTAATAGACTTTTTATAATCTTTAGTTTATTTCTGTTGCATTGCTGTTATTTTGCATCTTTTCTTATTGTCCACATTCCACATAAAAATTGCATACAACCTAGTTTACTATGCAATTACAGTACAACCTTAAATGCTTATTGCTTATTTTAATATTACTGATTTTATTTTGTATTATAGAGCAGTGTCCTAAAAAGATGGGTGCTGAATTGGTTGAAGAGTATTAAGGTGTTATAAGTATAGAAATCTGTGGAAGGAAATGGCAAACCACTTTAGTATTTTTGGTGTCACAGAGTTGGACATCGCTGAAATGTCTGAACAACAAGGTAGAAAAATACATAGAGGTTCCCTGATATTAGGAATAAATAGGGATTTTAAGTCTGATGACATCATAAACGGTTGAAAAGAAGTGAAAAAACTTAAAGAGTTGCCAAGTACTATTTATTAAAGTCTTGGAAGGGCTACAACTCAGTGTTCTGTGAATTATTAGACTCATTTGATGATTCAGAGGACAATGTAGAGCTGGAGGGGACCTCAGAGATGAAGTAGTCCAACTTCTTCATTTTACAGATGAGGAAGCTGAGGCTTTGAGAGGTTAAGCGACTTGCCCAGGGGCATGCAGCTAATAAGTATTGGAGTGAAATTTGAACCTGGATCTTCCTAACACCAAGACCACTGTACAATATGCACTCTCTACTGCAAATTTTTAGAGCTGAAAATGTCCTTAGAAGTTATCAAATACAGCCCCTCATTTTACAGATAAGAAAACTGAGACCCAGAGAGGTTATATGATTTGTCCAGGGTCACACAGTTAGTAAGTATCTGAGACAGAATTTGACCTAGGTCCTTTCTTTTTCTAAATTCAGTGCCCTATCCATGACACCATACCACCTCAAACATTCCTCTAGAGAGGAGAAGGTGCTTTAAAAAATAGAAACTTTCATGAGAAAAGCTGGTTTGCCCATAGAGATATTTGGAACCGTACTTTAATAAAAACACTTTCCTTTTATATAAAGCTGAGACAAGTCCTCTTATGTCAGAGAAATTTTATAAGCTTAAGTTAGAGATCATCTCAGAACTATGCCTCCAAAGAACAACCGTGGATTATCCATGTGCCAAATATGCTGCTCTATTTGTATGCACCACTGTTAGAAAAGAAGGGTACATTTGGCTCTGATCACAGAGCCAAAAGATAGATATATAGACAAACAGATGGACAGATACAGTGTACTTCTATTAAAAACTTATTTTGTGCTTGGTTTTGTGTAAGTCCTAAAGGCCACAAAACCTGGAATGACTTGACAAGCCTATCTTGTCTAGAAATGCAATATGGTGGTTCTGAGATTCTCCAGGAAGCTTTACATTAACCACTTTTACAACACACATTGGGGCTACTAGGTGGCTCATTGAATAGAGTGCTGGACCCGGAGTCAGGCAGACTAGAGTTAAAATCCAGCCTCAGACACTCACTAGCTGTGTGATCGTGGGCAAGTCACTTAGTCTCTGTTTGCCTTAATCCACTGGAGAAGGAAATGGCAAAGCACCCCAGTATCTTTGCCAGGAAAGCCCCATGACTGATATTAGCTTGATATGGTCCACCTTGTCACGAAGAGTCAGATGTAATTGAATAACAATACACATCTATCACTTCTACAATTGGGAGCAAAGGAGAATAGAGCCACCTGATTGTTTAGTCAAAGCAGATACTTGATTACAGAGACACCTAGAGGTGAATTGGCAATTGAGAAAGCAGGTAAGGTTAGAATGGAAAAAATGTGAGATGTAGAATACACACCCTCAAGCCACACCTGCCCATCATTAGCCTTGAGTCTCAACATCTGTCACCTGTTAGCCAAGGTAAGGCAAATACTGAAGAGATGGCATTTAAAAGTACCTCTGCAAAGAAGGGCTCCACCTCCACTGGCCCAAAAAACATCTTTTCAAGTATGGACACTGAAAACAAAACAAGGAACTGCACTGAAGATGCAAATTCCAAGGCAGAGACCCTAGACTGATCAACTGAACCATAGAAGAGTGTACAAAACTGTTTTTCCCTGAAAGGTAAGAGACCAAGGGAATGGAAGTCACAGGGTTCTTATATAGCCCCCATCTGGACATAACCAGAGGAACAGATCCATTTTCTATTCAAGTTGTATATTAGATGGCTATATAGATGCTGGATGTAGTAATATAAAACAAAAAATTCAGCCTTAGTCCTGTAGAAGCTAAGGTCTCTTAAATCAACATGAGGTAAAGAATAAGGGGCTTGGAAAGGAGATCATGTTGAGCCAGTACTTATCGTGAGATTTTTCAAATTCAGGAATGGATCCTGATGTATTTGACTTTGGTGACTTCTCAGTACCAGAAGAGTATAGAGCTTGGTGGAGACAGAAGCTCAAAAAGAATACACACATGTTCTTGCTGTATGGAAATGGAAGATACTTGAGGAGCAAGTCACAAAATCCAACTCAGTGACTCACGGCTGTTCTAAGATATTGGGAAACCATCTAAAAGAATGTTTTTTCTTTTTCTTTTTCTCCAGAATTAGCTTGCTGCCTGGTGTCTTATCTTTGAGTCACGAGATCAACCATGGGGAAACCTTTAAAAAGCTATATTCTTCACTGTCTGGTTATTATAGAAAGTCTGTATTACTCAACAATACCTTTTATAAGGTGTGTTGTCACATCTTCATACAGATGTTTAACCTCAATGTAGATACACTCAATGCCTGGAGACCATTTGGGTGACAAGAGTGTTTTTTTCCTTAAAGGAACTAGATCCTCTGGCCTAATGGTTACAAATGGGCATCAACCTCTCTGGCTATTTCTCCTGTACCAATTTTAACTGCTGCTAGGGCCAAGGAAGTGCTAAGCTCTTTTCCTCTCCTCTAAGGAGCTTCTTTCACTAAATTTATGCTGGAGCATGTGGGTTCAGTCCTAGTCTCTACTGAGAGGTGTTAGGTCCTTTAAAAAAATACTCTTTACATTTTTCCACTCATTTCTTTGGCTCTTTACATCCTCCGTGCCTTGGGAGAAAATTACTTCATTTAGGTTTGTTTCATGTCTGGGGTCCCTCCAAAAAGGGAGAGTAGAAGGCACTCAATGTACAGTGTAACTCCCGGTATGGCATACCTATTTGTTTCCTTTTTACAAGAGCTTGTATGAGGACAAATTGACAAACCTTAAGTAATCACTAGTTTATAACTTAAACATTAGAACCTGAGGCGGTGAAACTGTTGTTTGGGCACCAGTGATCTGGCAAAGAAACCCAAAGCAGTAAAAGCAGCCAGAGGCTTAGGCTCACCCAATTTCGTTCAGTCTCCCTGCTCTTACTTACACACAGCCATAGGCATATTGCTGGGATAGCTTAAAGTGGTTCTATCCCAACAGAATTGACAGTATCTGGTCACTCACTGCCTTTTAAATATCCATTGAATTGGGGGTTCTTCTTGAGATCAACTGCCACAAGAAAGGACAACTCTATTGGTGCTTTGTTGCAGTTGTACAAGAAAACCTTGCATGACTTTAGCTAAATTACTGAACCTGTTCCTCATTTGTAAATAAGGGGGCTTAATTAGATGATCCTGGTCAAGCGGAGACATTAACCCGAGGCTTACAAGTCTGGAACCTAACTTGAAGGGACTAGGTCCTAAATTGGCAATATAACTCTAGAATTTTCATTTCCAGGCTGCTCATCGGCACTTCCAAAAGTGAAGTTAGGGGAACTGAGGTAGAAAGTGGTGAGTGATTTCCCTTGGCCATAGACGGGTAGCCCTAATACAGGAGTAGTGTCTGTCCTCAGGTAAGGAAACCTTACAGTCACAAGACTTTTATTCGGGAAAGAGTTCCACCATCTCCTCTATCCTGGCGTTCCCCTTTGCAACTGGCCAGTCCCAGACTAGTGAAACAGCTGCCCCGGGCTCCAGTGCCCAGGCCCTGGGATCTGCTCAGGTCATTCCAGGGTATGTGAAGCTATGTGAGGCTGGGCGCCACCTATCAGGTAAAAGAACCAGTGGGCTGGGAGCCTAGGCAGGAGGAAGAAAGGCTCGGGAAGAGGCGGAGGAGGAAGTAGCCTGAGGGCTCCCGGAGCTGCGCTGCTTGTGCGAGTTCACCTGTGCTTGGTTGGGGAGGAGCCGGGCATAGCGCTGCGGCCCCACGGCAGGTAAGTGATACCTGGGGGAGAAAAGAAAGAAGTAAGCCTGTCTCTTGTGGCAGTGGGGTCCAGGGCACAATCGGAGCTCTGGCTTGGCTCTCTATTTGGATGTGCTAAGTCTAGGGGCTAACAGCTGGGGGCTGTTACTTCCAGGCAAGTGTGACTGGATCCAGGGGTGTCTTTTCCTGTACAAAAAACCCAGTGCCCCTTCCCAGGTACGTGTGTATATACGGAACAGGAGTTACTCTAAAACCCCGAAATAATCACGGATCTTAGACGACTAGGTGATAAAGCGGGGAGCCGGTGGATCGCTTCTGATCCCAGGAGGTGGTTACTAGTTAGCCCAGGACCAGGACCGGGTGTGCGGAGACTCTGGCCCTCCCGGTTTTGGGCCTCTAAGGGAAGCTTAGTTCTTCTGCTTAGGGGGTGGGTGAAAGGACCTTGCCTTTTAAAATGCTAAGTTGATAGGTGGAGAAACCCTAATACGAAATCTTTCTTGTAGCGTGTGCCTTTTCGCTGGGAGAGACTTTGGCTCTGGCTACTTAGTCAATTTGCAAGAGAAAGAGACTTACTTCCTGATGGTTGTGGACTCTGGTGGGTATATTTACTCTTCTCCCTCCCCCCCCCCCCCCCCATACCTCTGGATTAGCAGGAGGGTGAAAACTAGATTTTCTGGCTGAGCTGGTTATTTCTTTGTGGAAAATCACAGTAGGCAAAGATGCCATGGACATTACGTGAGGAACTTCTGCTTTTTAGTTAATACCAAGTTTATAGGTCATTTAGCTACTTGGTTGATGCTATCAGAGCTTTGGTTCTGTGAATGGGGAGGAGGGGTCTTGTGAAATGTGTGGCCTCCTGGTTTGGAGGGACCACTTTTGACTCTCCAATTCTATGACTAAACAGAGATTGTCCTTTGTGGGGTATCTTTTAGGGCTGAGTATGAAGATGACTGGGGATGGTGGTAGAAACAACTCAAGATATGCTCTTGGCTTCCCAGAACAGATCGAGTCTCTTGATTCATTTGAAATTCTGAGGGAGCCTTTTAGAGGTGTTTAGTTACGTGATCAAATCAGAGAAAAGGATAGACTGCCAATAAAGTAATCTCTGGTAAGAAGAATGCCATTTATTTCAGTATGTGTTTTGTCTGAATTTTTTTTAACCTTTGAAACTGAGTCCCCTGAAAGGGGGTCAGGTTGTCTCTCTAAAGTGGGGGAGAAGATTGTTGGTGTAGCCGCATTTTGTGAATTGTAAACCTCTCTCCTTTGAAGAGGAGCCTTCATAGCTATATTTCTGCTCTCCTGTGACCGAAGACCCTTAAATTTGATTTTCCACAGGAATAATGTAGCAATACTGGTCTTATCACTAAATGTAAGCCATGGATACCCTACTCAAAGTGCTTCAGAAGGTCATTTTTCTAAACATCAGAGTTTTGAAACTGTATAACTCCGTCAGGAACATTGCAAACTGTCTTAGGAAAGTGCTTCTGGGAGCGTTTGTTTCCATGGCTGACATTAGTTAGCCTTTGCACTGGGACCTAGACAAAGCTTTAGGGAGGCAGGAGTATGTGGATCCATGGGTATTTGGCCCTCCTGCCCTCTACTCAAAACAATGAAACACACCCTGCCCCCCTTTTCTGGTTTTTCTTGGGACCATTGCTTGTCCTTTGGGTCTAGACAATGAAATTCCTGTAGTGGTTTCACAGCCTCAGTAGGAAAGGAATGGAAAGAAGTGAGGAAACGGGCATTTAATCACCCATTTACTGTACGCCAGGCTTTATGCTAAGGACTTTATAAATACAAGCTCATTGCATCCTCACAACCCTGTGGGTTCAGCACCACTGCCCCCATTTAACAGTGGAGGAATTTGAGCCAGACAAAGGTTAAGTGACTTGCCCAGGATCAAGGCTGGTAAGTGTCTGAGATTAGATTCGATCCCGGGTCTTTCCTACCTAGTGCGCTAGCACCACGGGCTACTTCTAGATCTGCCAGGAACCCAAGTGAATTGTTTTGAACAGAAATGATGAAATGGCCCTTGAGTGAAATGACTCACTTTTATGTATTTATTTATATATTTTTAAATGTAAATTTTATTTTTTATTTTATTTATGTAATTTATTTTTTTTTCAGTGATATTTGCACCTCTCTAGGTCAGGAACTTCCTGTACCTCGGCAGATCTGTTACTTCTTTAACTTGTAATCTTAGAGTTGCCTAAGGGTGGTGGGAAGTTAAGTGTCTTACTCAGGGTCACACAGCCAACTAAGGTGGAATTTGAACCTTATGTATTTCTTTCTTGAAAGTTGAGGTGCTGGGGATAATCTTGAATTCTCTCTTAGCCTTTCATTTCCAAAGACACTATTCCCATTGCACTTCATGAGGTGTAAATATATATTTTTAGTGTGTAAGATTGGATTAAAATGAATAATGATGGCAGTCTTGGTGGGCGGGGAGGGGGCGGGACATTGATGAAAGAGCTGGGCTGTGTCTGTGTGGGGTTGGCAGAAGGTTGGGACCTTCTAATAGATGCTCAGTAAGTAACTATCATAAGATTAAGGCTCTAGAATTGAAAGGTACCCCAGAATCTGTCTGGTTTAACCCCCCTCCTTTAACATATAAGGGAACTGAGGCTAAGGAGGTTAAGTGACTTGAATAAGATCATCAGAATAGTAAGCATTAATTAAAGTAAGCCTATTAGAATCCAGAGCCTTCAAACTTCATAATCAGTGGTCTTTCCATGTACCATGGGTTTGAATTAAGTAATGTTTTGACTTACAGTTTATGGGCTTAATTAGGTTTGAACCTCAGGTCTTTTCTTGGTTCTCAGCTTCTGTGGAGCCTCTTCTGCTAAGAAAGAGAGATTTGGAGTGGTTCTTTGTGGGGCACTATAATTTCAATCTGACTCTTAGTAATATACAGTGTTTGGATACTTTTGACCAGGTCAGTCTCCATCAATCCTCCTCCCTTTGGTACATCCAGTTTCATCTTATACTGCTTTATCAGTGAGCAGAGATAGTTCTTTATCATATCTTCAGTCACATCATGCTTTATTTGATAAATAGCTTTATGGTCTATTTCTTATCAGTTTGTACTCTGTGTATTTTTATTGTTCAATCATATCCAACTCTGCGTGAGTCTGTTTAGGATTTTCTTGGCAAAGACCCTGGAATGTTTTTCATTTCCTTCTCCAACTCATTTTACAGATGAGGAAATGGAGCTAAAATGGGTTAAGTGACTTGCCCAGTGTTACACAGCTAGGGTCTGAGGCCAGATTTGGACTTCTGTGTCTTTCTGACTCCAGGCCTGGCTCTCTATCCACTGCATCACCCACACACATTTAAGGTGTCCTAAATGAAGAAGATTCTAATTTTGCTGAAAAAATATGGAGGAAAGTTGTGGGGAAATACTGATTGGTGGGAAGTACTGAAGCTGTCTCCTTTTTGGAGTCTTTCTCCTCAGTTCCCCCACCCTCGCTGAAACCAGATCTAGAGGAAAGTGATTGTGTTTCCAGAGCTTGCAGAGCACCTTGTCTATTTTGATAGTACAAATTATTTTTTTGGTCTCAGTCTCAAACTGTTATCAATGATAAGCAAGGATTTAAAAGGCACTTAGATGATTTTATTTTTTCCCCCCAATTACATGTAAAGACATTTTAACATTCATTTAAAAGAATTTGAATTCCAAATTTTTTTTCCTAGCTCCTTTCTTTCCTCTCCTCCTTGAAATGGTATTTGATGTAGGTTCTACATGTACAGTTGTGCAAAACATATTTTCATATAAGTCATGTTGTGAAAGAAAACAGACAAAACCCTCAAGAAAAACAAAATTAAAAAGTATGTTTCAATCTGCATTCAGACTCCATCAGTTCTTTCTCTGGATATGGATAGCATTTTTCATGAGTATTTTAGAATTGTCTTGGGTCATTGTGTTGCTGAGAATAACTGTCATTCACAGTTGATCATCATACAGTATTGCTCTTATTGTGTAAGATGTTCTGGTTCTGCTCACTTTGCTTTACATCAGTTCACGTAAGTCTTTCAAGGTTTTTCTGAGAGCATCCTGCTTGTCATTTCATACAGTAAAATATTCTATCACAATCATATACCACAACTTGTTCACCTGTTCCCCATTGATGGGCATCCGCCAATTTCCAATTCTTTGCCACCACAAAAAGAACTGACTGGGCACTTTTGTAACTCCCTACATGTTGGGCACATGATCCCCTGACTGAGGAAATGACACTAAGGTATGGTGACAGAACAATTCAATAACATGAAGTTTTACTAGATCCTTTTGAGGTTCCTTTTAGCTGTGTTATTTTATACAAAGTACAAAGATTAAGGTAAGTTTTAAGTGACCAAGAAGCCAAAATGCAGTATATGATATAGAATTGACTTTTAATGTCAATTACTTAAAATCTGTGATTTTCCTCCAAAAAACAAACAAAAAAAATCACTCAACAGAGATCAATAGTCATTTTGGAGAGAGCAGTTTCAATGGAAAGATATCAGAAGCCAGATTGTAAGAAGTTAAGAGAATAAGATGAGAGAAAGTAGAGGTATCTATTGTAATTTTTTTTTTTTTGAGGAATTTGGCCATAAAGCTTAGCAGTGATGGAATGATCAAATCAGGGTTGGGTTTTTTTTTTTTTTTTTTAAGGATAGAGGAGAAATGGGTATGTTTGTAGGCTGTAGGAAATGAATTAGTAGAATGGAGGATGGATTGGAGAGAGACTAGAGGCAAGCAGACCCACTAGTAGACTATTGCAATAATCAAGTGTGAGGTGATAAAGGCCTACAACCAGAGCAGTGGCAGTGCCAGAGGAGAGAAAGAATAGTATTCAAGAGATGCTGCAAAGGTGAATTCAATAGACTTTGGCAACAGATTGGATATGGAGGACGAGAAATAGTGAGGAATCTGGGATGACAATTAGTTTTGGAACCTAAAGGCCTGGGAGGGATGGTTTTGCTGTGTATAATAAGGGGGAAGGTAGGAAGGAGGTGGGGAGTGTTTAGGGGGAAAGATATTAAGTTCTATTTTGGACATTTTGCATTTGATATGTCTACTGGATATCTAGTTCCACGTATCTGAAAGGCATTTGGAGATGGGAGAATAGAATTCAGCCAGGAGAATGGGGAAGGAAAGGTAGACTTGAGAATCATTAACATAGAGATAGTAATTAAATTGTAGAGGCTGATATGACTACCAATTAAGTAGTATAGAGGAAGAAGGGAAGAACTCTGAGGGACACCTATAGTTAGAGGGCATCATCTGGAGGAGGATCCAGTAAAGGAGACAGAAGGAGGGGTCAAATAGGCAAGAGGAGAATTGGAAGAAAGTGGTGTCATGAAAACCTAGAGAGAAGAAAGTATCTAGGAGGAGAGGATGGTCAAAGATGTCAAAGTCTACAAAGGGCTCAAAGAAGATGAGAATTGAGTAAAGGCCATTGGATTGGGCATTTAAGAAAGCAATAATGGGCAACTAGGTGGTGCTGTGAATAGAGGACCAGCCCTTGGAGTCAGGAGGACCTGAGTTCAAATTCGGCCTCAGACACTTAACACTAGTCATGTGACTTTGGGTAAGTCACTTAACCCCAATTGCCCTCCCTTCCCCCTCCAAAAAGCCAAAAAAAAAAAAAAATCAAAAGAGATCAATAGTCATTTTGGAGTGAGCAGTTTCAATGGAAAGATAGCAGAAGCCATATTGTAGGAGGTTAAGAAGAGAATGAGGTGAGAGAAAGTGGAGGCACCTATTGTAAATGGTTTTTTTGTTTTTTTTTTTTTGTTTAGGAATTTGGCTATAAAGCTTAGCAGTGATAGAATGATCAACTCTAAGGATAGAGAAGATGTGAGCATATTTGTAGGCAATAGGAAATGAACTAGTAGAGAGGGAGATATTTAAAATATGTGAGAGTACGGATGACAGAGTGGGTAATTTATTTGAGGAGATGAGATTACTTGAACTCATGGAGGGATTAGCCTTAGTAAGGAGTAAGGCCACTTCATCATGTGAAACAGGGTGAAGGAGGAGGAAGTGGCAGAAAGCATCTCATTGATAAGGGGTGAGGAAGAAGGGAGAAGAGGGATTTCAGGGTGAATTGCCTCCATTTTTTTTCTATAAAATGAGACAAGGTTCTCAACTAAGAAAATGGCTGGGGGGGGGGAAGCAAAGGGAGATTTGAGAAGGTTTGAAAAAGTCTGGATAATTCACTGAGGAGAATGGAATAATGAGTTGATAAGGGACTGTAGGATTGTCTTGCAGAAGTGAGGGCCTTGCTGAGATTATGTAATACAAATTTGTAATGGACTAGTAGTTATGTGGCTTTCTCCACCTTCATTC
>CM053591.1:2768080-2808675 GCA_028646515.1 Pseudochirops corinnae | reverse complement strand
CTTTCTCTTTTTCTTTTGCTGTTTATTAACTTTTAGTAAAATAACTCAGTACTCTTTCTTACTAGCTCTTGAGTTCTCTGGCCTATATAGTGGGACTGTAAGTGCATAGGATGTATGGCAGAAGGGGAAAAAAAGATAGTTGCTTGTTGCAGTTACAGATATGGGAATGTAATAGTAATGAAATTTGAAGATGCTTTTGTGTTGCTGAGCTAACAGGTACTTAGCACTTAGTGTCAAGCTAATTATATCAAGCCTCTGTTAAAGAAACAGAAGGTATGAACCCCTATCGCTGACATAACAGGAAGGGGCTGGAATAGGGAGAAGCTCGTATATAAGGAAAAGCCTCAGCTGGGAGCATCAGAATTTCTTGGGGTAAACATCGTGGAGGCAGAGCAGCTGCTGCCAGAGGCTGGGCTGCTACTGCTGGACTGAAGACTGAATTGAGAAGAACCGAGAAGAGAAATGAGGATTTAGAACTGAGATAGAATTTCTTGGAGCAAGCTGTGTAGAGTCTGGATAAAGAGATTCAGATTTTGAGAACCAAAGAAAGTAATTCTGATTTTTGAGAACAGAACTTGTGGTGGTACAGCTTCTTTCGAGTGCCAGCCAAACTCCTACTGAAGACTTCCAAGAGCCAACTGGAGCTGCTGAAGACTTCAAAGGGCCAGCTGAGCTGCCAGAGGAAGCATAACTGTGGTACTTGGTCTGTTTTGGGTCTGTGTTGATTTCGCAGGCAGAAAGTGAATTGAGATAATAGTGCTGACTATGTGTATGAATATATACTGCTAAGCTTGATGTGTGTAGATATTGTTGTGGCTCTGTTTAGTTTTCTCTTCCCAGGAGCAGAAACTGTGAAGGGCTTGAGGTGGACTGGACACTGTGAGCTTCAGTGTGTAACAGGAACTGCACAGAGAACTGGACAAGGAACTAGGAGTCGCCTGCCTTTGAACCAGGTGACAGTTTGGTGGATTCAGGTAGGATCTGGGACCATGGAAGAAGAACCATGGAAGCTGAAAGCCAAGTCACGATGAAAAGACCTCTCCATGGGTACTGAGTAGTGACTGATGAAATTGTAACTTACTTGTGACCTAGGGGTGAATGGCCCTTGTACTTTCCACTACCCTTGAAGAGGGTACTGAATAGTGACTGATGAAATTGTAACTTAATTGCACCCCATGGATGGAAGACTTTGACTTTTATACTTTGTGATTAAATTAAGGACTTTGTGATTGACTACATGAATGTACTTTGCTTAAAACTATGTGACCACTTTGGTGAAAATTATATAGCCATTTTAGTGATAAGTTGTAACATTGTGAATGCTGTACCTTGATTTTCTGTGAATGATTTGTTCTAATTTACTGCTGAAGAAACAGAGTTCACTATACAACAGAACCTTGAAGCTGTTCACAGCATCAGTCCTCTAAAAAGCTGCCTGTGCTTGACCTTACAGGGAAGAAGAGTAAATCTCTTTCCTTTCCCAGGGAAGATGTGAAAGTGTCTTACTGTATCATTATCCATGGTGTTACTGACACCCTAAGCATCCCTAGAATGTTATTATTATCATTATCATTATCATTTGCTTTTTGGAGGGGGGAAGGCAGGGGAATTGGAGTTAAATGACTTGCCCCAGGTCATACAACTAGTTTTTGTCTTAAGTGTCTGAGGCCGGATTTGAACTCAGGTCCTTCTGACTCCTGCGTCAATGCTCTGTTCACTGCACCACCTAGTTGCCCCTAAAATGTAATTTTAATAAAAAAGTTTAATAGTATTTTATTTTTTCTAATTATATGTAAAGACAAATTTGAATATTTAAAAATTGACTTCCAAATTTTCACCCTTCTTCCCATATCTCCTCCCTCCCTAAGACAGTAACCAATTGATGTTGAGTAAATATATGCAATCATGTAAAATATATTTCCACATTAGTTATGTTGTAAAAGAAGAAAAAAAACATGAAAAATGCAGTAAAGATAGTACGCTTTGATCTGCATTTAACTTCCATCAGTTCTTCATCAGGGTGTGAATAGCATTTTTCCTCCTGAGTCCTTGGGAATTGTTTTAGGTTTGCTCTATTGCTAAGGCATCCATAGCTGATTACATACTGTTGCTGTCTCTGTGTACCATGTTTCTTCTGCTCACTTCACTTTGTATCAGTTCATATAATTCCAGGTTTTTATAAAATCATTCTGCTCATTATTTCTTACTCTCTACCAACCCCCACTTAATAGTATTTTATTTTTTCCAGTTATATGTTTTCAACATTCACTTCTATAAGATTGAGTTCCAAATTTTTTTCTCTCTACTTACCCTTCCGTCTTACTGAGATGGCAGGCAATCTGATATAGGCTATACATGTACAATCATAGTAAGCATTACCACATTAGTCATGTTGTGAAAGAACAATCAGAACTAAAGGAAAAAACCACAAGAAGGAAAAAATAACAAAAGGGAAAATTGTATGCTTCAGTCTGCATTAACACTTCATACATGTTCTTTCTCTGCATACGGATAGCATTTTCCATTATGAGCTTTAGTTGTCTTAGATCGTGGCATTGCTGAGAAGAGTGAAGTCTATCAAACTTGGTCATCCCACAATGCTGCCGTTATTGTGTGCGGTGTTCTGGTTCTGCTCACTTCACTTGGAATCAGTTCATGTAAGTCCAGGTTTTTCTGAAGCCATTCTGCTCATTTCTTATATCACAATAGTATTCCATTACATTCACATTCCAGAACTTGTTCAATTATTCTCCAATTGATGAGCGTTCCCTGAATTTCCAATTCTTTGCCACAACAAAAAACTGCTAAAAATATTTAGTTCTGATTAGGTGCTTTTTGACTCTTTCATCGCTTTGGGATACAGACCTCCCTAGTGGTGGTATTGCTGGATCAAAGGGTTTGCAGAGTTTGGTTGCCTTTTGGGTATAGTTCCAAAATGCTCTTCTGAGGGGTTGGATCAGGTCACAATTCCACCCATAATGCTTTAGTATCACAATTTTCCCTCATCTTTTCCAGCGTTCATCATTTTCCTTTTCTGTCATGTTAACGCATGATAAGTGGTGAGGTGGTACCTCAGAGTTGTTTTAATTGGCGTTTCTCTAACTAATAGTGATTTAGAGCACTTTTTTTATATGACTAGAGAACTTTGGTTTCTTCATCTGAAACAATGCCTTTGACCCTTTATCGACGGGGGAATGACTTACATTCTTGAACATTTGATTTCATTCTCTATGTGTTGGAAAATGAGGCCTTTATCAGGAATGTTTGCTGTAAAGATATCCCACCTTTTTGTTTTCCTTCTAATCCTGGTTGTGTTGTGGTTTAAACCCAGGGACACCCAAAAACTGTTGGGGTTTCATGATGTCTTGTGGTGGAACCATCTCAAAGAATTCAGAGTCAGACCACCCCTAAGCCAAGTACAGGCATTTACTGACATTGCTCCCTCTCATGGAGCAGTCTAAGTTCCAAGAGGAACCAGCAACTTCAGAGAAAGCAAGATGGATTTTTATAGGGTAAGTACATGACAGGAATCATGAATATTAAAAAGGCAGGAGGGGTTTGTTAAGGGATTAGGTAATAGAGGACAGTCCCTTCTATGGTTTGGTGGTTAAACATTCTGGTCATGCTGCCTTCCAGGTGGCTAGCTATTGTGGTCCTGTTTGGTCAAGATGGATACTTAGGTATTATGGTCCTGTCTTGGGCTGGATGTATGATGTGATTATGGTTGAGTATAAGAACACACTTATTTCTGTGGGAATGAGTTTGGGGGAAGTGGCTGGGATCCCATCATGTGGATATGCCTACTGTTCTGTGATAACTATGAGTTCATGGACACATCTGTTGTTCCAGTGAGCAGTGAGGCATATATGAAGAAGTTAGGATATTGATTGGGGGGGAAAGTGGTATGAGTGGTGAGGTGGGTGCAATGGGCCTGCTGTTCAGTGGGGCCTATAAGGAGGATAGAATAGTGGGGCTGGGGACAGCTTAATTAGGATTCCATCATTCCCCCTCAAAGAAGGGGCCCAAATTCATTTGGGAAAAGGGATGAAGGTCTCTGCTTCTGTAGCTTCTTCAGGCTCAAAAGGGGTGTAGAGATATCCTTATCTTGATGGGTCCTGGGGAGGAGGTTGACTGGAACCAAGGATAGGTCACATCCAGGTGATGATGGGTGAGTATGGACAAGTATTCACTGTTGGCTGCCAATTATAGCTGAATTGGCCTGTAGTCTGAGGGACACAAATCTGATAGGCAAGTTCAATGTGCAGATATTGGAGATATATGGAGAAAGACAGATATATCTAGTAACAGGCTGTTGACTGGGCCATGTACCCATTTACTAAATTATTTAGACCGTAGAAGCAAATGTATTTTAGGCTGAATAGCTCAGATCTAATACACATTCTTATAGTAGCTCAGATACATTCCAGCCTTAGTCTTTGGGATAATGATTAACATTCTGTTTCTACCTTTGTTTCATAAACTTCTATCCCTCTTTTCTAATTGTTCCTATTTCATTCCAAAAGAATGTTCTGTTCTAGGAATTTAACCTTTCGCTTGACTGTGCAGGCAGGTAGATGACAAGCTGGAGTTAGACTAAGTTACCCAGTTGTTGGGAATATGGAACACTACACATTCACATTGAAAACAGCAAGATTTCACATACCTGCGTTGTACTTGGATCTTTTGCTGACCACTCGCTGTAATTACAGAAAACTGTCGTAAAAGGAAGAAGCAGCGACATGCCAGATAGGACAGGGTAAAACATCCTTAGCTCTGTTAGAATTCAGATAAGAGTCGGCTTATAACCAGACTCGGGAATAGCCAGGTGAGAAACATTCCTTTTCAAAGGAAGGCAGTGAAGAAACTGAGCCAGGAGGGTCCCATCTTAGACTGAGACTAAAATTGTCTCGGCTTTTCCCAGAAGCAAATCTCCACCTAGTAGCAGGATCACGTTCCACCGGTGGTATTTCTCTCAGAATGCAGGCAACTGTATCTAAATTCAAACTCAAAATAAAATTATTTGTGGTCCAAGGGCTTTTAATGACAAGTGTCACCAATCAAAGCTTAGGGCTGGATGCTCTTAGGGAGTTGCAGTCAGCAATCAAAGTATCCCATGACTTACATACATAAGAGATTCCATTTCTCAGTAAGCCAAGTTCATCGTTTAGGAACTCCATAACCCAAAGAAGTTCGTTTGATTTTTTTTTCCCCCTTTGGGGCTGATGGCCTCGCCCCCCAGATGGTTTCTGGGGACCTGGCAAGTTTGCAAATCAGGAGTGAGTTCTTAGCCCAGAAGCTGGAGTTTGGGTCTCATCAAATCGTAGATTGCTATAGTTGTTTACTAATGTGTCCTGTATGCTTAATCTATTCCTCTGATCTACCACTCTGTTTCTTAGCCAGTGCCAGAGAGTTTTGATGATCGCTGCCTTAAGAATATTTTTAAATCTGGTATGGCTAGGCTACCTTTCTTTGCATTTTTCCCCCATTAATTCCCTTGATTTTCTTGTCCTTTTGTGCTTCCAAATGAATTTTGTTAATTTTTTTCTTGCTTCCTAAAATAATCTTTTTGTAGTTTGGTAGGGCACTGGAAAAGTAAATTAATTTAGACAGAATTGTCAGTTTTATTATATTAGCTTAGTCTTCCCATGAACAATTTATATTTTTCAAATTGTTTAAGATCTGACTTTATTTGTGTGAAAAGTGTTTTGTAATTGTGTTCATACAGTCCCTGGGTTTGTGTTGGCAAGTTGACTCCCAAATATTTTATGTTGTCTCCGGTTATTTTAAATGGAATTTCTTTTTCTGTCTCTTACTGATGGGCTTCGTTGGTAATATATAGAAATGCCAATGATTTATGTGGGTTTATTTTATATCCTACAGCTTTGCTTAAGTTAATTATTTCAAGTAGTTTTTTGACTTGATGCTTTAGGGTTCTCTTAAGTGTACCATCGTCATCTGCAATGATGCTAGATTTATGTCCTCATTGCTTATTCTAATTCCTTCCATTTATTTTTCTCTTATTGCTAAAGCTAACATTTCTAGTACACTATTGAATAAAAATGGTGATGACAGGCATCCTTTCTTTACCCCTAATCCTATTGGGAAAATTTATCCTCATTACAGACAAAGCCTGCTGATAGTTTTAGATAGATACTGCTTATCCTTTTAAGGAAAACTCCCTTTATTCCTATGTTCTCTATTGTTTTTTAACAGGAGCAGGTGCTGTATTTAGTCAAGCCTTTTCTGCATCTATTGAGAAAATCATATGATTTCTGTTGGTTTTGTTATTGATATGGTCAGTTATGCTGATAGATTTCCTAATGTTGAACCTGCATTTCTGGTACAAATCCCACCTGACCATAGTGTATTATCCTGGTGATAATGGACATAATCTATTTGCTAATATTTTATTTAAAATTTTTGCATCTGTCATCATTAGGGAAACTGATCTACAGTTTTCTTTCTCTGTTTTGGCTCTTCCTGATTTAGATATCAGCAGCATATTTGTTTCATAAACTTTTTTTCAAATAGTTTATATGTATTGGAATTAATTGTTCTTTAAAAATTTGGTAGAAATCACTTGTAAATCCATCTGGCCCTGGGGCTTTTTTTCTTCAAGAGTTCATTGATGACTTCTTCAATTTCTTTTACTAAAATGGAGTTATATAAATATTCTATTTACTCTTTTGTTAATCTGGAAAATATTCATTTGTTTCACTTAGGTTGTCAGATTTATTGGCATACACTTGTGCAAAATAGCTCTTAATTATTGCTTTTATTTCTTCATTGTTGGTGAATTCACCCTTTTCATTTTTTATATTGGTAATTTAGTTTTCTCATTTTTAATCAAGTTGACCAAAGATTTAACTATTTTATTGTTTTTTTCCCATAAAACCAGCTGTTAATTATATTCATAAATTCAGTAGTTTTCTTTCAGATTTATTAATCTCTCTTGTTATTTTCAGAATTTCTAATTTGGTGTTTAAGTGGAGATTTTTAATTTGTTCTTTTTCTAGCTTTTTTTAGTTGAATGCCCAATTTATTGAACTTTTTCTTTATTTTATTGATATGAGAATTTAGAGAAATAAGTTTTCCCCTAAATACAGCTTTGGCTGTATCCTACAAATTTTTGGTATGTTGCCTAATTATTGTCATTCTCTTTAATGTAATTATTGATTGTCAGCTTCCCCTTTATCCTTTCTCCCCTACTTCCCTAAAGGGTAAGATAGATTTCTATACCTAATTTAGTATGTTATTTCCTCTTTTTAGATAGCCTATTCTGATGAGAGTTAGGTTCAAACAATGTCCATCCCCCTTCCTTCTTTCCCTCTACTGCGGAGGTTCTCAACCTGTGGGTCGCACTCCCTTTGGGGAGGTTGAATGACCCTGTCACAGGGGTCACCTAAGACCATTGGAAAACACATTTCCAATGATCTTAGGAACCAAGGCACCTCTCCTCTATCCGTCTCCAGGTGGGTCTGCCCACATGCAGATACGCCCACATATGAGTATTAAAGGGTCACATTAGGAATGTTGAGAACCACTGCTCTACTGTAATAGGTCTTTCATGCCTCTTCATGTAATATAATTTATGCCATTCTGCCTCCCCCTATCCTCTTCTCCCAGTCTAATCCTTTTTTTCATCCCCTAATTGTTTTTACATTATTACATCAAAGTCAACTTATACCCACACCCTCTGTCTATGTATGTTCCTTCTAACTGCCCAAGAGAGATAGTTAAAAGTTATATGTATGGTCTTCCCATGTAGGGATGTAAACAGTTTAATCTTATTCAATAATGTGTTTTTTTTTTCTTTCCTGTTTACCTTTTTATACTTCTCTTGAGTCTTGTATTTTTTTTTTTTTCTGTTGAATTTTCTGTTCAGCTCTGGTGTTTTCACCAGGAAAGTTTGAAAATTCTCTATTTCATTGAGTGTCCATTTTCCCCCTTGAAAGATTATGCTCAATTTTTCTGGGAAGTTGCTTCTTGGTTGTAATTCCCCAAACCCGTTTATCCTTTAATGCAGAAGTTTGTAAAGCATGATTAAAATTTTTGTTTCCACAGAAATCATATAATACATGATTTATAAAACCTAGGGATCCATATATACCAGAAAGTCTTTGACTTGCAGTGAATGCAGGAAAATATATTGATTGTAGAGAAGGTAGTGGGAGGATGTTGATTAAATGTTTTCACTCATCAGGATAATCAGCATACCTAAGAGTGAATATTCTTTTCTTTGTTCTCTGAGTAAACCCAGGAATTGCCTCTCTTTGTCTACCAGGGCCAGATGAAGCTAAGACTATTCCTCTGCCTATGACTATTAAGGATGAGACCTTTGACCTGAGATATTATCTTGAACAATGAGACTTTTTTTTTATCTTAATATTTTATGGACATATACAATGTTATGCCATGTTAATAGAAAAGGAAACAGATATCCTGGGTCAATCGATGTCTTTTCAACTCTCTTATCTTATTGTTTTTACAACCTGTTCAATTAGGAAAATTCCTTTCTTATGCTATATCATAAAATCTGAGTAATGCAGACATCCTGAGTAGCGATTAGAAGTGTTTATGACTTATCATTCCTTTACTAAATAAAGTATAAAGAAAATGAGGAGGGGGGGCCTGAAAAGTGAAATGTAGTTGGGATGGAGGCCAACATTGGGGGTGTGGTGTTTAGATGTTTTCAGATAGGCTATGAATCCTGAAGAACCCAGTCAATGGGGAACAGGGGAAGGAAATGTAAATCAGGATACAGATAAAAGCTATGTATAGACAAATGTGCCTATGTGTAGGTTACCTGCTCTTGCAAGAACATAATAAATACTTCCCTGGGTTCAGTAGTTAATGTCCTATTCTTTGTGAGCATGTTTCTCACAAAGCTACTAAGCCCAGACTGTGGCTCCTTGATATATGAATTGTTTCTTTCTGGTTGCTTGCAATATTTTTTCTTTGACCTGAGAGTTCTGGAATTTGACTATAACATTCGTAGAAATTTTCATTTTGGGATCCCTTTCAGGAAATGTTTGGTGAATTCTTTAATTTACTATTTTACTCTCTGTTTTTAGAATTTCAGGGCAATTTTCCTCCATAATTTCTTTAAATATGCTGTCCAGGTTCTTTTTGCTTGATTTATTTATTTATTTTTTGGGGAGGAGGGGAAGGCAGGGCCATTGGGGTTAAGTGACTTGCCCAAGGTCACACAACTATTAAGTGATAAGTATCTGAGGCCCAATTTGAACTTCTGACTGGAGGATTGTTGCTGTGTTCACTGCACCACCTCGTTGCCCCCAGGCTCTTTGTTTGATCATGGCTTTCCTTTAGCCCAATAATTTTTAAATTATCTGAGATTTTCTGGATCTATTGCCCAGGTCACTTTTTTTTCCCCAATATGTTACTTCACATGTTCTTCTGTTTTTTTTTTTTTTTGTTCTTTTGAAATTATTTGATTGATTCTTGCTTTCTCCCAAAGTCATTAACTTCCAATTGCCCGAATCTAATTTTTAAGGAATTTTTTTTTTCAGTGAGCTTTTGCACCTCCTCTTCCATTTGGCCAATACTTTTTATTAAGGTCTGTAATGGTAATGGCAATTTGAAGATCTTCCCAGCTTTGAAAATAAACTCTGTCCATAATAGACTGAATGGAGTCACATGTAGGCTATGGTGGGAGAAGTTTGCTGAAGGAAGCTTGGAGTCAGAGCTGGAGAGAAGGTGGGGGAGAGAGGACACTCAGACAAGAAGATAGATAGACTCATGAGTAAAAGTTGTTTTTTTGCCATCTGCTGGAACAGTTAGGCTTGTGTTGGTTTGTGGGAAGGCTAAAGAATGATGTGGCTTTCTACCATGTTGTGGTGCATCAACTTCTATGTTGCTATGATGAATTCGGTTTCCTGGTGTTGGGATTTGATTTTCTGGTGTCTGAATAAATGCTTTGCTTCTGTCTTCTATATGGAGAGTCTATTATATTTTGTGATAGAGCACCATGCAGAAATATTTACAGTTATGGTCAGTGTCTTTATTGTGATTGTCAGTGCTGTAAATATTGCATTGTCACTACAAGGTGTTGTTTTCTTCGGTGAATTTCCCCCCCACTATTTGTGCTCCTTTATCAATCTGTTGACTCTTTTCCTGATTCTCTTGCATTACTCTCATTTCTTTCCCTGCTTTTCTTCTACCTCTCTTATTTGATTGTTAAAGTCCTTTGTGTGCTCTTCCAAGGAGCTTTTTGAGCTTGAGACCAAGTGACATTCCTCTTTGAGGCTCTGATGTAGACATTCGCCATTGTTGTCCTCTGAGTCTGTGTTTTGATCTTCCTTGTCACCAAAATAACTTTCTTTGGTCAGGGCTTTTTTGTTTGGTTTTGCTCGTTTTCCAGTTTATTTCATGACTTTTAAAAATTGAGCTCTTCTCCTGAGGCACAGGAGGCGCTGTGCCCAACTTCTTGTGCCAGAGTCCAGGGCCTGGTTACTGGCTTTCCGAGACTGGGCCTCTGGGACTTTCATTTTATTTTATTTTATATTGTAATTTTGTTTTTCTAAAACTTAAATACGCAATAAGAAATGATAAAGAAACATTATCAACTTAAATATAAAATAAGAAATAAGAAAAGTCCTGTGCAGAGCAGAATGTGAGTAAAAATATATAGCAATAAATTTCCATTTCAAGAAAGCCCATGTCATAAATGCTAGGTATTATGTTGAAATCTATCCATCTTTTCTTTGCTTCCTTGTAAGTTTTCTTTTGTTCTCTACTGTGCACTTTTTAATTTATTCTTTTTACCCCTTTCCTCTACACCTCCCCCAAAGTTTACAATGAAGCATACATACACACACACATACGTACATATACACATACATACAAACACACATATGCATATATAAACATATTTTCCCTATAATTTCTTCTACTGATCTTTGTTTTATGTTTGTGTGTATCTCATTTCTTGTCCTTTCTTACTCCTCTACTTCTGGCCTTATTCAGATGAAACTGTTTTCTCCAAAGTTAATAACAGTCTCTCAGTTGCCTAATCTGATGGCTTTCTTTCCCCTTTCCCCCCCATTTTTCTTGACTTCTAGATTCAGCCTTTGGCACTATCACCTTTATGTTGTCTCTAGATTTTCTTTTGACCCTGCCATTTCCTGATTCTCCTCCAAATGCTTCTTCTAATGCTCTAAATGCTTCTTCTCATTCTCCTTTACACGTTTGTTACACAGGTCATGACTCATAACCATGGATGTCCCATGTAACTCGTGCTGGGCCTTCTTTTCTTCTTCTATGCCACTTTACTTGATGATTTAATCAACTATAGATTCAAATATTGTTTATATGCTGTTACTTTTAAGTCTACTCTAATTTCTCCGCTGATCTCCAATTTCCTTTTTTACCAGCGGTTTATTGGGCATTTTAAATGGAATGGCCTGTAAAGTTTTAAACTCAAGTGTCAGAAACTGAACTCATTATCTTCACCCCACTCCCTTACCCTCTGCCAACTTCTGCCTCCTTCCAATCTTCTCTGTTACTATCAGGGCACTACCAATCATCCTAGTCACCCAGGCTTCCACCCTAAGTGTCGTCTCTGAGTCCCTACTCTCTCACATCTTGAATATCCCAATTTCTTGCCTAGACCTATTGATTTTGCCTTCATAAAATCTCTCAAATATGCTCCCTCTCCCCCTGCATTGCCACCACCCTGGTGCAGACATTTATCTCCTCATGCTTAGATTGTTGCAATAGCTTGTTGGTTGGTCTCCCTGTCATAAGTCTCTCCTCGTGCTAGTCCATCTTGCATGTATCTTCCAAAGTGATCTTCCTAAAATGTCACTCCTTTAGTTAATCAACTCCCTATTGCATCCAGGATCAAACATAAAATCTTCTGGCATTCAAAGCTCTTCATAATTTAGTGACTCCACCCCCAGTTTTACAACAGCGCCCCCTTCCTCTCCATCTCTACCCCATATTGTACAATCCGGTGGAACTGGCTTCTTTTCTGTCCCCCATACAAGATATCCTTTCTCATGGCTCTGGGTATTTTCACTGACTTTCTCCCATGCATGGAATGCTTTCCTTTCTCATCTCTGTGCATCTTGGCTTTCCTGGCTTACTTCAAGTCTGAGAAAAAAATCCCATCTGCTACAGGAAGCTTTTCTCAATTCCTCTTAATTATAGAACATACACTCTGTTAATTATTTCCAATTTATTCTTCATATAGCTTGTTTGTACATTGTTATTTGCATATTGTTTTTCTATTAAGAGTGCAAGCTCCTTGAGATCAGAGACTGTCTTTGACCTTTCTTTGCATACCAGCACAGCCCTGTAATACTATGTGTACATTGCTTGAGCTCCACAGGAATGTAATAGAACTCTTGGAGTGAAGTTTTCACTAGACAGAAGACTCGATTGGATGATGGTGATGATGATGATGATGATGATGGTGATGATGATGATGATGATGGTGATGATGATGATGATGATGGTGATGATAACTGACCATCAATTATCTCATTTGCACCTCACATCACTATGGCATAGAATCAAATTTTTTTTCATTCATTATTTAGAAAGTCTTTAGAATACAAGAGAATATTAATAAGAGATATAGAAAAAGTCATGAAATATTAAGTAGAAATACCTTCTATTTTCAAGTCTATAAAAATATTTTTGTATCAGTTGACACACTTGTTCCTTTTGTTTTCCTGGTGTTGATTAATTCTTGCATCCCTGGTATGGAAGCTAGTTAGTCATGGTGAACAATGTTTGCTAAAATTTTTAACTCTGGATCAGAGTATTTTTTCCTTTTGTTAGTTGTTTTTTTATAGGAAGTTCAATTTCATTTTCAGAATTTGAGTTATTGAAGATTTTTATTTTATGTTCTCTTAATTTAAGTAGTTTAATTTTTTATAGAACCTTCTTTTTCTTTTAAATTCTCAGTTGTGTTGTGTACATAGTAGGTTCTGATAATAGTAGTAATTTAGTAATTTATTCCGTAAGTATTATTTTGTGTGACATTTTAAAAGTTTGAGAGTCATAATTTCTGGGTATTCAATCAATTTATTACCAATGCTAGAATTTTATTAATAAAAGGAATGGTTATTTAGCTCTCTTTCTTAGAATAAAGACGGCTTACGGTGGTGGACTCACAATTTGTGTACCTTTAGAAAAGGGGGCTGCACTTGGGTTAGGATAGGCCCCTTAGGGTTAGAGCTAGGTTGCAATTAGGGTTAGAGTACAATTACGTAAGCACTCAATTAAGGTTAGGAAATCAACTGTAGTTAACAAGTAATGATGGAATGAGAGGTAGACTTATTCCAATGAGGGTCCTGAGTTAAGTGACACTGACCACCCAGGTCTTGGTCAAAGAGACTTAACAATCTGTATTTCCCCTCTCTCCCCCTCTGTCCCCCTCTGTCCCCCTCTGTCCCCCTCTCTCCCCCTCTCTCCCCCTCTGTCCCCCTCTCTCCCCCTCTCTCCCCCTCTCTTCCCTTCTCTCCCCCTCTCTCCCCCTCTCTTCCCCTCTCTTCTTGCAGACATGGGAAACAGAGAATTGATCCTCAGTTGGGTCACTCTCTACTAGCACCATGGTTAGTCTCCATCCTTAAGACAATGCAATCCCATTTTTTGCTCTATATCTTTTCTTTCCTCCTACCGTTCCAAGTTCTAGTTGTTCCTAGGAACTCCGTGGCTCCATATACTACCCATGGATTTATAACCCTCTCTTAAAGTGTCCAGCAAAGGCCCAAACTCCTTTATTCCTACCCACTCAGGAAATAAGTTGCAGCACTATAAAGTCATATCAATATATTATTAATCTTAAATATCCTTGAATTACTTATTTTTTAAGCTCCCACCTCTTGAGAAGGTGAGAGCTAGGTGATTAGATCTGCTTCAAATTCCCCCTCCTGTTGTTCTACCTTCACTTTTTCTGGTTCTTTAAGTTCCCTGTATATTTTTATCCCCTTCTGTCTTTTTTAATCCCTTGATGACACTTCTTTGTTCTTGCTTTGGAGAATCCTTCCCACTCTTCTGTCCCATTCTCCTTGTGTGACTGGACTTTTGGATAACAAGACCTTACTTGCTTTGGGAAACATGGAAGATATAGGATTTGACGAGCCAGGTTACCTAGGGTTATCTTTACACAGAGACTACTACACCCCAGCTTGGTTTCCAGTTCCCTTTGCTTCCGACCGAGGCTTTCTTCTTCCTGTTGCTTTTGGCTTTGAGCACCACATTGGGCCCGTCTTCTACCCTCCTTCAAGACCTCAACTCCTTTCTTCTATTCCTTTCCTTTGAATAGCTGGGAGTGATTAGTATTAACTCTTCCAACTTAAGGCAGAAACACTGGCTTGTGGGATCCCTTCAGCTGGACTGTGAATTACAAGCTTGTGAATGGGTTTGAGGTTGGATGCATGGAATCAGTTGGACATAGGGATAATGACTGAGAGATGAAAGCATTCAGATTCTACAGGATTAATTCATAATATTTTTATCTCATATGGTATAATGAGAGAATTCTGTCTTGTGGATTCAGCTATAATTACATCTGTTGTATAATTCCTTTTTTTTTGAGGATCTGGGTCCATTTTTATGGTCATATTGCAATCTAAGGGTTGGGTTATTTTTTGTATACTTCTTCCATCAGTATTACATAGATTTGTATCATGGAGTTGGTGAAACATTTATTACGTGTCTACTGTGTGGTAGGCATTGCTTTTGCTAAGTTATGGAAATACGGCCCTTGAGGAGCTCACAATCCAATGGGGAAGACAATGTACAAATTTTATTGTTTTTGTTCAGTCACTTTCAGTCCTGTCTCACTCATTTGGGGTTTTCTTGGCAAGGATACTAGAGTATTTTTCCATTTCCTTTTCCTTCTCATTTTGCAGATGAGGAAACTGAAGCAAACAGGGTTAAGTGACTTGCTCAGGGTCACACAGTTGGTGTTTGAGTCTGGGTTTGAACTCAGGATGAGTCTTCCTGACTCTAGGCCAGGTGCTCTATCTACTGCGCCACCTATGTGCCCAATAACACTCAAATAACTATGTACAAATAGGAAATAATTCTGTGCCTTCTCTCCATGATTAAGAGGGGTTAGGAAAGGGTAGAAGGCCGGATTAATCCTGGACCTGTCTTCTGGAGCCAAGAAAAACAGATCTTATCCTTCACAAAATATATGACCATGTCTCAAATGTCAGCTTTGAAATCGCATTCCATTCCATGCCCATCCTCTCTTCCACCTTCAGGTTTTTTGATATTGTAGAACTTGATCCTCTTCCTCATTACATTCTCCAGTTTGTTATATTTTTCATAAAATGTGCCCAGAATCGGAAAAAAAAATGCTCCAGGTATGGTCTCTAATGTAGTCATCATTTCCCTAGGTTCTTCTCCTACGTGGGGGTATTCTGTGGTCTGGGGTATCTGGAAATTTGCTGCCTGTTCTTCCTCAGATATTCCAGCTAAGGTCATTATTCAGGTTCAGTTTAACAAACTTTGTTAAATGTCTGCTGATAAGCACGGGCACTCGAAATAACCAAAAATGCCACAGGCTTGGCCACTAAGGAGCTGACGTTACGTTGGTCTGAAAAGGCATATGTAGATAAACAAATTCAATGTCCATGCAAAATCACTTTGAAATAATTTCAGAGTTTAATTGGATCCCTGATTATTCAGAGTTCAATTTCCTCTTACTATTGTTTTAATTATTCTGCAGATTTGGGATATACTTAGATAAGCCTCCTATTTTCAGATTATCGCTTGAGATTTTCCCAGAAAATTCCTGGGACCCCCAGTTTTGTCCTCTACGCACCAGGGATCATGATAGTTAATCTGGATTCACTTCATCATGTTTGTCATGTCATGAGGGCATTTGAATTACGTTCAATTATATCAGAAATTGTTTTGTGAAACCTGTTTTCTCCTCCTTTGATAGTTTTTGGTATGAGTTACTTGGTTTGTTTTTTCCCCTCACAAATGTAGAACTAGAAGTGATCTCAGAGGCCATGTGATCGCAGTTATCTTATGGTCTAAGACACTGAGGCCCAGGGAAGGGAAGAGTAAGCATCAGAAGTGGAATCTGAACCAGGAGCTCTGGCCTTTCTGTCTGCTGTAGCAGGCTTCACTTCTCTCAGTTACTTTTTCCTGTTAGGAATCTTAACTAAATAGCAAAAGTAGATTTTGAACATCAATTCATTACACCTTTTAAGAGGCCACCAAGCCTGGAAAGCTGCCAATGAGATCAAGTTTTTATTTCCTGAAATTTACCCAAACTTGTACCTAATGAGATACCGTAGAACTACAGGCAGCATATTTTCATTGAATAGAGAGTGTCAGTTCTGGTAACAAATGACCAGAGAGTCACAGAGGTTTAGCAACCATTGTTAACTCCAAAAATACCAAAGAGCTCACATAGGTTAAAAGCAAAAAGCTTTCTTTATTCCGTTGGGGGAGAAAAATTAGACACGTGTTGTAGCCTCCTCTAGTAGGAGACCCGAGGCAAAGGCATTAAACCTTGATTTAGATGGTTGTGGCTAAATAAAGATTCAAATAGTATAGTGTAGGAAGAGCAACAGTGAGGCAAGGTTGTCTAGTGACACAGGACTTCATGTCTGGGCCTCTTGGTGCTTGCCCTAGCTCATGGACCATCATTTCAGTGATTTAGATGTAGCAATATTCTTCCAGAGGGTGAACACAAAGGATTGTTGTTATGCCAAGCTAAGGGGACAGCTGGCTTGCTTGACCTTAGCTCTGAAACAGGATATATGACAAAAGAGAGGTAGTCTTGGATTCTGACAAGAGTAATTAGATTAATGAGGATTATTTGCTTGCTTCTTTGGCCTTGTTGTAGCCATGACTTTAAAATTATTGTTCTCTTGGGTCAGATTCCAGATCGATGTTGGGCATGAGTCATTGAATATTTAATGTAGGAGTTTTTACTTTGCTCTATCATAGCAAGGATATGCCACAAGGATATAGTGGTACTTAGTTTCTATACACATAGCCCCTCTCATCTCTATCTGGAAACATGTCTGATTAGTCAGTCATCAGGCTATAGTGGATTACCCACTAAGTCTGAGAGGCACAGAGCCTATGTGGCTTGTACTTTTTGTTGGCCCTAGGCTAAGAAGCTATGTCAGGGTTCATAGGGCTGAGGGGTTGAGATGGGGGTTAGGGAGAAGCTTCACTAGAGAATCTACTAGGGGACCTGGTGCTAAAGGAAGTTGTGTGGGGAGGAAGCTGTCAGGGTAAAGGGAGCTGAGTTAGGAAATTGCTGTCCTATCCCAGACCAATTCTTAGTAGCAAGGACCTAATAGCCTTCTATATGACCTTCCACCATTTAATAACTGGACAGCCTTTTTGTTACAGGCAGGTTTGAAAAGAGAAGAAAAGGGGGAAAAAACTAATGAAATATTGAAAAAAAATAGAAGTTGTAAGCCTTTAGTTGCTACTTTAGAAAGACTAATTCTCAAAGTCCCATAGTCTGGTCCATGGGATGAATGATGCCACACCTTTGAGTTCACTATAGGTCTCCTAAAGCAAAAGTGGTGATGATTAGTTAGAATAGCACCAAGGACATCAGGACTCCTGCTTCATTGCCATCTGAAGTAAAGTAGCAAACTACCAGGGCTTTCCCTGTACCACTACCCACTCAGTATTTCCTGGCCCACTTGCCAAAACCTTCCCCTCCCTTCAGAGGAGTGAAACAAAATCTTTGTTCCCTTAGAGTCCTCTGTGGAAGGGCTCACCCCTTCTTCCACAAAGGCTAAGGACTCTCCCTCACACTCATCCAGTGATTGAAAATTACCACCAAGTCAACTAAGGAATCTTGTCTCTTCCATGTAAATACACATCCGCCATAATTATATAGCAACAATTTCCCTTCACCTATGCTATTAGAAAGCAAGATACCTCTCAGCAGTACTACCACTTGGTCCACCAAGTTTTTCTGGGAAGGATTTCTTTGAACCATCCTACAGAAAAGGTGCTCTGCCAGTTAAGAGTGTCTGATACTCTTCCAAGGTATATGGAGCTATCTGAGAGCAGAACCTTGAGTCTGAGGTAGGGTTCAAGAGGATCAGTCAGACCTCTATCCGAAAACAGTCCATTCTTGTTGGGTAAATCTTCCTGAAAACTGGATCCAAGCAAAGGGCCCTTCCCTTTTCCAGGGTAGCACAGATTTGTCACAGACATGACTTCTGGGAGGTTGGACACTTGACTTATTTAGTCAGATGCATAATGCTGCAATTGTTCATCATAAGGTCAACCCTCTTACCTTGAGATGGAATAGTTTTTTGTTTTGTTTTTTTGCCAGTTTAGGCCAGGTTAAGGGCTACTTGGGTCAGGTTTAAATGAGAGGGATGATGTGGTCCTGTGACCAGCATAGCATAGTTTTACCACTCAAATGTCCAAAATGACACTGGACTCATTTTCCAATCTCTATTACTTTTTGTAATCAGTTTCAACCTGGTTTTTAAAGCATGTTTCTGATGGATGCTGACATGACCCCTAAAGAGTTATATGCATTGGGAGGAATTCACATTAATGTAATAGAGAGCCTTAGAAAATGTAAAATAGATAATTTTTATTATATTAAATTAAAAAGGTTTTGCACAAACGAAATCAATGCAACCAGAATTAGAAAGAAAGTGGGAAGCTGGGAAACAATTTTTAGTGTGTTAGTGTCCCTATTTTTCCAACATCCTCTCCAACATTTATAATTTTTCTTTTTTGTTGTGTTGGTGTTGCAAAATGGGATTTTTTTTTTGAGGGATAAGGCAGGGCAATTGGAGTTAAGTGACTTGCCCAAGGTCACACAGCTAAAAAGTGTCAAGTGTCTGAGGTCAGATTTGAACTCAGGTCCTCCTGATTCCAGAGCTGGTACTCTGTTCACTGCACCACCTAGATGCCCCCACAATGTAGGATTTTTTTTTTTGTTGTTATTTTTGGAGGTAAGTTTCCCAGGTTCATGCTAAATTGTAAACATCTGAAGAATCAATCTCCTTTGAACAGCGGTAATTCACAGCTATACTGAGTCACATGGACTTTGGTGCCTTTTAGCTCTGAGCCTATTAGTCAAAAGTGTGTGTGTGTGTGTGTGTGTGTGTGTGTGTGTGTGTATCTTGAGGTCAGATATTGCCTGGGGTGGGGGTGGGGGACTTGGTGGGGGAAGCTCTCTTTGTCTGAACAAGTGGATGATGTTAGTAGTGGAGAGGAGACCTTTCATAGATCAAGAGTGAACCTGTGCTAGCAGCCCTCCTGTTGACAGGATCTGTGCAAACTAAATGAAAGTATGGGATTCAGTGAGACTGGGACAGTTGTTTATTTCCCAATTGCTGTATTATTTTGCTGGGTCCAGAGCCAAGAGAGGAGTGGCCCTTCTCCATGTAAGAGTGGGAGAGGACGAACGGCACTTCCCCCCTTGTTTATGGTGGATGGGTGAAGTGCCATAACCCACAGAGACCTGTCCTGTTGGCTTTGTCACCCAATTCCACCTCAGGACTTGGAAGCGGGGGGAGGGGGGGGGGCAGGAGCACTGTTAAGACTTAGATTCTTTGGCTTATTAGAGCATGCATGCACCTGAGAGTGCCAGGTGGGAGCCTGTAATAGCAGCATGGGGAGAAGACACAACCCTCAAGGGGACTTTACTTGGACACTTGGAGTGAGGGAATTGTAACCTATTGTGACCTAGGGGTGGAGGGTGATGTATTCTCTGCTACCCTTGGGAATGTGCTGTGTTAAGGGAAAACCCTTGCCTGGCATCCCCTGATCATATAAATGGGTATTTTGGAACAGTACCTGAGTGAGGAGGAGCTGGTTGTTCGCTCGCCAAAGATTTTGACCCCCCAAGAATGTATAAGGGGTGGAGGAGTATGCTATGTTATATATTGTGCTATGTTACTGAATGATATGTTTTGTTTTAGTCCTTGTGGCCAGCCTGGTAATAAGTTGTTATTTTTTTTTGTTGGATTTATCAAGTTCTTAGAGGGGACAGTCGAGGTTCCCCACTAGTACAGTTTTGCTGTCAATTTCTACTTGTGATTCATGTAACTTTTTTTTAAAAGAATTTTGGATGCTATATCACTCTGTGCACATATGTTTAGTATTGATATTATTTCATTGTCAACGGTACCTTCTAGCAAGATGTAGTTTCCTTCCATATCTCTTTTAATTAGATACATTTTTGTTTTGTTTTGCTTTGTCTGAGATCATGATCACTCCTCTTGTGTCCCATTCCCCCCTCCCCCACTTAGGCTGAAGCAATAGATTTTGCTTCAGACTTTTTCCTTTACTCTGTGTGTCTCTCCAGTTCAAGTGTGTGTCTTGTAAACAACATATTGTAGGATTCTGGTTTTTGATCCACTTTGCTATCTGCTTCCATTTTATGGGAAAGTTCATCTCATTCACATTTATGATTATAACTCTGTATTTCCTTCCATGTTATTTTTCTTCTTGTTTGTCCTCTCTCCCTTTACCCTTTCCCTCCCCACCAGTGTTTTGCTTCTGTCCACTGCCTCCCCTAATGTTCCCTCTCTTCTGTCAATTCCCTCCTCGCCTCATTACTTAATCTCTTCCCCTGCTACTTCCTTGTAGACTATAATAGATTTCTGTTCTCAATTGATTGTGTGTGTTATTCCTTCTTTGAGTCAAATCTGATGAGAGTAAACGTCAAGTGCTGCTTACCACCACCTCCACTGTAATAGGTCTTTCATGCCTCTTCATGTGAGATAATTTTTCCTATTCTATCTCTCCCTTCCTTCTGCTCCCATTGTAATCCTTTTTCTCACCCCTTAATTAATTCTTTCTGTCATTCCCTCAAATTTACCTTATACCTAGCCTCTTGTCTATGTATATTCCTTCTAACTGCACTGTTAGTGATAGAGTTCTTGAGAATTACAAGTATCATCTTCCCCCTGTGGGGACGTAAAAGGATTAGCCCTATTTTGAATCCCTTGTGTTTTCTTTTTCCTTCTCACCTTTTTATGCTTCTCTTGAGACTTGATATTCAAAATCAGGTTTTTGTTGTTGTTATTCAGATATGGTATTCTCCTTATGAAAGCTTGAAAGCCTTCTATGTCATTGAATGACCATTTTTCTCTCTGAAGTATTAAGCTCAGTTGCACAGGGAAGATGATTCTTGGTTTTAGTGCTAGCTCCTTTGCCTTCTGGAATATCATGTTAAATGACCAATGATCTTTTAATGTTGTAGTTGCTAAGTCCTGTGTAATCCTTATTGTGGCTCCTGATATTTGAATTGTTTCTTTCTGGCCACTTGCAGTATTTTTTCCATGGTCTGGGAGTTCTGGAATTTGGCTATATGTATTATTCCTTGGTATTTTCATTTTGGGATCTTTCTCTCTCTCTCTCTCTCTCTCTCTCTCTCTCTCTCTTTGCTTTTTGGAGGGGGGGATTAGGCAGGGCAATTGGGGTTAAGTGACTTGCTCAAGGTCACACTAGTAAGTGTTAAGTGCCTGAGGTCAGATTTGAACTCTGTTCCTCCTGACTCCAGGGCTGATGTTCTATTCACTGCACCACCTAGCTGCCCCGGGATCTCTTTCCAGAGGTGATTGGTGGATTCATTCAATGTTTGTTTTATTTTCTGGTTCTAGTTTATCAAGGCAGTTTTCTTTGATAATTTCTAGAAGCATAATTTTCAGGTCCTCCTTTTGAAAACTTTCAAACAGTCAATATTTCTTAAATTATCTCTCCTGGATCTGTTTTCCAAGTCAGTTGTTTTTTTCAATGAAGTATTTTAGATTTTCTTCTATTTTTTTCATTCTTTTGATTTTGTTTAGTTCTTGATGTCTCATAGAAAATTGTTAGCTTCCACTTGCCCATTTCTAATTTTTAAGGAATTATTTTCCTTGTTAGCTTTTATTTCTCCTTTTCCTTTTGGTCAATTCTACTTTTTAATTCTGTTGTTTTCTTTTTCCAAGCTGTTGACTCTTTATTTTTCTGATTCCCTTGCATCACTTTTGTTTCTTTTTCCAGTTTTTCTTCTGCCTCTCTTATTTGGTTTTTAAATTCCTTTTTGAGTTCTTCCATGAATTATTTCAGGGCTTACAACCAGTAACTATTTTTCTTTGGGGCTTTGCCAGTAGGTGTTTTGATGTTGCTGTCCTTTTCTGAGTTTGTGTCTTGGTTTTCCATATCACCATAATAACTTTCTGTGATCAGATTGTTTTTTTTTGTTTTTTTTTTTTTTTGCTCATCTTTTCCTGCTTTTTCCTTACTTTTAAATTTGAGCTCTGCTTTTGGGATAGAAGGGACACTATCCCAAACTTCTTGTGTCCAGGGTTGTGCTGGCTGTTTGCCTGGTGCTGCACTGGTGCAACCCTGAGGTCCATGGTAGACCATTGTGCCTGGTGCTGTGCTGAAGGGATAAGGTGGGGATTTCTGTTGTGACAGGCTACAAGGGTGTGACAGCTTACTTGGTGCTGCTTTAGGGAATATGGGGGGAGGGGTCCCTGTGCTGGCATCTGTCTGTTTTTCTTGTGGTGAATCACAAGGTGGGGAATCTTAGTGCTAACATCTGCCAGTTTACCCAGAATTAGGACAAAGCACATGGGGGCTCCTGATGCTGGAGATCTTCCCTTGTGGTGAGGCATGGGGTGGGGTGGGCCCTGGTGTCTGTCCTTCCCTGGTGCTATGCTGAAGTATGTTGGAGGTTCTGGCACTGACATCTGCCTGTTTGCTAGTCTATTCAGAGGCACATGGTGGATTCTGGTGTTGCTGTTTGCCTCTTGGTATTGCATTGAGGCTCAAAACATTTTGCTGGATTGCCAAGGCAGAGTCTTCTGCTGGCACTTCCTGTCCTGGACTGTGCTTCCCCTTTACCCAAGTGAGACAGACCTTTCTTGTAGACCTTCTAAGTTTCTTGGGCTAGAAGATTGTTTTACATGATCTTTTTTCTGGTTCTGTTGTTCCAGAATTTGGTTTTTGGGATCCTATTTTATAGTTGTTTTGTAGATGAATATGGGAGAATTCAGGTGCTTTCTGACACTTTTATTGAAGACATTCCTATACACCACTACTTTGAATTGAGACCAGATGAGGCCATTGTCACAAAGATAGATTGGATAATGGTTCCTATGAAGGACAACTTATAAGAAATGAAGGAAATCCAATGTCCAACTTAGTCGAGTTTGAAGAATATAGCTGTGAAAACTGATTATTTTTGGCGAATCGGAAATAAGCTACTGAGTAACTTCCTTGTGATTTAAGGATGCCCAGAAGTTTTGCAGAAATTGCTTTCTTGACTTGAGTATCTTGATGGCCCCCAGTTACAGACTCATAAGTTCTAAAGCAGGTCATCTAATAGTCTGTCCCCTTAGAAATTTCTGACTCTATATGACCTATGTTTTGGGGGACTGCTACCTATAAAGGCCAGGTTGAGTAGAGATTTTAGCAGGCACCAGAGGGTGGCCAGAATAAGCAACCCTTAGACTTCTGGAGCTGGAAGTTCCTCAAAACATCTACTAACTATTACCCTTTTGAAAAGCAGCTGCTCAACTGTTTTCTGGCCCCTACTTGCTTCTAATAACTTGTGTAGAGTTTCATGTTACGAGATGGGTAATACAAGATTTTCCCTGTAATAGGATAGTAGGGCACAGGCGTCTTCTATGTCTAAATGGAGATGATGGCTTCCTATCACCTAAAGAATCCCCCTCATATGGGATTCATACCCTTCAGCCTCAATATCCCCTAAGGGGACACATTACTAGATGACCTGCTTTGGACTTTGTGAGTCTATAACTGGGGGCCATCAGGATACTCAAGTCAAGAAAGCAGTTTTTATAAAACTCCAGTAAGTTTCTGGGCATCCTTAGATCATGAGAAACTTACTGTCAATAGCTTACTTCAGTGAATCTTGAGATTATAGGAGTCACTATACAACCTTTCTCTGCTGACCTTTCCATATATAGACAATATTAAACCAAAACTAAGTATCCTTGCTATACTAGGTCTAAGTAAACCTCTTTTTGTTTGTTAACTGTTCGTCAATTTATCTGTGTTTCATTTTATCTCAATATCAAACTAATAGGGTACAAATGAAAGATCTATCCTTAACATCCTTTCATCTCCAAAGCACCTATTCTCACAGATGCCGCCTGATTCTTGTTCTTTGACTTATAGCCAAATCCCAAAGCCTTGCAAGTGGGACTATACTCAGAATGCCATAAAACCAATTTTTTTTTTCCTCAAGGCAGGCTGTTTACAGTGTTTGACAGTCTTGGAGAGTAGGGTGTGGTAAGCTAGGGGTTTGCATAGCACCAATCCCTCAAACTAATTTTCTTTAGAAACTTTACCTCTTAACTTGCAGATCCCCATTGAGCTTCTGGCTACAATGTAAATTCATCCAACTTCTTCAGAATAGTCAAGAACAATGAGGAAACGCTGAACCTGGACCTTTCTTTACCTCCTTCCACACTCACTCGAGATACTGTGTCAGTGAGAGCCTCTCTAGGGTCCATTAAGAAGGCTCTTCATATACCTCAAGAAAAGATCTTTGCCATAGGGTACCACGGTCTCATATTTGACCATTCTCTCAGCCCTATCTTCTTGCATCACCTTTCTTGCACTTCAGTCATGATGTAAGCCAAAATGCAGACTCTTCCCATTAATTTACTATGCCATTTGAACCTGACTCAGGCCAGTAACCTCTTCATTTTAGGATTGGCATTGAAATGAAATGAAAAAATGTACTGGAAAATGTCACTTAAACTGCATATTCTTTAACCTAGCAATACCACTGCTCGTTATATACCTGAAAGGTAAAAGAATTCAAGAACTCGTATATACTAAAATAATTACGACAACTCTTTGTGTAGAAAGGAGCTGGAAACAAAGTGAGTGTCAACAAATTGGGGAATGATTGAACCATGTTATGTGGGTATAATGGAATATTACTGCATAAAAAATATGAAATGGATAGAATCAGAGAAACATTGGAAGATTTGTATTAATAGATATAGAATGAAGTATGTAGAACTAGGAGAAATTTATGCAATGACTACAGTATCGTAAAGGAAAAACCACTTTCAAAAACAACGCTTGATCAATAGTGACCAGCCACAAATCCAGAAGACTAACTATGAAGCAAGCTCTTGGTAGAGAATTGGTGGACTACTGATATAGGAAAAAAAAAAATCTGACCTCTTCTTCAGTTGGATGTGTAAATATCCTTTAGGCATGTATTTTTATGTTTCATAATTAGTCCTTTGGAATTGTCTTGGATTTTAGATCATTGTATTATCAGAGTAGCCAAGTCATTCAGTGTTGATCATCATTAAAACATTGCTATTACTGTGTGGAGTCCATCTCCAGCTATCTTGATCTATATCTCATCACTAGGCCCAGAAGGCTCAGGAAGAGAAGGTGAGACTGGTGACTTTGCACAACCCTATATCTCACTTAAATTCATTTCACTTTCATGTCATGGCATCGCCTCCTTGGTGTCATGGTCCTCTTCGGGAATGAAGGACAAACATCAACCCTGTGAGTAGTAGAAGCTGCCCCACTGGGCACCCAACTGTAGCTGGCCAGTTGGGCAATACAGCTTTCATTCCTTCCTTCCTTCCCTCCTTCTCTCCCTTGTTATCTTGGGGTTACTGGCTACATATCTTTCTTAAGGACCATACCTTAAACCCAAATCACTCTGACTCTCACCAGTGCTGGACAATAGGTCGAAGGCCAAACTTCACTTCATCATTGTTTCTGCCCAGATTGACTCAGAGTGAATGTAACTAGGATTTATTTCTGTATTGCCTGGAAACCCTGAGGATCTTCCCCTCCCAGTTTGAATTTATTTTAGACTAGGTTAAAGAGGCCCTTCTTTGCCTCATCACTGATTGGGCATTGCCTCAAACTGAGACCTGCAAAAGACCTTAGTTTTAAAAGGCCAAGGTCTTCCACTGTATCTGGGTCATCTCTAGTCATGCTGATGTGTATCTAACCACTGAACACAGAAGGCTCCTGAGGAAAAAATGGGGCTGCTGACTTTGCATAGTCCTCCCTTACTTAAATCCAGTTCACTTGTATGTCATGGCATCACCTCCTTGATGTCATGGTCCTCTTCCAGAATGAAGGATCAATAACAAACAGGCTGTTACTGTGGACAATGATCTCCTGGTTCTTTTCACTTCACTCTGTTTCAGTTTATAATGTTATTTCTTATAGCACAGTAGTACTCCATTATAATCATATAGCGCAACCTGTTAAGCCATTAAACTGTTCATGAGCATCCCCTTAATTTCCTGTTCTTTGTCACCACAAAAAAGAGCTGCTATGAATATTTTTTTACATATATGTCTTTTTCCTTTTCCTTTGAACTCTTGACAGACCAAGAATTGGTTTTGCACAAAGGGTATGTATAGTTTTATAGCCCTTTGTTCTCCAGAATGGTTGGATCAGTTCACTACTCCACCAGTAGTTCATTAGTATACCTATTTTCCCCTCATTCCTCCCTAACATTTGTACTTTCTGTATGAGGTGGTTCCTCAGAGTTGTTTTAATTTGCATTTTTCTAATCAGTAGTTAATCAGAACATTTTTTTTTGATGGGGAGAAATTTAGTGACTTGGTCACACAGGTAATAAATGTTGGAGGCTACCAGGGCAGATGTTGCATCCACTGCACCACCTAACTACCCCTAGAGCATTTTTTCATATGCCTATAGGCTTTGATTTCTTCTTCTGAAAAATGCGCATTTATCCTTTGACCATTTCTCGTATCTTTATGTAATTGACTCAGCTCTATACTCAGTATATATTTGAGAAATGAGGTCTTTATCAGAGAAACTTGCTGTAAAGATTTTTCATGCTACCTAATTTTCTATGATACCTTTGAGCTTAATGGAGTTTCCCTGATTATTTCTTTTAATTAGGTTTGTTTTTGCTTTTGCTTTATTATAATTACTACCCCTGAAATTTTTACTTTAGTTAAAGCCTAGTAGATTTGCTCCAGTTCTTCGTTTTAGCCCTGTGTCTTTTGTTTCAAGTGTCTTTCTTGTAAATAGCATAGTGCTGGATTTGGGTTTTTAATCCCATGTTCTGTCTGTTTCTATTTTAGGGTCGTCTCATTGCATTCACATTCACAGTTAGGACTACTGTGTATTTTTGTTCATCACGTTCCTTTTCTTTCTCTTTTTATTTTGTCCCTCTGCAAAAACCTATTTTATATCTAACTCCTGCCTCCGTTAATTTGTCCTCCCTTTTATAATCCCCCTCTTTCTCTTACCTCCTTCCCCTCAAACTTTCTTATTAGATAAATTACATTTCTATATACAAATGAGTTTGTATGCACATGTATGTGTGAATACACACTTATATAGACATTCATACATACATACCTATGTGTGGATGTGCATATACCCATCTATGTCTCTACCTGTCTCTCATCTCATCTTTTTCCCTCTTTGAACCAAGTCTGATGAGAGGGAAGTTCCAGCTTTACCTGCCACTCTCAACATTTTTTCCTCTACTATAAAACTTCTTCTTCCTTCTTCTTCTTCTTCTTCCTTCTTCTTCTTCCTTCTTCTTCTTCCTTCTTCTTCCTTCTTCTTCTTCCTTCTTCTTCCTTCTTCTTCCTTCTTCTTCTTCCTTCTTCTTCTTCCTTCTTCTTCTTCTTCCTTCTTCTTCTTTTTTTCTTCTTTTTTTCTTCCTTTTTTCTAATGGATATTTTACATTTTTTCCTATTTTTTTTTCTTCTTTTGACATTGTTTTGTTTTTTTGATGTCTCATGGAATCATTAGCTTCCACTTGCCCAACTCTAATATTTAAGGTATTATTTTCTTCATTGAATTTTTGTATCATCTTTTCCATTTGGCTAATTCTGGTTTTTAAGTGGATTTTTGGGCATCTTTTGACCATTTGACCTATTCTGTTTTTTAAGGTGGGTTTTTTTGGTGTATTTTTTTGTGCTTGTTTTATGAAGCTATTAATTCTCTTTTCCTCATTTTCTTGTATCATTCTCATTTCTTTTTCCAGTTTTCCTCTACCATTCATCTCATTCTCTCTCTAACTTTTCCATGACTTCTTGTTGGGTTTGGGTCCAATTAGCATTTTGCTTTGAGGCTTATTTTGGTAGCTGTTTTTCACATTGTTGTCTTCTTCTGAGTTTGTCTTCATCTCCCATGCCACCATTGTAGCTTTTTATGGCCATTTTTTTGTTTTCTCATTTTCCCAGGCTATTTCCTATCTTTGAACTTTATATTCAAGTTAAACTTTGCTCTCCTTGGTTGGAGAGGCATTGTCTTAAACTTCAGGTTTTTTCATGCTGTTGTTTTCAGAACAGTTCTGAGGATATGCAAGTTTTGATACTTTCAAGGTGGTGTGATCCTGGGAGAGATGTGGTCACTTCTGTCCTGGTCTGCACTCTGGTCTTTAGTCCCTTGGTCCTCTGCAGCAGTACTCACCAGCACTCTTCTTTGCTTTGGAATTGTGACCAGCACTCCAGTTCCATTGTGACTCACCACCAGTTCTCTTCTCTCTTCTCTCTGAAATTGTGAACCAGAGCTATATATGTGCAATGGAATTGCCAATGAGTACCAGCTGTACCCCGTACCAGCAAAGGAACCCCTATAATCTATTTCTGAGCAGTCTTCTGACCTCCTTACCATCTCTGGACTGAGAACTCCTGAAGCTACTGCTTCTGTGACTGCTAAGGTCCCTGCTGTAGGTGTGGGTTCCAGACAGTTCTCCACTCTGATGATATAGACTTTTCCTGCTGACCTCTTAAGCTTTCCCAGACCATAAAAATATCTCACCCTAATCTTTTGCTGACTTTGCCTCTTCAAAATTTGATTTG
This sequence comes from Pseudochirops corinnae, assembly GCA_028646515.1. Lineage (NCBI taxonomy): Eukaryota > Metazoa > Chordata > Mammalia > Diprotodontia > Pseudocheiridae > Pseudochirops > Pseudochirops corinnae. The sequence goes on along the minus strand of CM053591.1, from coordinate 2,779,876 downwards.
AAGCATTATTTTATTGTTGTTTGGAGGGGCGTTTTGGGAGAGTTCAGCTGAGTGGCTGTCTCTAATCTGCTATCTTGGCTTCACAGATTAGTTATGTATCTTTTTTTTTTTTTGAGGGGGGAAGGCAAGGCAAGGCATTTGGGGTTAAGTGACTTGCCCAAGGTTACACAGCTAGTAAGTGTTAAGTGTATGAGACCAGATTTGAATTTAGGTCCTCCTGACACCAGGGCCAGTGCTCTGTTCACTGTGCCACCTAGCTGCCCCTAGTTGTGTATCTTTAAAAAACAATTTTAATGTTTTTAGTAATATGGGTGGGTTGAATTCTCCAGAAACGGATAAACAAGATTAGTGAGGTAGAAAAAAACCCTGCCTTTGAAATGAGGAGAGTTTGATTCTAGTGACAAACTGTGCAAACAGTTCAGTGTGTGACCTTGAGCAAGATGCTTAATATCTTTGGATCTCAATTTCTGCATGTAATAATTGATGAGATTGGACATTTAAGATCCCTTCTGGCTCTAAAATTCTGTGGGAAGAGATGAACTTCTGCTATTGGGGGGAACAGGAGGATGAAGAACATTGATATCGGTAGCAATTGGTGTTTTTTTTTCTTCCAAATTTAAGTTAATGAAATGGTTATAGTTAGTTACCTTTGAACACACAGAGCTAGAAATTATCCAATATCTTTAGAAGAATAACTGTTACGCAAATAATACGTTGCTTTTATTTATTCTTCTAGGTCATTAGGAATTCTCCAAATGCTTTAGATTGCCTGATGCTGTTGCTGTTAAAACCAAAATGGCTTTAAATTCAGTAAGTTGTTAATTATTACCTTTAAGCTATTTGTTCTTTAACTGCTTCTGTCAATTCCATTGGTAACATGATCCATGGTTTTAAAATTTATTACTTGCACAATGAACAAATGTATATACGTTTTCTAGTTTCCCCAGTAATTTTCCATGTGAGAGGTGAGTCTAAGGAGTGACTAATGGTACAGAGACCAGCTTCAGAGTGACTTATTTTCTGAGAATCATGAAGTGATGATGCCTATGGGCATGGTCTATGATGTGATATCCTGGTATCCATTATTTATATTCTCATCATATTACCATTTCCTATTTTGTTTGGAGTGTAAAGATTAGAGGAGGAAAAATGGTAGAGAAAAGAAGAGGGATGAAGTCTGGGGAAGAATGGGCCATGAGGAAGTGTGTGTGTGTGTGTGTGTGTAGGGGAGGAAAGAAAACTAAGAAGAAGGTATTCACTGACCTAGGAGATAACTGCCTTTCACCTCTGAAACTCTCCTCTTCCATTCCATTGCAGCTACATAAAGAATGACGCACCAATTTCCCAATCTCTTCTGTTTATGTAGGTGGTAACAAGAGTCATCACATTTGTTTTCCTCTTTTCAATCTAAAAATCCATCTTCCTGTTTAATAGGATACACACCTCTTTCTATTCTTTTTTTCTGTATATTTTAAATTTTAAATCACCTTATTTTCTACAACCATATACTTGTGTCAGATTGATTTCATTTTAATATCATGTTCTTAAATGGCTTCAGTGCAGGTTAAAAAATGTTTACAAGAATTTTTTCTTTTAAACTGTCTTTGTTCCCTTTTGCCTCTTCCATGTCACCATTAAGATGAATGATTACATATAGCTTTCCTTGTTTTCCCGATACTCTTATTTTATTTATTGGTGAGTTACTGGCAGAGCAGTTAATACTAGTCAGCCAATATATGGTTATTGCTTTAATAGAAGTATTTCATTGGAGGTTACAGAGTAAATACTATTTTAATTATTAAGCTGCCATGGTATGTGGGCAAGACCTGCCTTTTCGAGTGCATGATACAAAAATGCATCATTATGATGGCTAAAATTTATATGCAACTTTAAAAGGGAAGGTATTTTATTTAGTTCATTTGGTCTTCACAACAATTGTGTGAAGTGAGTATTATTATCATCACCATTTTGTATATAACATCACATATGTGATAATTGTTGAAAATTTATGAAAGTTGTATGGAAATTAATTTTATTAATTAAAGGATCATATATTATCAATGCTTGAGTTTAAAAAGATAGGTATTAATAAAAATATAAAGGATTATATAATAAAAACAATTCATAATTTAATTTATTTTTATGACAAATATATTAATTCATGCAAACCATACAGTATACTATATGTAAAGCACTTTCTTCCTATTATATTAATAAGTTTTCTGATTTTACTCAGCTTTCTGTGTGTGTGTGTGTGTGTGTGTGTGTGTGTATGTGTGTATGTGTAACACTTTCCAGTTTTGATTGTTGGGTGAGAGATTTGAAGGGAGCCAGGCTTCTCATATACCCCACCAGGAACATTAATATGAATAGTAAAATGTAGGATATTAGATTTTAAAAAGAAATAGAAAATGAGCGAAAAGCAAAGTGCTGCTGTAGGAGCATCTAAACAGGAAAAGGACCAGGAGCAATGCAGATGGGGAAAAAAAGAAACATTTTTCTGTAGGATAATCTTATAAATTATGAATTTAAAGAAATTAAGTGAGAATTAAAGCTAGTAAAAGAAATATAATAAGAAAGACAATAAGGTCATCAAATAAAGTCAACTTATTCTCTGATGCTTTGTGCATTCTGTGCAAAAATGGGGAAAGATGAAGATGCAGGGAAATCTATGGAAAAGAATGGTTCAGTAGAAAGAAATGAGAGAGGTCAAAGGTTCTATATTATATAGAAGTATTAGGAAGATCTTATTTTAAAAAAACGGGGGCAGCTAGGTGCCGCAGTGAATAGAGCACTGGCCCTGGAGTCAGGAGGACCTGAGTTCAAATCCAGCCTCAGACACTTAACACAAAACTAGCTGTGTGACCTTGGGCAAGTTGCCAAAAAAAAGGACAAAAAAACAAAACAAAACAAAAACATTAGGTGCTGAAGCTCACCATAAAATTGACCATCTTTAAATAGGCAGGAAAAAATTTATGGACATGAAAGTTGTCCCTGGATCAGTTGTTTGAACAGTTTTATCATCAACTTCTCAGAGCAAAGAAGAGAACAAGAAAGCACAGTAATGAGAAAAAAAAAGAAATGGTGCACAATTAATATTTAGCACAGAATCATTAAAATATGCTATTGAAAGTAGAAAACTGGGAATCAGACAACAGAAGAAACGTAACACTGACTAATATTTGCATGGAGATGTTAAACGAATGGGAAATAATTGCTATAGGAAGTTGAAAATGCTTTAGGAAATATTTGGCTTTGTTGCCAAATAGAAAGTAGTGGCTTGCAAAGGCAACAACAGGTTAGAAATATATACTTGCCTATAAAGTCTTACAAAAAAGAATGATGGATCGATTATCTGTATTAAATCAGAAAGAAGTATTGGAGGGTAAAACCAGTCTCTCCCCTATCCCTCCCCCCACCAAGAAAACTTTGTAAGATATTTACCTAAGTAAAGTCATCCCAAGGACATTCATGGAACAAAACATATAATGGACAAGAAAAGAAGAAAAATGGGGAGTATCTGCAAAAATTGTTGTAACGAATTGTTCCTCTTCATCAAGAATGGTGGGATGCCCATACTTGAAGCCTGAATGTCACAGCTCCTGAAGGGTTTACTTCTATGAAGTAGAAATAGCCCAAAAAAGAACAAAGATTCGAACAGTAGTAAGATTGGACTGATTCTGTAGAAAGGTCATCTATGCTGGAGGGCATATCATGAGGGCATGCAAGCCGTACTCACAATTTTATTTATTCATTCATTCATTCATTCATCTATTTATTCATTCATTCATTCATTTTGAGTTCACAATTTTAAAAGGGGAGGAAAGCGATCTGGGTTGTTTTTTGGAAAATTGCAAAGCACTTTTTATTAACTTATTTTATTTTTTATTTACCTTTTTGGGAAACTATAATAGCTAAGGCTTATCTTTTTCATATATATATACTTTAGTTTTCAATATTGACTTATATAAGATTTTGGGTTCTAAATTTTCCCTTCCTCCCTCCCCTCCCCCATAATTATTTTACTAGTATTGTAGCATGGAAGCAAGACCTGGAAGACCACTGCCAGTTAAGAATTTAGATGAGCATCTTGCAAAAGGCAAAAAAGAGGCACCTGGGGAGAGCAGGGCATGAAATGAGGAATTCCAAGGAGTGAGAGAGAACAGATGGCTAGAGAGCCCCACTAGTGTCCTTGTGATTATGGGAGGACGTGAGGAAGGCCTCCAGCGTGTTTCATTCTTTGGTAAATTTGGAAGGGCATGAATGGGAATTGAACTGGGTAGACAGGCAGAGATGGTTTGCCATGTGTGTTCTTAGAGTAGCTCCTGTGAGATCAGAGATTAAGTGAGTGAGTGAATCAGAGTCAGTGTAGAGTACTAGACAGAAGGCCAGTGTCACAGCCAGGAAGACCCGGGTTTAAGTCACCCTGTGACTCTTGAGGAGGAGATTGTGGGTAAGTCAGTCATTTAACTTCTGAGGGCCCTCAAGCAATTGTCTGAGACTGAACTGCACATTTCCCATGAGATAAATGAATAAATAGAACATATGAAAAAATAATTTCTTAAGCTATCAGTAACTGTGAAATGCTTCAAATGACTAATAATTAGAGAGATGAAAACTGAAAAGAAACTGAGTTTATATCTTACTCCCAGAAGATTGACAAAGATGATCAAAAAGCACAAGTAATCCCTCCTGGAGGAGCTACAGAAAACAGGCACGCTAATGTAACGTTTACAGTGGTGTAGGGGCCCAGAATTAGATGAGAGATAACCTTCTCCGGCTCCCATAATAGTCAATAGTTGATAAACACCTAGCCAGGCACTGTGCAAATACAAGGTGATACCAACTGGGACTGTTGGAAGCAAGGACATTGTAGTATAGACATGGAGCAGGGGGAGTTAACTTTGCTCCCAGGTGAATTGTTTCAGGATCCAAATGTGGACCCTTTGGGCAAGAGGAATACAAAAGCAGTCTTTTAGACCTTGGTAAGGGAATTCCAGAGAGGCCAGGGAATCTCTTTGCTGACTACTTTGTAAACCTTCTTTCTTGTGTTTCATTTGTTTTTGTCTTCTGGACTGCTTCTAAACTACCTTGAGAATTACTTCTACATCGTGTTGATGGAATATGATTTTAATTAAAGTAACATCTCCTTCAAACCTCTTGTTCTGAGTGTTCCATTGTACGAGATGCTGGGTAGTGACTCAGACTAGCTGTGAGCTGATCTAGCTATTCTGGAAAGAAATCTGGAACCATACACCAAAAGTCTTTAAAAGGTGACTTTCAACCTAGGAATATCACTTGCAAGTCATGGCATCACCTTCTTGATGTCCTAATCCTCTCTGAGAATGAAAGACAAACAAGCATTGCTAATACTCCAAGGAGATCAGAAAAAGAAGACAAAGATTCATTTGTACAAAAGTTTATGGCAACTTTTTTCTTTTTTTAATAACAAAGACCAGAAACTAAGCAATTTCTGTCCATTGGGGAGTGGCTCAACAAATCATGGTAGAGGAATGTAATGGAATATTATTGTACTTTAAGAAATGATGAAAGTAATGGTTTCAGAAAAGTCTCAAGACCTATTTGAGCTGATACCGAATGAAGTGAACAAGCAGAAATGGAATAGATTGCATGATAACATTATAAAGAAAACCACCTTGAAAAACTTTAACTTTTTAATGCAATGATCAACCACAATGCTGGAATACTGATGATGAACTGCTTCTTGATAGAAAGATGATGGAACAAAAGTGCTGATAAAGCATATGTTTTTGGCATTGCCAATGTAGGAATCTGTTTTTGTTTCACTAAGCATATTTTTGTAAGATCTTTTACTCTCCCCGTCCCCCATTTTGTTGCGTGGTGGGGAAAGGGTGGGGGGGGGGGACACAGAGGTAGGGTAGCAAAAAAAAAAAAAAGTGGGTCATTGAAGCAATCTTTTTTTTTTTAATGCCCAGAAAATATCCTAGACAACTAGAGCAGCTTTGACAAAATTACTATTTATGTTTAAAATATTAAGATGTGTGTAATAACTATCTACAGTTTCACTACTGTTGTCTTTTTCTACTAAACTATGTATGTGGAAATACTTTATTTTATGTTTGTTAAGTTCACAATTTTAAGAAAAAGATTAAATCATAGACAATGTGTTCTGATAGGTGAAGAGTGTGTCCACACTGAGAGTTCCTTCTACCAATGAAATAACAAATGCAGACTCTTCTTCCCCAACCCCCCTAAAAAAGAATAAGAAATTTAAAACCTAAGTGAAAAAAAGAAGTAAATAGTGAATAGAGGAAGTAAAATTTCTGGAAATAACTTAAACAAGAATTAAACATATTAAACCCTTTCTCCCCCAAATCAAGAAGAAATAATGAAGAAAACATCTAGCATGGGGTTTACAATAAAAACTCGTTAAAATTGACCAATAAAAGTCTTCACAGAATGTAGGAAATACAGATTCACTAGAAATATAGGATCAGAAAAATCATTAAAATGTTCAAAGAATTGGAACAATATAAAATCATGGGACAATCTTAGAAGACAGATCATAAAGCATCCGTCTCAGGATTACTAATATTTTAGAAAATTAAGGGCTAGGCTATGAATAAAAGATTTTCTACCCAGAAAACTTCAGTTTTCCTAAAGAATGAAAGGTACACATGTATACAAAATGATAATTGCTTAAATTTCCCTCATGTGACCAAAAGCAACTATTGATTCCTGCAATAGCCTGCAGCTGAGTCTGCCTGTCTTAAGTCTTTTTTCACCCCAATTCATTCTCCTTATAGCCCCTAAAGTGATTTTCCCAAAACATGGGTCCAATCATCTCAAAACCCTCCCATCCACCCTCAAATTCCAGTGCTTCCCTATGACATCCGGGAGCAAATATAAATGCTCTGTTTGGCATTCAAAGACCTTCATAAGCCAGCCCCTTCCTATCTTTTCAGACTTCTTCAAATTTGCTCCCCAACTCTTACTCTTTGGTTGGATGACACTGGCATCCTGTGTATTCCATAAAGACCCTCCATCCCTGTGCTCCAGGCATTTTCACTGGTTGTTAGACATTCGTGGAATGCTGCTCCACCTACTCCAGACTCCAGACTCCCAGGCTTCCTTTAAGTGTTAACTAACTAACATTCCATCCAGGAAGACTTCCTTAACCACTCTTCATTCTAGTACTTTCCCTCTTTCAATTCTTTCCCATTCTGTATATTTCTTGTTTTGTAAATATTTGTTGGCATGTTGATTACAACTACATTTAGATTATAATTATTTATAATCGTTATAATTATACTCAGATTGTAAGCTCCTTGAAGGCAGAAACTGTTCTTTGCCTCTTTTTGTATCCCTAGTGCTTAGCACAGTGCCTGGCCCATAGTAGGTACTTAATGAATGTTTATTGAATTGAAATTGAAGTTGTAAACTATCAGAATGTGAGCAATAAAGAGGACTTAGTACTTCTGTGAAATGTCTATATTTGTCAGTCTTCTTTCTTAGAGAAAGAAAGGCAGAATGGGATAGAAGAAAGATAGAGATAGCATGGTGTATTAAAAAGAATGCTGGATTGGAAGTTAGAGAACTGAGGTTGAATCCTGACTTTTCTTACTATCTAAACTGATGTTGGGCAAGTTACTGAAAAGCTGCAATTCTATTTATTGGCATGTTGGTAAAGGTAAAGGAAAGCTCAGATGATGAAAGCCTTTATATAATTGCCATGAGGGGCTATGCAATTAACACTCCTTTATAAAATAGAAAAAGACAAAAGCACAGTTAGAGATCAGTTGACAAACATTTATTAAGCACTTGTGTTTGTTGACTGATTCCCAACCATCCAAGAGCTGAGGGTGCCAGAAAGCAAAAACAAAAGGTAAAAAAGCAGCCCCTCCTCATTGGAGCCTACATTTTAATGAGAGAGGCATCTCCCATTTCCAGCTGGCTTCCTCTTGCCTCTAAGATAAAATGCAAGCTCTTTAATCTAACAGTCCAAGGATCTTCCACAATCTGGCTAAAAAGATCCCTTCTTGTTCCTTTCTCCCTTCATTACACACACTTTATTCCAGCCAGACTGGGCTATTAGCTTGACAGTTCATTTCCCAGCTCAGTATCTTTATAAAGATCACAGTAAAATCCTATCTCATCTCTGCCTCTAACAATCCTTATCTTCTTTCCAGAATTGGCTCGGGTTCCTCCTCATCCTCTGTGAATCCTCTCTTAGCCCCCAGGCTGAATGTTCTCTTCCTAGAGTACTTATCTAGACCTCTTTTGACCTTTAACATAGTTTCACGCTTTTCTGTATGGATCTTGTACACAGATGTTGAAGTGAAGTCAGGAACTGTCATTCTTGATCCTTCGATCACTAATTGTTGTTCTTCTTCCTTCTCCTTTCCCCCCTTTTTCTCTTCCTCCTCCTCCTCTGGAATTACCTCTACTAACTTAGATTGGGACATGCCTTATAATTCACAGTCTTCTAAGAATTACTTGGGACATGGAAAAGTTATTTACCGAGAGTCAAAGCATCAGTGTAAGTCAAAGGTGGTAAGGTAAACTGCAGGTAAATCTTCCTGCCCCCAAATCCAGCTTTCTCTCCACTATTCCCTTTCTCACCTAGTGCTTAGTGAGTACTTAACAGACTTTAGAATCAATATCACTTCTTAGCCCCAGGAGATAAGGTTGCTAAATGCCTTCCGGGGAAATCAAATCTGTATCAGTTTATCTGCTTGTTTTTCCTATTTCTTCTAAAAGTGGATTACATTGATCTTATATTCTAATTAATATTAAAAATTCTGGTTAGATCAATTTTACTATATAGGACGGATGTTGCCTTTTTGTCTTGTTAGAATTAGATGTGTTTTTTTAATTGCTTAGGATGATTAAGGAATTTGCATTTTTTTCTCTCTTCTCAATTATTTAGGGGCCACCAACATTTGGACCATACTATGAAAACCATGGTTATCAACTGGAAAACTATCCTGCAGGCCACCTTGTGAATACTAATGCTTATGTACCTTACCCAGATCCATATTGTTCTTCAGCAGTGCCACAGTACATCCCGAGAGTTCTTACTCATACTTCAACACCACCAGCAGTCCATTTACAACCAAAATCTTCATCTGCGATTGTGTTTACATCAAGTATGATCCATTTTACATTTTTTTCCCTAAATAAAAGTGCCATTTAGGAATCTTTAGTTTATAGTCCTACCCTTCCCAATAAACCTTCTCTTACTATTACTTGCCCAACATGAATCCTCTGTAGACTCTACCATCTCACACTGTTTCCCCTGCTCCAAACCTTTGCTCATGCTATTTCTGCTGTGTTGCAATCCTGCTCACTTTGCAAGATCCAGATTAAATCTGACCTTTTTGGTAGGCCTTCTTGAAATGATCAAGCTCCCAGTGACCTCCCTCCAAGCTAAATTTCATAGCATTTATTTTGTAACCCTCTATCAAAAAGCTGCTTCACTCTTACTGTACTTTCTCCCATGTGTATATACATCTTATCTCTCATAGCATTGTAAGTCTCGAAAACAAGCGCCATGTCTTACTTTTCCATGGTGTCTTCCTTTTTTTCTAGCACAATGCTATGTGTATATTAGCTCTGTCAATATGGTATTAATGAATTGAATTTTCTTGTGGTGACTAGCTGATACTGAAACATTCCAGTGATACCTTTCCAGGTTTGAACTGTTTCCTTGGACTTAGAGTAGCAAACTTCTTCTGTGGTAGCTCATGGGATGGATCTTTAAGAAAATGTCATTTCTAGGGTTTGGACTGTGACTCTCTCATTAATATTCTCTTATTTGTACTTAAACTTCTTTTTTTTTCTTCCATCTTCCTTTTTTTCCTGTTCCCTACGGAATTCTCCTAGAACTGCAAATTCCTTTCTTTTTGCCTTCTACCTTAATTTTCTCTTCCAGACTAAATATCCCCAGTTCTTTCAACCCATCTTATTATGGTATCAATTTGAGACCCTTCTTCATCCTAGTTACTTTCCTTTGGATGTGTTCAGTTTATTCTTAAAATGTGACCAGAAATGAATGCAAATCCCTAAGTACTCTTTGACTATGGCAGAGACAACTATTACGTCTTTAATTCTGGAAGCTCTGCCTTTCCTAATATAGGTCAGAATTGCATTAACTTTTAGAGCTGCCTAGTAAGAGTGCTGACACATTTAGCTTTCAATCCACTGAAATCACCAGCATTTTTTTTCCGACAAACCAATATCCAACCATACCTCCTGAATATTGTATTTTGAAGTTGACTTTATCTTTATTCCTGTAAAATTGCATCGTATTTGATTCAGCCCAACTTCTAGTCTCTCACCATTTGGTTGTCCTATTGCATTTGGTTATCACTAGTGGTTTTGTGTCACCTACACAAATTTGATAAATATACCTTATATGCCTTTATCCAAATCATTTATCAGAATGTTAAACACTCCATTGGGGGCATCCATCCAAGGAGATCCAAAGGATATCTAACTACTTGGTTCTGGAAATTCAACTAGTTCCAGATCTACCTAACTGGGGTTTACCTTTAAACCACGCTCCTTTGTCTTTTCTACAAATAAAGCATGAAGAACTTTTCCAAGTGCTGAGAATCACAACAGTATTTGTAAAAGCATATGCCCTTCTATTGATTGTCAACATTATCATCTCCACGTGGGAAGGATAGAAAGCACATAGTATGTGGAATTACCTAGGTTTGTGTTCTTAAAAGCCCCTTTTAAAACCTTTGCCAGAAATGTTACCTAGAGGATTAATTTTGCCTAAAGTTCACTTTTACCAGGAAGGTTTGAGAGGTGATTAAGAAAAGGACCAATATCTCCTTCCCTTGTATTCCATTTACAGCCTAACCGCTTCCTCTTTTGTATTCTTCTGGAGAATAAGAGGAAAGAAGATTTTACTCATTCCTCCAAGTAAATGAAGGTACCAAGAAATGTTGGGCTGGTCTACTTATATTCTATCTACTTACTGTCACAAATAGATAACACTTTAAATCTTACTGAGTGCTTACAGTATCTGGTTTTAATACCATCAAATCCTGTCAGGGTAGATACTACATAGACAATATATCATTATTTTACAGATTAAGAAAGCTGATATTCTGTGAAATTAAATGGCTTGCCCGTGGCATGTCAGAGGTAGAATTTGAGCCACAGTCTTTCTTGACCGTAAGCCCCAAACTCCTTCTGCTCTACTACTGCTTGGGTAAATGTGACCTTGGATAAGTCATTTTGCTTTTTCATCCTTACTGTCCTCATTACAAAATCAGAAGCTGGGACATATTTATGTAGTCCCTTCTAGCTCCAATATCATCTGGTGATATCTTGGTTTGTTGTTCTACTTTCCTTTGAGTTTTGGGTGAATATATGTTCTTTAGGTCCAAATTAAAGTCAGAGCTGCTTTTCAAGTGTTTAAGCTCTCTGAAGTCTCTGTTTTATCATGAAAACAGAGATATACTTGCACTAATCTTATTTACAGGCTTGTTTGAAGTATAGTGCCTTGTAAACTTAAGATACTCTAAGAGTGAATCATAGTTATTATGGTACTATGAGAAGATTTGTTAATTTTCCAAAAGAAACAAATATAATTGCTCACATTTCTATTACTTTAGCTTCTTCCTAACAACCCAATGAGATAATTCTGTAATTATTATCTTTTTTCATAATAGGATATCTTATTCAGAGAAATTATATGACTTGCCCAGGATGACATAAATAATAGGAATGGATCCCAGAATGCTACCCAAATCTTCAGAATCTGAAAGCAACCACTTTCCCCCCCCCCCTTTTTAA
>CM053591.1:2752052-2767580 GCA_028646515.1 Pseudochirops corinnae | reverse complement strand
GCCTAGGTACACAAGTATATGAGGAAAAACTCAAAATCAGGTCTTTCTGACTCCATGTTGGAAGCGCTATCCACTGTGCCATCTAGATTCTTTCTCCCTCCCCTCTCCCTCTCCCTCTCCCTGTCCCTGTCCCTGTTCCTCTCCTTCTCCCTCTCCCTGTCCCTGTCCCTTTCCCTCTCCCTCTCCCTCTCCCTGTCTCCCACTCTCCCTCTCTCTACCTTTCTATCTTCTTCTCTCTCCTCTCTCTCCTCCTTCTCCTCACCTACCCTTTCTTCTCTTTTCTTTCTCTCTCCGTTTCCTACTGATCCATGGACCAAGCTCTAAAATCAGAATTATGGAGCCATGGCATATTAGAACTAGAACAGAAATTATACAGTCCAACTCCCTTATTTTTGTTGAATATGAAACTGATATCCAGAGAGATGACATAATTTGCCTAAAATAAAAATATTACCAGTACTTAATGCTCAGGTTTGAGAATATCACTTGCAGTCCTAAGTGGCTGTGTATTGTAATCTTTTTATTGTTATAATATTTAGAACCTAGGTCAAAATTCCTGGGTCAGTGTTCTTTCTGTTTCATGCTGTTGCTTCTACCAATCATCTCCTGAGTAAATGTTGGTGAGTTGATTTGTTTCTGCTTGGGTTTGTTATCTCTATATGGTCATTGTAATATTCACCTAGTACTCAAATTTCCTAAAAATACATGTCTTTTCTTATTAATGCTTGCTCTTGCTTAGTAATAGTTTACCATTCTAGTATAGTAACTTTTTTTTCTAAGAGTTTAGTAACCTTGAGGTAAAAGGTAACCTTGAAGAAAGTTTCTAGCTTAGATATATCTGTGGGTGAAATCCATAGCATGAGAAGGCTTGGATAGGTTAGGATCTCTAAGCATGTAATGAGTTCATGAATCTGTTGAAGGAGTTTTAATATCGTCTTTGTTTCTTGTTCTTTATACAAATAAAGCATGATTCTATTACTGATGACATGCACATGCAGGTAAGGAGGTGTGTATCCAGGTTATTTAAAAAAAATTCTTAATACACATTTTAACGAGAATAGGAAATGAAGCTTTTAAATGTCACTGTATATTTTTAATAAGTTACAGTGTGTTGGTAGTTGGGCTCACGATAGCCTGGCTTTGTTTTATGTTTTCCTTTTCCCACCTTATTCTAGGAGCTAAGAAAATCGTATGTTTTGCTCTCAGCATTGGAGTGATATTAGTTGGTGCTGTGATTGCAACTCTCTTTCTTTGGAAGTTTGGTAAGTCCGTTTAATTCCATCATTTATGTTATTATGATTTTCATTAATATTAATTGATAAGTTATAGCCAATAATTATCAATAATATTAACATATTAGTTGTACATAATTAACTAAACATATAATTAATAATAATAGTGTCAGATATTGCATGGTGGTATTAGGCCACATGATCATGTACAAGGAGTCGTCTCGATGGGATAGGAAGCAGGTGCCACTTACTGAGCAGGCAGCTCAGTAGGTTCTGGAGGAGGTTACTTGAAATGGTAAAGAAAGTGCCAGGCCCTACATTTTCTTGTTGTTGAACATCCAACAGAAGTTGAACAGCTAGCATAAGAGGACTAAAAGTTAGCCAGATTAGTTTATTTTTTTTAAAAGAATCATTTCATTTTATTTGGCTTTTTTGTTTTCTCTCTCAAACTTTTTTTTTTTTTAATTTTTGAGGAAGGAGACAAGGCAGTTGGGGTTATGTGACTTGCATAAGGTCCCACAGCTAGAAAGTGTCAAGTGTCTGAGGCCGGATTTGAGCTCAGGTCCTCATGACTCCTGGGCCAGTGCTCTATTTACTGCACCACCTAGCTGCCTCCATTAGTTTATTAAACAACTAGAGACAGAGATCTTGGCTTTAAGGGAATGTGCAGTGAAAGCTGAGGAGCAGCCAATGGAGATGACTAAATGAAGTGGTATTTCTTGATAGAACTAGGGACTTCTATATCTCTTGATCTCTGACCAAGAGGTTCTGGTTCTAGAGGTTCCAGTCTCAGTGCATGTCACAGAGATTGGAGCCATGAGACAGGAAGTGAGAAAAAGACTTAGATCCTCCCAGTGTGACTAAAAGCCTCAGAATAATTTTATTACTGTTGTAGGGAGGATTATGATTCCTTGAGCTGAGGGAGCAGACAGTGGGTAGGCCATCACGAAGGGATTGACAGGTTGCATGAGAAGTTCAAATAGAAACCTGATGAATCATTGAAGCAATGACTCCTGATTACATGGTGTTAACTAAGCCCATGCTGAGCTTTTCTCTCAGGGGGATTTCCATAGGCTGGCAGGAAAAGCTATCCAAGGATTTATTGTTGTGGAGTCAGTTGCATTTATTAGAATCTCTAGACAGAGCCCACCTGTTCTTCCTTTTTCAGGTGGCTGAGATAGGGAGTAATTCTCAACTGGCTCCATAAAGATGAATGACTCTCACAGTTAGCTATGGGAGGGAGGGTGTAAAGTACCTAAAGGAAGTGGGTTTGATAGATGAGGGAGGGTATCTCACAGAATACTGCAGCCTGTGACCAGCCTGCCTTGGGGGCAATTCAGTTCTGCTTTCTCAGTGGAACAACAACAGAATGACTTCAGACTTTAGCTCTGGGTCTGCTATGCCACATCACTGCAAAGAAGAGAGCTGGTGAAATTTGACCAGGCATTGAGGATAACCGTACTCTGGGCAAGTGCTGTTGTCATTGCAGATTAGACCCTCTGGCAAATGTGGGTAGGTGTTGCAGAATGCTGCCCTGATAGGGAGCAGGACACCTCCCTCTCTCTCCTGGAGCATCTTTGTGTATGGGTCCTGAAACATGGGGCTAATAAGGAAGCAATTGGTGGCAAGCTCATGAGGACACTAGTGAACTTGTAAAGGGGAGCTTAGCAACCAGACTGTAAGGATCCATCCGTCCTATGTTAGCCTAAGGTCTCTTCTCAAGGCCCTGGCTTTTTCAGATTATTCAGAGGAGGAGAGGGAGGGCAGACCATGGAGGAAAGATGTGCTCTTGGGGGTCAGTATCTGTGTGGGTCCTTTCCACATCATCTGTGCAGGTTACTGTGGGTGAGGTCACATGACAGCCATTCCAGGGTAGTTCACACCAGACAGCATGAGGTCTGGGTGGTGATAGATTCTTCTTCTCCAGAGATGAAGATGATGGAAACTGGAATATTTTTGTTCTCTTGCCTCCTCTTACGATAATGCTGTGTTGCCTATTAGGAAAGCAGATGACTCTTGACAACTTGCATGGGAAAACAAGGAGCTGAGTAAAGTTCACTGTTACACCTGTTCCTGACCTTGTAAATGTTATAGAACAAGAAGCCCTGGTCCAAGGGAAGTGATATGCACTTATTGATCTCATTGACGCTTCCTTTCCCCCCTATTCCTGTGACTGAGATTAGTCAGGAGCAGTTTGCTTTCACCTGGGAAGCAGTCCTTTCCCAGCCTGGAGTCTTCCTCACGCTGACCTGAAAGAAGCTTTCCTTTCTGAAGGCATTGCCATCCATTATTACATTGATGACATAATGTTGCCTAGGTCAGATAAGGTCATGTTGGCAGAAGCTTTAAATCAGATGATGATCCATTTGAGGAAACAAATCAACCCTAAGAAAATCCAAGGTCCGGTGCTGTTTGGGTAGAAAAAACCCAGAGGATTCTAGAAATGGTCCAGAAAGCAAAACCAAAGTCCCCCACTATTTGGAGACATCCTGTTTCCCAGAGCTAAGACCCAGCAATCAGGCTGTGCCCTGAGCTTGGCGTAACAACTATCCCTTGCATTCCAGATGATCTCACCCTCTGGCAAAGTGGATTGCTTTGACCAGTACCAGGTGTTCGCTGGGAGATTTATGTTTGGAGCTTCCCTTATTTCCCAGGGACTGAGAGTCATCCATCACACCTCTCAACATGCTCACAGTCCCTGTTTCTTCTTTTTTTAAAAATTGATTTATTTATTTACTTTTAGTTTACAAGATTCAGTTCTACAGTCCCTTGAGTTTCAAATTTTCTCCCCTCCCCCCTCCCTTCCCCCCCCCCCCCGCCATGGCGGCTTGCAGTCAGGTATAGAATCTGCAAATACTTTCACATTGGACATTAGTCTGGTTGTATAGAAGGGCTGTAACCAGTGGAGTGAACAATGGGAAAAAAGAAAGAAAACCAAACATGAAAAAGAATGCTAGCATGTAGATTGCTTCAGTCTCCATTTAAACTCTGTTCTTTCTAGATCTTTCTCTGAATGTAGATATCTCCTCCTGTCCTGAGACTTGTAGGGTTGTCTTATAACTGTGTGTTGCTGAGAAGAGTCCAGTTTATCAAAGCTGGTCGTCACACATACGATGTGTCTGTGGTTGTGTACAAATTTTTCCTGGTTCTGCTCTTCTCACTTAGCATCAGCCCGTATAAGCCCCTCCAGGGAAATATGAAGTCCATCTCCTTCCCATTTCTTATAGCACAGTAGTATTGCATTACATTCATATACAACTTGTTTAGCCATTCCCCAATTGTTGGGCATCCCCTTAATTTCCAGTTTTTTGCCACCACAAAGAGAGCTGCAATAAATATTTTTGTACATACGGGTCTTCCTCCCACTTCTATGAGCTCTTTGGGATACAACCCCAGAAGTGGTATTACTGGGTCAAAGGGTATGCAATTATTTATAGCCCTTTGGGCATAGTTCCACATTGCTCTCCAGAATACAATCCCTGTTTCTTATAACAGCTAAGTGAACCAAACCAGGTACTGCACTCCTGTTCCCTCCACACTAACTCTGGTTCTGTTTGTGTCTGTGAGACAATCAACTTGGAGACTGTTCCCACAGGACCCAGGAACACCTGCATTGTCCATGCATGAGGCTGTTGTGGGAATGGCTAAGAATGATTATATGATGGTTCAACCTACTTGTGGTTTTTTATGTATATAAGACCTGACTTTGCCCCAGTCTGTTAATTCCTCTACGTTGGGTAGATTTCTGCTTGCAAGTGTTTCCTCATTTTGCAGTTAAACTGTTTGTGCCCCTTACTTTCCTGCCTCTGGCCTGCTTTGTACACCTCTGGCCACCCACAGGTTAGAGGACGATTTTGGTCTGGTTAACACCAGCTACTACTGGCATTCCCCACCACTCCCCCTCTTTCTTCCTCTTCTTCTTTGTTCTTTTTCTTTTTCCTCCTCTTCTTTCTCCTCTTCCTCCTCCTCTTCCATTTGGAGTTAAGTGACTTGCCCTGAGTCACAGGTGTCTGAAGTCAGATTTGAACTCGTGTTCTCTTGACTTTGAGTCTAGTGCTCTATCCACTGTACCACCTAGCTGTCCCACTGACATTCTTTATTGACAATCTAAGAAGGAAAGCTTTTTGTTGACTGATTTAACTATTAAGGTTTTAGAGAACCCGTATTCTCCACTGTAGTATCCTGAGTCACCATTTACCAAGTTACATACAGATCCATCCCTTCCAAGTGGGACCCAGAGAAGGCTGCAGCTCCAGAAGACCGAGAGCTGGCTGGCCTGCAGTCTCTCCCTTTGGGCTCTTGTGATCCTGCGAGGCCGTGCTTCTGGAGGTCAGCGTCCAGAACGGCTGCTCGAGGAAGCCTTTGGCGGACACTGAGAGGCAGACAGAATAAACTACAGTTTCCCCAAACAGGCATTTTTGAGAAGCTGTTGTTTGCCTATCTCTGGCCCCCAGCTGCTACTAAACAGACGACTCAGGGTTATGAATCGCCCTTTGTCTAGGGTCAATTTCTGTAATGAGATTGGTATAGTACAGGAGTCTTTTCTTGGAATATAAATAGAAATGCTGGATTAAAAATCACAGCTGGCTTCCTCTGGTGTTCATGCCCTTCAGAAACTTAGTCTCTATGCCAGTGACTAAGGTCTCCCTCCAGTACAGACCCTAGAACTCCACTTATTTCTGGCTGAATTCCCTTCCACTATGACTCTCTTAAAGAACTGACTGTTGAAGCAACTCATTTTTTCTTGGTCATTGAGAATTCCATCTGCTAGGAGAGAGGTGTACCCAAATGGAATTTTTTTTGGAGGGTGGAAGGCAAGGCAATTGGGGTTAAGTGACTTGCACAAGATCACACAGCTACTCAGTGTCAAGCGTCTGAGACAGGATTTCAACTCAGGTCCTCCTGACTCTGCTACAGTGCTGGTGCTCTATTCACTACATCACCTAGCACCCCCCTCCCCTTTTTGAGGGGGGAAAGCAAGCCCAAATGGACTAAGGGAGCTACTAATCTGATAATGACATGTCTTAGGGTCCTGACAAGTTCTAGTGGGCTAAGCTTGAGGTTGCATGACTGGCATTTGAGAGAACCTTCAGTGAGGAAGCAGAGATCTTTATCTCTAAATTCCCAAGCAGTGATGATGGGTCTAGCCAAATGATCTCTGGCCTGGAGAAAACAGTACTGGATAATCAAAGACTCTCAGAATGAGGGAACAGGACCAATAGAGAAGTCTTGTTTATGCCTTTCATAGTTTACAGTTGTTTGTACGGCATGTCATCAGCTGTTAGATACATCATGTGCTAACAACCAAGTTACAGCCTTTACAAGAATAGCAGAGTTTGGGGAGTGGGTTCATTGCCAGTATGGACATTGGTATGGTTGATGTTATGTTTTGCTGGGCATAGAATGATGTGATCTTCTTAACTATAAGGCAGGTTTTTATATATAATGTATGGTCAAAAATTGTCCAATCTGCAAGAAAAGCCATTGAGCAGAGCTCCATGCAAATAGCACTTTATTAAATGATCTTTGACCCCCTGTAATGAAGTGGATCTCAGATCTTTCTCATGATCCAATATGCCCCTGGTCCCCAGGACCTAGTTTTTATAGGGTTTGATACCTAAACATACAAAAGAGGCATAGTAAAATACAGAATCACATCGGTTGTGAGGCTTTGATCTTGAGGACCAAAAATGATAGGGGAGTCACAAGTTACATGAAAAATGAAACATCCCTGCTGACTAAGTGGTCATAAGATGGTCACCTGCTCATGTTGGGCAAGACATGGTGGTTCAGAGGTCCTTTGGAGAACATTCCAAAGAATCCAGTATTCCACCCACACTGGATTTGGACATGGAATTTGAGCAAAGCAGGATGGAAATGTCTTTGTCAACATTGTTACGGTTGTGCAAGGAGCTTTGTAACCGATAAACAAGTAGTGAACATTACATTAAAGTTTGAAGCCTACTATAAGAACCTATTTTATCTAATTATCCCTATATGAGATATGTAAAATATAAAATTGATTAATACTGATTGGAATAGAGTAAGCGTTCAAATGAATCATTTCTCATACTAATTGGGTTTTTCATTCCACTTAGAACACCCACCTAACCAAAGTGACACCCAACCTGTCTTCAAATGGCAAAATGACATGCCAATATTAGTGAAAAATATTTCTTTCTGTTAATCAACAGCTACATAATTATTTGCCTGACTCCTCAAGTCAGATTTCCAACCTTTATGAAGCCAAATTTATGACTAATCAACACTATCCTAGGAAGGGGAAAGACTTTCTGGTTCAGTGGTTTCTGGGATCCAGTCTCTAAGAAGTTACTTGATAATGAGGGACTGATTTTTGGACTGACCCTCTCCAACCTTTATTCCATTTCCAGAGTTGCTTTGGTCTTAGGGTCCTTGCCTCATTCAGAGAGCTCTGTATATCCTGGAGAACAAGTTCAAGTTCCTCTCTTTGACAAGATTCCTTTCCTTTGGGATACTTTTTAAAACCCTTTCCCAGAAAGGGCTTGGGGGACCAAGTAGTGGTCTTGTCGAAAGTTGCCTTGCCTCCTTGATAGCATGTGGTGAGGTGAAACTGTCACTGTGTAACTGTGATGGATGTATATTTACTTGGGAATAAAAGGAATCCTCTAACTGGCATGGTGATAATTCTATGTTCCTGGTCGAGGATGAGAAAATGATTTTTTGACCTCTGTGGAATATCTAGTCCATCTGCTGAGGCCTCTAAAAAGGCTCAGATTTTGTATCAGTCTCCTGATATGACTTTCAGAGAGGGGAGGTTTTTAAAGGGTGTTTGAGAGATTACTGAGTGGATGGTGAAATTGGGAGAGCCTTGGCATCAACTCAGATCTTGGCAGAGATTGCAGGTAAGAGACTTATGACCTTATAGCCATTTTCCTGCATTGATTCATTAGGAAAAATTGCTCTGTGTTATCTGTGATGTGGTCCTGATGTTCTTGGTTATTTTCACAGCCTTGCATTAGTAGAAGATTCTTTGTGCTGGAGCTGTCCTTTGTACTGCGTCTCTGCCTGATATTTCTGGTGCTGCTCTGCCTCATTGGCTCATCATAATGACCTTGTATTAGGAGACCTGGGAACTGCGGAGAAGTAGCACAGCCTTCCGCAGGGACCAGATTGTTGAGATCTGAGACTTGGTTCCTTCTGAAAGCAGGAAAAACAGCATAAAAATTCTGATTTCTGTCTTCCTCCCCACCTTCCCCCTTTTCTTGCCTTTTCTTTTTGCTGATACTTTAGGGTTAGAACCTATAATTTTTATTTCTTTTCCTTTTGTGTTGCTTTTGCCTAGAAGATTGTTCAGTAGCAGCCCTGAGATAAATGATAAATTTAATCAGGAATTTAATTAAACTTTTGGGTTAGCTTCTTGGATCTCTTTTATAATTTTTGCGAACAGTTTATGCGATAGTGGAATAATAATAATCATCATAATAATAGCATTTATATGGTGCTTTAAATCTTAAAAAATGTTTTACAAATATTGTATCATTTTATCCTCACGACAACCCTAGGAAGTAGGTGATATTATCATCCCTATTTTACAGATGTGGAAACTAAGGCAAAGAGAGATTAAGTGACTTGCCCAGGGTCACACAGGTAGTAAATGACTATGGTCAAATTAAAAATTAAGTCTTCTGATTCCAGTTCTAGCACTGTAATCTAACCCCCTAGAAGTGAATTATTGCTCTGTGATTACTTGTTAGCATTCACTCATAAATCCATGTGATCCTGGATTTTTTTCCCCCTTTGGAAGTTCATTCATAAGCTCAATTTCCCCCCTTCCCCAATTATTAGGTTATTGAAATAATTGGTTTCTTTTGTTAATCTTGGTATTTTAATATTTTAAAGTGTTGCTCCATTTTCTGTTTTTATTTGCATATAATTGGGTAAAATAACTTTTGTTAATTTCTTTATTTCTACCTTAATTATTGAAAATACTTCTTTTAAATTTTTGATAAGAATCATTTCACTTTCTCATCTTTTAAGATTTGCCATTCATCTATTTCATTGTTTAAAAATAAATGTAAAAATAAAGTTCCCTGCTTATCAGTTCAGCAGGATGTTGGGGTTTTTTTTGCTTACAGTTTTATTTTATTTTTTTAATTTTCAGAATTTCTACTTTGGTCGTTATTTTTGTTGTTGTTACTGTCCTAATTATTTTTAGTTGAATATCCAATTGATTGATTCTTTTTTTTTTTTTTTTTGCTTTTTGGAGGGGGGAGGGCAGGGCAATTGAGATTAAGTGACTTGCCCAAGGTCCCATACCTAGTAAGTGTTAAGTTTCTGAGGCCGGATTTAAACTCAGGTCCTCCTGACTTCAGGGCTGGTGCTCTATTCACTGCACCACCTAGCCGCCTCTTTTTTCTTTTATTGATGAAAACAGATTAAGTTTTTTCCCCCTTAGCATGCTTTAGCTGCATCTCGTAAGTTTTGGTCTGTTGTTTTATTATTGTAGTTTTCTTAGATGAAATTTTCTATATCTGTAATTTTTCTTTTACCCACTAGTCCTTTAAAATTATATCTCCAATTGCCTTTCAATTCATTCTCATTATTGAATATTTTTTTGCGCTGTGATATGGAAATTTTTGATGAGATCATTATGCCTCCTCCCTCTTAAAATGGTCAGTTTTTTTTAAGGTGCCATGCATGACTGAGAAGCATTGAAATTCCTTTCTGTTCCTATTCAGTAATCATCAGAGATTTATCATTTCTAATATTTTTAAAGTTCTATTCAGGGCTTTAATTGCTTTCTTGTTTATCTTTTCATTGGCTTTCTATATCTGAAAGGTTTATCTATATCTATATACAATCAAGTCCTTCCTTGCAACAGTTTTATTGTATATTTCTCCTGGTAATTTGATTGTTTTTATTCAAAATTTAAATACAATGCAATTTAGTGCATATATAGTGTTGCTATTGACTTACCACCTTTAGTGCCTTTAAACATAACATACTTTCCCTGATTATCTCTTTTTAAAATTCTGTCTGTATTTCCTATAACCTTATCTTAATTGTGATAGCTGCCCTTTCTTTTTCACGTGAAGCATAATAGATTCCCACCCCCCCTTCCCCCAGTCCCTCATTTTATCTGTATCTGAATCTTTGTTTCAAATGTATTTTTTATAAACAAGTAATTTTTGGATTTGCCTCTTTAATCTATTTTGTCATATTCTTCCATTTTATGGGTGTGCTAATTTTACTTGCACTTATGGTTATGACTATTAATTGCCTATTATTCTAAATCCTGCTTTCTTATCTATTTTTCTCCCTTTGTTCTCAATCTCTCACTCTTTTGCAAATAAGAAGAAAGTGTTAAAGAGAGGAACTTTGTCTATCACACGTGATCTATTAGTGAAGTGTTTGTTTTTGCTATATCGTCTCTCTGTTCTTTCCCTTACCCTGCCTCTGATGATAGATTTGAATATTTCTTTCTTTTCTTTTAATCTCCCTTTCACACTCCTTGTTTCCTTCTTGGAATTTGTTTCATTTATCACTATTCCTTTACCTATCATGCCTTCTCTCTTAGATCCCCTGCCTTCCTCCCTTTTCCTCTCCCATTTCCTTTTTCAGTTTAATGATTTCCATACTTTGGTCTCTATTTCTGTTTGTCTATCTCTCTTATTGTGTTTAATATTCCTTTGTTTGGTTCGGATGGTAGTGAGATTCCAATTGTTTGAATACTCTTCATCTTACATAACTATTATGTGATAGTAACCTCTACCTCTTCCTTTCCTCTCAGTATGGTTGCTTATCTTTCCCATTTCTGTCTTCTAATAATATCAAAAGAGAAAAAAAAATCACTTCTAGTTTCTTCATCAGTATAATTTATCTTTCTTTGTGAGCCTTGGAGATATTAGGCTTCTGAGAAGACATTTCTTTTTTCCTCCTATTTAGCATGTCAACAAACTATTCCCATATTGCCTTGCAATTGAACAAATGAATATGCCTCTCTCTGTTTTTCCTCTTTCCATTTCAAAATATCTCCTCATTTTTGATCCTTTTCATCAGAAATGCTTAGAAGTCCTCTCTATCACAAAAGTCCATTTCCCTTCCACCATAGGATTGTACTTAGTTTTTTCAGACACATTTTTCTTGATTGAAAACCTTTTGGAATTTCATTTTCTAATCTTTTATAGTAGCTCTCAATTTTTTTGTGTGATTGTGATTATGGTTCCTTAGAACTTGATCTCTTTTTTTGACTGGTTCTTCATTATCTCTCCTTTACATATTTACCAAGTCATTTTCTTATATTTCCTTATTTTAGTTTTGTAATTTTGTTTCAATATTTCTTGTTTCACCGAGCCATTTTCCATTTAGCTCATTTTGATTTTCAGGATAATCAGTCCTTGCAGAAGGTTTCCCACTATCTCTTTTAAGGTGCCATTCTCCTTTCCATTTCATCCCCTCTAGCCCTTACCTTTTGTTTTATTTCTTCCAAGTACTCTTAAAATCTTTATGGCAAGGACACTTTTTTTTTTCCTGAGGCTTTACTTGGACTTGTGAGGTTATTCTTTGCTTCCAAGTTTACCCCTTGGTCGGCTGTCAGTCCAAGGTATTTCTTCATATGACTTGACTTTGCTTTGGTTTGTTCACATCAGCACCCTCAGTATCTGGGTAGAGGTCTTATGCTTTGGCCAAACTCTGCTCCTGTTCTTCTGGCTGGTGTTATATGAGGTGATGTGGCCCTGCATTAGAGCTATGACAATGTCTGAGAAGAGGAGGAAGCATATATGAGAAATATTACAAAGGTTGTATTGATAGGATTGAGCAGCAGATTGGATTGGTTTTGGTCCTGGCTGCCTATGTATTGGGTGTCTTTTAATTTTTATTTAAATATTTTGAATTCACTAAGTAAAGAACAATATGATTTTCAAAATGTGACAATTAGGTATGCCATTTTGAATTGCTGGGACTTTGTCATGACGTATCTTCATTTCTGGAACTTTGAGATAATCTCATAAAATCTGATTTAAAATTGACATAAAAAGCCATGTAGTTTACCCTGCATCCAAACAATAATCCACTCTACAACATAATGGACAAGGGGTCATCTATTCTGTTGGAAGTAAATGTTGTGTTTAGTATTTCTGCTTTTTCAATCATTTTGGCGGGAGGTCACTACGCCCTAAAACATGATCAGTTTTTGTAAAGATACCATGATAAGTTAAGAAGTATGTAAGTTCACTTCTTTTTTCATTCATTAACCAACAGAAAAATATTATTTCTAATTGTTTTCAAGTTCTTAACCTGTTCATTGTTTAACTTTTGGTTAGGATTTGTCTAGGTCTGAAAGTTCTGCCACCATTATAATTTTGGTGTTCAATTCTTTAGTTTTTTAACTTTTATATTAAGTTTTTAGGTGATGTGCTATTGGGTATATTGATGTGTTCTTTATGCTATCTTTAGTAATAATATAATTTCTTTGCTGATTTCTCTTTATCATGTTTGTATTTACTATAGATTTATTGGAAATTATAATTTCTATTCCTGTGTTTTTTAGTTCATTTGACACATGATAGATTTTTTTCTAGCCTTTCATTTAAACTCTTTATGAATCTTTGTGTTTTAGGAGTGTTTCATATAAACAACACATTCAGGTGTTTCCCTCAAACAGTTGACTTTGTTTTGCTTACTATCCTGTCCTTCCTCTTAGATACTTCTCTACCCCTCCTTGTTCTTGTTCCTTCCTATTTCCCCATGGAGATTAATGTTTTTCTATAACAAAATCTCAATGTCTATGACATTGATATTATGTGAGTAAGTGTGTGTAATTGGACTCAAATGAAATGTGGTACATAAGTTGCTTATTCTTCCCACTCTTTTTTTCCGTGACTATATACTCTTTTTCTAATGTACCTCTATGATATAATAGTGATTTCCTTCTCATTCTTCCTTTTTTCTTCCCCAGTATAGTACTCTGTTCCTACATTTTTTTTACTTTACTTTGCTTCTACTTTTATTTTTACTTCTCTTACTTTTTTTTTTACTACTTTTTAATTTAATTTTTATTTTTACTCCATTTCAAAACTTTTTTTACTTCTATTTTTTTACTTCTCTACTTTTTTACTACTTTTTTATTTCTTTACATTTTTCTTTTTTTTTTTACTTCTCTTTTTGCTTTTTCATTTTTCTTTACTTCTTTACATCATCAAAGCATAATAAAATGATCTATAGACCCTATGTCATCTTTATCTTTCTCTGTGACCCATAAGGAAATTAGGAATCTGAGAAGACATTTTTTTTAAATCTCCCTATTAACATGTAAATAATTCATCCTTATATGTTCCTTTTTAGTTAAACAAGGATGTGTTCCTTTCTGATTTTCTCTTTGTGTACGCATTTTCATTGCAAAGTATCTAATTAGTTCTGGCCTTTTCATAGGGAATATTTGGAAATCCATCATTCCTAGTAAAGACCCATTCTCTTCCACCCCTAGAGTATTATACTTTGTTTTGTCAATAGATTATTTTTTTTTTGTAAGTCTTTATGTCTTGACTTTTGGAATGTTGTATTCCAAGTTCCCGTCATAGTTGCCTGTGTTAAATCTTATGGATCCTTTATTGGGGGGTCCTTGGTACTTGAACTCCTTTTTAGTTTCTTGTAAATTTTTTTCCATGGCATTGAAGCTCTGGATTTTGACTGACATTATTGGACTTTTCATTTTGGGTTTTCTTTTAGAAGCCAACTGTCGGTTTCTTTTTATTCTCACCTTTCCCTCTGGTTTTAAGAATTCTAGATAGTTTTTAATTTTAATTTTAATTTATAATTAAAAAAAATTACAGTGTGTAGACTTTTTTCTTTTTGTCATGGTTTTCATATTCTATGATAATCATGAGGACTTATACCAGGTTGGTGGCAGTGTCAAAGGAGTGAGGAGAGCATATTTGAGAGATATTATGAAGGTGAAATAGTCCTTGGCAACAGATTTGTATGACAGCGAGTGAGGAGCTGAGAAGGACATTTAGGTTCTCAACCTAGATGAATGGGAGGGGGGAGATTTGAGGGAAAGATAATGAGTTTGGTTTTAGACATGTTGAGTTTAAGATGTCTAATAGATAACTGGAGATATGATTGTGGAGGTTAGCAAAAATGTTAGGGCTTGAGATTCATCAACATAAAAATGATAATTGAAACCATGAGAGCTGATAAAAATCACTAATGAAATAGATTAGGTAGAGGGAAAAGAGAAGAGGTCCCAGGAAGAGTCATGTCAGACAACCATAGACAGAGTGACCTACTTGATGATTCCACTTTTGTTATGTCTTTTCTGGTTCAAAGACTATTATTTTTGATTAAGAAAATATAAACAGAACTAAAGTACTTTGCCAAGATTACCTTTGTATTCTTGGAATTAGACAATTTTCACTTATTTTTAAACTTCAGAAATAGCAATTTAAGTTTAAAATCACACATGTGTATATGTCATATATACACATATAGACATGTATGTGTATAATTGTGCATATATATGCATGTAGAATTTTTATTAGCAAATGTGGATAAAATTTATTAGTGTATTTGAACTGTCCTTAAAAAATACTCTTTTAGGCTATTGAAGGTGATGCTTTATCTGGTGATTTGAAAGTGATTAACATGTTTTGACACTAGTATCGACAGTATTATTTCTCTTAATGGAGAGTCTATTCACTCACAATAATATGTTATAAACTATTATGTTTCTAAATTTGCTAAAATTACATGTAGCATTGAGAGAGAGAGGAGCTAAAAACCTAGTAGAATTTGTGATTTATTACTTTTTTCCTTCTTAATGAATTTTATGTTTAAATTTCATTTTCTTTTTTCCCCCAAGTGAAAAATAGCTGCCCAAATTCTGGAATAGAATGTGGAACCTCAGGAACTTGTATCAGCCCAACTAATTGGTGTGATGGAATATCACATTGTCCCAGTGGTGAAGATGAGCATCATTGTGGTAAGTATATCTAGAAATTAATAATGAGAATAGATTGTCTTGTGTAGGACTTTCATATTGCTTAGAAATTTTCCTATTCACCAGTGATTTTTTTTAATGACAAATTCATGAAAATGATCATGGTAGGCCCATGATTTGCATTGGTGGAGAGAAGCCCTAGCAGAAGAATTCATTTTATTCAGTTATAAATAGGAAAAAGTTAGGAGAGTATTCTAATCATAAGTAGTAAAAAAACACTGTTTAAACTTTTGGTAAATGGACAAATGAAAGCAGATTATAGTGCTAAAAGACAAATATTTTCAAAAGTAAGTGTCTTTAAATTTATTTTGGACA
>CM053591.1:2711894-2751552 GCA_028646515.1 Pseudochirops corinnae | reverse complement strand
ATATTATGTAAATTTAATAATTTATATAATAGTTTATAATATATTAATACAGAAAATATAATTTATATGTTGAAATATATAAATATAAAAATATTTATATAAATAATTTGTTTATTCATATAGAATATTTATTTGCTTATTTAAGAAATTTTCTTCCAACTTGAATTCAATATAACTTTATGACAGTTGAATGAAATTTTAGAAACTATATATGAACTTTGTTACATATTCTTTCAGTAACTCCACAGGTAAGTATTTGTTTCAGTGAGATTTTAATTTCATATTCTTTTACATTGTTGTCTGTCTGGCATTTCAAAATTGGAAACAGGTTATATTTATAAGTCTGCATATTTAATGTAACACATATTTAACTCCCCCCCTCCTTTTTTTTTTTTCCTGGAGCTTAAACAAGTCACATAGTGCCATTCCAAGAGTATGAAAATAATCTCAGCAAGGTTATGCTTTCCTTCAGATCTTACTTGACCAGAAGAGACAGAAGGTAGTCATATAGCCTGTCACACTGCTCCCTTGTGACCCTTCTTTTATTACCACTACCACTTCCTTTCTCCGAATTAACCTAATCTGGGAGAAGATAAAAGCTTTTCCTTTCTCTTTTTAATTTTTTTTTTTTTTTTTTTTTGCTTTTTGGAGGGGGGAAGGCAGGGCAATTGGGGTTAAGTGACTTGCCCAAGGTCACATGGCTAGTAAGTGTTAAATTTTTACTTTCTCTTTTGCTCTATTTTCTGAAAACTGTCTGAGCAACCATAATTTAAAGTGCCTTTAAAGAGGTTTACTGTTAAGGACTATAAGTAAATATAAGAATTAAATGTAACAGATATGAAGGAAATTACAAATGTTTTTTAGAGATCTTCTCTGTCAATCCTGTTCCTAAATGCGTTTAAGACTTTCTTTTCATCTCATCACCTCCTCTCTTTAGCATTTGATTTTATCTAGGATCAGCCAGGCTAGATGTTCTATTAAATTCTCAGAGCTGATGTAGATTTCCTTTGGCTAGACTTTTAGGTATCTTAATTCTTCTAAAATCTATTTCCCTTATCACTTGTTTATACTAAATTTGTGTTCAGATTCTACATGCAGATGTATTCAAGTATGAGTCCTCCCCTTCCCTGAGTTTTTGATATCCTAATCTAGGAATATAATAATGCTCCTTTGATCTAGACTAGGCAAAGGATCCTGTCCTTGCTCCCTGGATGAATGAACATTCTCTGGCTGACCACAAGATCTTGTTCAGACCCTGATTCCCCTCCCTCACTTTTCTCGAGATCACAATACTCAGACTCCTAGATTTTCTTTTTCTTTCTTGACATTGGTCCAATCTCTTTCACTTGGTTTTATTTGCCTGAAGCAAATATCTTAACAAGGTTATAATGTCTAGCTCTGCTTGTGAAAATGAAATGACTTCTTCCATGTATTTGGATGGATTTTGACTTCCAGCTCTTTGCCTTTGGTGCAGCCCACTCTAGACAGTGAACAACATCCCGAGACATAGTAATAACACCTACCTCCCAGAGTTGTGAGGATCAAATGAGAATATTTGTAAAGCACTTAGCTGAGTGCCTGGCACAAAGCTCAATAATGCTTGTTTCTTTTCCTCTGATTTTATATATGAGGAAACTAAGGGCCATAGGAGTTAAGTCAAGTAAACACAGTGATGAGACAACTGAGACTCTATCCTTGGTCTAATAACTCCAACTACAATGACAAGACACTATGCTGATTTGGGCAAGCCAGTTTTGTTCTCTGTTCTTAGTTTCTCATGTAAAATGAAAGATCTTGACATGTTGGTCTCTAAGAGAACTTCTGGCCCTAGAATTCTACAGATTTCTATAAATAAGACTTAAGTTATTTGTTCATATCTAAATGAGAGAATTTAAGCCCTATTTTTTTTTATATATAAAATTCATTGAAACGAATCTCTATTTTTAAATGTAGTTCGCCTCTATGGACCAAGATTTATCCTTCAGGTTTACTCATCTCACAACAAATCCTGGTATCCTGTGTGCCAAGATGATTGGAATGATTACTATGGAAAGATTGCATGTAAAGACATGGGTTATAACATGTGAGTATGACATCTATCTAATATGGAAAGAAAAGGATCACAGGTAATATGTCTTTATGTTTTTGTCCTACTTGGTCCATGAATGGAAAGATGTTTGGTCAAGTTTAGGTATGAATGAGCTAGAAATCATTTCCCACATGAATTGATACCCCCAATAAGATTGTTGTCAAGGATGACACCCAACCTGCATTCTGCTTCCCTTTTAAACACTTGAAGACAGCCACCATGTGGAAGAGGGATTAAACTTGTTCTGCTTGGTCCAAAGAATAATGGTTAAAAGTTGCAGTGAAGATGTACAGAAAAACTTTCTAATTATTGGAGTTATCCCAAAGTGTAATGGCTTCTCTTTGGAGGTAGTAGGTTTCTTATAATTAAAGGTTTAAAAATGTTTTAATATCAAAGTCATTTCCCTCCACCCCAGTTTTCTTCTTCATTTAATTGCTTTGAAAGACAAAGCAAAAACCTCTGATGCAGAGAATATATTTAGCAATATATGCAATATTCTGTCTTTTAGTCCCTATCCTTTCTGCTGTGAAGGATGAGATAGTTCATTATCTTTTCCCTTGGATCTTCATTTTGTTTTTCTGTTACTCAGAATTCAACATTATTGTATTATTCTTAGTTTTGCTTATTTTTCTCTTTGTTCTACTTATCTTGCTTTTTGGAAGAGCAAAAATTAGATTATCTATTATCAGGATGATGTAGAGAGGATTGCTGTTCATGTGGGAGCTGGACTTGGGTCATGTGATAATAAATATAGAGCTGGAAGGCACCTTAAAGGCCATTTAATTCAAGCTCCTTGTTTTAAAGGCGAGGTCTAGGGAGGTTACGTAACTTGCCCAATGTCACACAAGCAGAAAGCATAGAGGTATAACTGACTGGGTCCTACCACAGGACCTTCCAGGTGCTCTGACTGCACAGCCAATATTTCTCTGTACCACACAGCCTCTTTCGAGGGTCCTTTCTAGCTCTGAGATTCTCTGAAGTATTCATTAAATTGCCTTTTTATGTACATACAACTGAGATGAATTAAAAGCCTGAGAGACAGTTTCTGGGTAATTAATAATCAGTTTATGAATCAGGCCAGCTGATAATCAATAAATTGAAGGTCAGTGGTTTCTCTTGGTAACCAAAGACAAGAACATGGAGATCCTTTAATGCTTAAATATGTTTGAAAAAAAAGGTGCCCTTGAAAAGTGAAAACCAACCCTGATTGCTGAACAGTTAATGAGGGAGTGGACATATTAATGATGAGGTTCCTCCCACTGAGAACATGACTTGATCATGAGACTCAGCCACCTGCAGCAATCTGGAAAAAGGAATCCATCTCTACCCAAACCACTCTGATTGATTTTTTCCTTAATGAGATGAGCTCTTCTAGACTGCAATGAGGGGGGATGCAAGGGCATAGCCTCTATGGCTGAGGGCTGATTTGCATAGTGAGAGCTGTATTCACCCCACTTGACTCTTCCTGCTGCTATATCTGAGTCTATAGAGAACACTGAATTCTCAATTAAGGGGGTATGGTATATATTTTGGCCACAACATGGCCAGCCATAGACCACCTGTCTAGTGTCTAGTGTCTTGGAGGCTTTCCTGAAGCCTACACTCTTCCTTACAGTAGCTCTTAGGATTTCTTTGTATCCCAAATTTAGCATATTTCCTGGCCTGTAAAAAGTACTTAATAAAAGCTAAGTGTTTAAGTCAAAAATTTTACTTTCTTACCCTTTTCACTCCAGCCTTGAGTTCCATGTCTTTGCCTCCAAATAATTCAAAAATAAAACAGGAAAAGCTTTCATCCCTTCTCTCTACCCCTATCCTTGCTTGTGGTGTGTTTGGGAGAGGGAGTGTGAGGTGTGAGGGCCGTTTCCTATTTATGGCTGGTTAACCCCATTCCTCAGTAATCAGATAGTTTCCTTTTTACTGACCATGTACTTTTTAAAATGCCAGGTAGCTATAAAAAGGGAGTGCAATAAAACTAATGAAGCTTTTGAAAAGCAAACTGCAGCAAAACTTCTGTAAATGATTAATTTTTTTTTCTTCCCCCCAAACTTACACATATGGAGAAAGAATAAAGGGAAAGAAGAGCTGATTTTGGAACTTATCAAAGCTGCTTTGAAAATCCTAAGACAAAAGGCAGGGGGAGCATGTGCTGGAGGCTAACACAGTGTAATACGGTGGTTCTCAACCTTCCTGACGCCGAGACCCTTTAATAGTCATATATGGGCATGTCTGCATGTGGACAGACCCGCCTAGAGAGGGATAGAGGAGTGGTGTCTCGATTCCTAAGACCATCAGAAATATGTGTTTTCCAATGGTCTTAGGCAACCCCTGTGAATAGGGTCACGACCCACAGGTCAAAAACCACTGGTCTAATACGATGGACATTTTATGGCATGGATGGTTCTGTCATTGCTCCTTCAAACAGTTCTCAGTTCTCACTGCTCTCTAACTTTTTCGTGCCAATGATGTTTTGGACCAGGGGTCCCAGAGCTCTACATCGCCTCAATCACCTAACATTTATTACGTGTTTACTATGTGCTGGGCACTAGCCTAAAGTGTTGGGGATCCAGAGCAATAAAAGAAGATCCTGTTCTTAAGGAGCTCACAATCGAATTGCAAATAACTAGGTACAAACAAGCTGTGTGGGACAAATTGCACATAGTTTTAGAGGAGAGATAGTAAGATTAAGAGAGATTTCTTGGAGAAGGTGGAACTTTAGCTTTGATTTACAGGAAGCCAGGGAAGATAGGAGACAGATATGAAGAGGGAGTGTTCCAGGTATGTGGGACAGCCATGAAAATGCTCAGTCAGGAGAGGGAGTGTAATGTGTAGAGAACAGCAAGGAGGCCAGTGTCACAGAATTGAAGAGCACATGGAGGGAACAAGATACAAGAAGACTGAAGAGTAGGAAGAAGAAGGTCATAAAGGGCTTTAAAAGCCAAACAAAGGAGTTTATATTTGATCCAGATTGGCAGTCTGGGTGAGTGGGAAGGCACTTGGTAGTAATAGGGAAATTAGGAAGAAAGGAAGATTTGGTTGGAAAGATAATAAATTCACTTTTGTACATGCTAAATACGAAATAATGTTTATGTGACATCTAGTTAGAGAGGCAGTGAAGATGCAGACTAGACATCAGGAGAGAGGGCAGACATGTAGATCTGATTGTCATCAGCATACAGGTGATAACTGAATCCATGGGAGCTGATGCAAACACTAAGCAAACTGTTACAGAGAGAAGAGGGGAAAAGGACTCAGGACAGAGTCTTTGGGGGCACTTATAATTGATGGGTGTGATCAGCATGAAGATCCAGCCACGAAGATGGAAGAGATGGTTAGCCAGGTAGGAAGAGAATTAAGAGAATGACATTGTGACAATATCAACAAGAAGTTGATGATTGACAGTGTCAGTGGCTGCAGAGAGGGCAAGAAGGCTCAGGATTCAGAAAAGGCTATTAGATTTGGCAGTTAAGAGGTCACTGCAAACTTTGGACAGAGCAGTTTCCATGGTTCTATGAGGTCAGAAAAATGAATGTAAAGGGGTAAGAAAATGAGAGGAGAGAAAGTGGAAGCACTAATTATAGAAAATATTCTCAAGGATCTTGGCCGCAAAAGTAAGGAGTGGGATGATAACTTACGGGCATGAAAGGAGATCAAGTGAAAGTTTTTTTGAGGATGAGTGAGACAAGGGCAGGTTTGTATGCAGTAGGAAAGCAGCCAATAGACAGGAAGAGATTGAAGATAAGTGAAAGAATGGTAATGATAAAGAAGCCAATCTACTGAAAAAAAATGGGATGAAATGGGATCATTTGTGCATATAGAGGGCTTGCCTTGGTAAGAAGGCCCACCTATTCACGTGAGACAAGAGCCTAGGAGGAAATAGTGGCAGAAGGCATTTTAATGATGTTAGATGAAGAGGCAAAAAGAGGGAGCTCTTAGGGAATGGCCTCAGTTTTTTTCAGTGAAATATAAGACAACATTCTCAGCTGAGAGAGTGCAGAAGAGGTGCTATGTTTTGTTTGGAAGGATGAAAGGTTTTGAAGAGCTACTGTGGTGAGTGGGATAGTAGATCTATTGGGGGGGTAAAAGAATTGCTTTGCAGCAGTGAGGGCCTAGTTGAGATTTTCTGTCGCAAATTTATAGTGAACCTTTGTGGGGATTATAATTGCCCAACCTATGAGCAAAATCACTGAAGCAGAGCTCTGAGTCAATGTCGCTTTATTAAAGGGTTTTATTTTTATAAGACTTGATGCCAGATTTGATACTTGAACATTCTAGAGGGCTTATACAAAGTACAGAATCCCATTGAGTGATAGACCTTGTTTAATGCACAAAAAGTGATCCATCAGCTAGAAATGGCCTGTCAGTGGGTTGTCTCATTTGGGTGAAGCATGGGGCGTATCCACTGACTAAGATAGTCATAAGATGATCTGTGTTGGACAAAAGGGAATGGTCTGAGGGTATAAAAAATAAATGGTGGGACTGCCACATAGGGCCTAGTCACCATAACAAAGGAAAAATGAGGGTAGATGTCCTCTAGTTGGCTTATTATGATTAAGTAAGTGAACTTACAATCTGCAGTTTGCACCTCTGGGGTCTAATGTACAGGACTTATGATTACTACCCCAATGGAATCATATCAAACTGATTGATGTTGATTGGAAGAGAGTACAAGTCCAAATGAATTATTTCTTACACTTTGTCAGCCCAATGATCACAACATGTGATTTTTTTCTAGCTTTGTTCAGTATCACCTGAGAAAGAGTGAAGGTATTGGATGGGGGTGAAGGGTAGTAATCCAAGCTGGAGTTAGACAAGGCAAGATTTTTTAAAGAGGTAAGGGGCTTGAGAAAAGGACAGTATAGAGTTCAATGGGTTCACCAAAGGTTTGAGGTGGAGAAGGGAACAGAATGCAGTCAGTGGAGGGGTGATGGTCTGGAAAAGATCAGAGGATTTAGAAGTTGTGGTGAAGACAAAGAACAGGGTTTGGAGTTATAAGGCTAGGGGAAAGGTGGAATGACAACAGATTAAGTTCAAATAAAAGGAATTTTAACATTCACCAACGTGGATGTGGAACATTAGGGGGTGATAAGATCAAGGATATAATCTTGTCATCTTTGTGTATGACAGAG
This sequence comes from Pseudochirops corinnae, assembly GCA_028646515.1. Taxonomy (NCBI): domain Eukaryota; kingdom Metazoa; phylum Chordata; class Mammalia; order Diprotodontia; family Pseudocheiridae; genus Pseudochirops; species Pseudochirops corinnae. Next base: position 2,744,337 of record CM053591.1, on the reverse strand, counting down.
GTGGGTTGAGCACAAGGTCACAGGAGATGAATAAATAGAGGAATTGGGAGGTTAGATTGAGCTAGCAACAATATAGTGCTGAATTCCCCTGGGATGATAGCTGGAGTTGGGGAAAAGATAGTCTGTAAAGCAGACGCTGAATTCATCGGAAGGAGATTGTTCTGGAGGTCTGCAGACCATAGCCATCAGAATCTTGATTGGGTAATCGTTATGGTTTGAATGAACCTCAAAGGAGGAATGTTTTACTGAGGATGGTGGTAGGAAAGCCTGGAAGGAGCAGTGGTGAGCAAAGAGTGTTCCAACTCCCTCACCATGGCTAGCGAATTTGGGGTTTTAATGAATATGCAACAGCATGGGAAAGGGTAGGCACAGAAGCTTTGTCATCAGGAGGAAGTCGAGTCTCAGTGAATGGATGAAGATGGAGGGAATGAGAAAGAAAAAAGACATAAAATGAAAACTAGGTTATTACCTGTGGATGAAGTATTCCACAAAGCACAGTGGAAAGAGTTTGATAGTGAGTGATAGGGAGCTGAAAGGGATGGGAATACAAGAGGGATGGAGAAGGGAGTTTGGGCCACGGCAACTGGTGGTTTAGAATCACCAAGATGGGGTGGGAATGACTGGAAGTGTGTAATCCTTGAGGTATGAATTCAGATAGGGTTTTAGCCTTGGCTGGAGTTGTCATAGAACATCTCTGTGTGACCGGAGAGCAGGGGGAAAGGGGGAGTATGCAAGTTATCCAGGTGGGGAACAAGGCAACTTCTGTGGAGGTTTAGATGGCCACAAGGGTTTGTAGAGAAATTGAAGAATGGTTCTGTGACTGCTCAAGGAGGCAGGCTTAGGCAATGTAACTTCTGAATCCCTGAATGGAAAGAAGTGTAATGGCAGACAGAGTCTCTCTCCAGTCAAAATGAAATGGCTCATGGGCAGTGTCGAAGTTCCAATCCAGAACCTCTCACTCCTGATTTCTCACTTGACCTTCTCTCCTAACCTCGGTGAGGATATGGTAAGGAAATGGTCTTGGGGGTCTCCATAGCTGAAGCACAAGGAAGGAAAAGAGTTGTTTTCTTTACTGACTTCCTATCCACCATGTGAATTGAGATTCCCCTTATTCCCAGGTGAAACTGGTCCCTTACAATACAGTGTTGTTTTTACTTAAAATGTTAGGTTTTGCGCTTTCTGGTCCAGCTTGTTTTGCTTCAGCTGTGATTACCTTCAGCCACTCCTAACTGCAACTTTCTAGTGTCTCTGCTCTGGTCACTGAGAAGAAATAAAGGACAGATGTGGGGTCCGGCCTCTATGAAGCCGCCCAGGGGCAGGGTGGGAATTTGGGGCACTGCATAGGAAAGTTTTCCTGCTTTTTGCGTGACCTTGTGCTATTATTCTGAGTCTGTGATGGAGGTGGTGGGAGGGTGTGTGTTCAGAAAGCAAAAGAGAAAATACAAACATGCTGTCTGTCCCATTTGCTACATTCCTTCCGGGTTGTGGAAACCTTCAAACCCAGAGCTTTGTATCATGCAAAACCAGCTGTCTGTTACCTAGTGAAGTATTTTCAAATGAACAAAAACATGCAGACTCTAAACAGAGAGACTTATTGGATTTAAGACTGATGATTGTTAAATTTCTAGGGGATTTTGAGCAGAAAAGCATGTTTTGTCACATATGCATTTCAGTTTGGAGTTATCAATGTATCTGTTTTCCCAATAAATTAATTTTTTTTCCTTTTCTTGAGGGGAGCAGCCCCATTAGGGCTCTTATTTTTGAAGGATGACTCAATGATTAGGTGTTAAGACTTGGGATAGGAGGTGGCCATTTCAACTCCGTGTATCAATATAAGAGGCCTTATGAGAGAAAAGAAGATGTGATTACACTTAGGATGAAGGCTGATGTTGAATTTGATTTTTTTCCCCCAGGAATAGTTTTTACTATAGTCAAGGAATAACAGATGATAGTGGTGCCACAAGCTATATGAAGCTGAACCTGACTGCTGGAAATGTCGATCTCTATGAAAAACTCTACAACAGGTAAACAGGCCCTCTGCAAGAGTGGGGTTTTTTTCTTCCTTGGAAAACGCCATATTGTGGGGTGGCTAGGTGGTGCAGTGAACAGAGCACTGACCTGAGTTCAAATCTGACCTTAACACTTACTAGCTGTGTGATCTTGGGCAAGTCACTTAACACCAAATGCCCTACTTTCTGCCCTCAAAAAAAAGAAAAATGCCATATTGGGGACAGTGAGGAAATGCAAAGAATAATACAGAGAAATTGTATGAAACAATTTCCTTTATGGATAGACCCATTATTAGAAGAATAATGGAGTTTAACTCCATCTGATCTGAGAAGTTATTAATTTAATTGTTTTAACTTTCTTACATTTGCACTTGCTCTGTCATGTCTCTTCTTCGGGTTTACTAATGATCAAGTAACTCACATTTATAAAGGGCTTCACAGTCACCCTACCTTAGTCGTTACAACGTTCTCTTAGTCCACACAACAAATAGCCTTTTGAGCTTGGCAGTCCATAATTACAGTTTTATCATTTTACAAATGAGGAAACTGAGGCTCAGTGCCTGCCAAAGGGCTTATTGCTACTAAGTGGTCCTTACTTAACGCCTAAAATTTAGATCATCTCAACCAGATTCATGTGCTCTTTCTTTTTCAATATTCTGCATTTCCTAAGGAAAAATTCTTATAATAGCTAAAAAAAGGTAACATTTACATACCACCTACCATGCACCAACATTATGCTAAGAACTTTAAGGATATCTCATTTGATCCTCACAGTTCTGGAAGGTACGTGCTATTATGCCCAGTTTATAGAGAAAAGAAACTGTGGGAAACAGATGAAGTGACTTGCCCAGGGACATACAACTAGTAATAATATTAATAACAATTAGCATTTATATAGCACTATGCCAGGCACTGTGCTAAAGAGTGTGACAATTATTATCTCACCTGATCCTCACAACAACTCTACTAACTCATTTTACAGAAGAGGAAACTGAGGCAGACAGGTTAAGTGACTTGCCTACGGTCACACAGCTAGAAAGTGTTTGAGGTCAGATTTGAACTCGGGTCTTCCTGATGCTAGGGTCAGCGCTCTAAAACTATCAATACTATAATAAGTTGTGAATTTAAGGGTGCTCTTGGTTGTCACAGCAAAGAAACTAGAACTCCAAAGGGAAAGCATACTAAGGACAGTTTGGCAGAGTAGAAAGTTGCTGAATGTAGAATAAAAGGATCTGGGTTCATTTCCAAGATTGGCAGCAAAAGCAGTTGATCTCTCTGGGCTTTACTTTCCTCATTTATAAAATGTGGTGGTTGGACTAGATGACGGAAGGTTTCTTCTAGCTCTAAATCTATGTTCCTGTAGTTGTAGGTTAATTTTTAGCCAGGATGATGAACTGAGTCCCTTAAGCCCTAGTATGCTTTGAAACAGATATTGCCCTACTTACCAGCAGAAGAAATTTTATATTGCCATAAGGAGAAGGGTGTTTTTTCCCCAAACAAAAAGGGTATTCTCTGCTGCATGTGGTTTTAAAACATAAAACAAGACCTTTTCTGCCTTTTATGAACCTTATTTACTTCCCAATTCATTTTATTTCTATGAGAGTTTCCACCAATGTTAGCTAGCCAGGTGCTAGCTTTTGGTAGTAAGTACCCTAATTCTCTTTTCTGATGAGTGGAAAGCCTGGGAGTGGGGCTGTATATCAACCTGCCTCTTAGTTCACTGGATTCCTAGTTCCATTTTTACAGAGAAAATAAATAAGACCAGCATAGCCTTGAAGAAAGTCATATGCACATGTCCCAGAATGCCCATTTAGAAAAGCCTGATTTATTAGGTTACACACCTGACAAGCAAAGCACAATTGTTGGACTAGTTATAAGCTTTGGGTGTCTGCCTGCCTTGGCTACATGTTCAGTTGTGCAGGCAAGAAAAATCAGTGGGGAGAGAGGGAGGAGAGAGACAGACAGAGAGAGTTTTTATACAATTCCATTGATACACAACTTTTATCCCTCATTGATATATCTGGAATCTATCTGCTGTTCCCTTAACAGCACTATTTGTTAAACTTATTATTTTGAGAACTTTTCTTTTGAACTTCAGTGTTTCTTCCTTTATTCAAACAGAAGTCTTTACTTCTCCTCTTCCCCAGTAGGGAGGAATTGGTCATTTTCGCATTTGAAAGCATACATATTGACATCCCAAATGCAGAATTCTGATTTTATTTGACTTTTCTCCAAGAAAAATGATTAGTTCTATTGTTTCCATTTAAGAATGGCATCAAAATTCTGAGCACAATTGTTTGAAAATAAATGTCTTCCTTAAGGAGACCAAGAGGACCCTAGAACCCAATACTCTCATTTGAAAAATTATTAGCAATGAGAAATATGTATTTTTCTATTTCATCTTGTTAATTTTTGGGGAGTTAAGAAAGAATATTTGAAAATACTCTGGAAATGATGTTCATAATTTATGACAATCATTTTTGTTCTTCTTCCCTAGTAATGTGTGCTTCTCAAAAATGGTGGTATCTCTCCGATGCATAGGTTAGTACGATTAATTTTCTTTTTCTGTGATAGACTGTCATATTAATTGTATCTAATTCTGCCTAGAAACCCTCGCACCAAAGTAATGTATTAGGAAATAGCATAATTGAAAACACAGCTCCTAGAAAGTAAGGCATTAATAATAACAACTCAAGAAGCCCTCTTGAAGTGCAGAATTTCATTCTATGCATTAATGATGGTCAAAGGGAAACAGGCATCTTGGACACCCAAGATCTCTTGGGGCAGTTTGCCACTATAGCTTCTTGAGTTAGAAGAGTGAGGTGGTCAGACCTCTACTTTAGGAACATTACTTTGGTAGCTGTCTAGAGGATCGATGGGAGAAGGGAAATATGGTAGGAACAGAGATGCCAGTTAGGCGGGTGTTTCCATAGTCCAGGCAAAAGAGAGTGAGGCCTTGAACTAGATGATCTCTGCATGAGGGGAAATATGTACGTAAGAGATGATGGTGTGATAGAGCTGGTAAAAACTGGCAACTGTTTGGGTGGGGTGGTGTTGAAGATGAAGGAAGATTGCAGAATGACTCTGAGGTTGTGAATCTAGATGAGTAGAAGGATGGTAGTGCCCCAAATACAAATGGAAAGTTAAGAGGATGGGGTATTTAGGATCTGTAACATAATACAAAGAACACTGGACTTAGGAGGCAAAGGCAAGGGGACTTGCCCTACTAAGATCAAGTCACCTCATCTGAAATAATAAACAATAAATACCTCACATGTTAGAGCAGCTAGATGGTACAGTGAATGAAGAGCCAGGCGTGTAATCAGCCTAGAATCGGGAAGACTTCAGTTCAAATCTGGCCTCAGATACTTACTAGTTATGTGACCCTGGTCAAATTATTTAACTTTCTTTGCCTCAGTTTCCTCATCTGTAAAATGAGCTGGAGAAGAAAATGACAAACCACTCCAGTACCTTTGCCAAGAAAACCTCAAATGGGGCCACAAAGAGTCAGCCTTGACTGAACAACAACCACCTCACATTTATTATGCTCTGAGGTTTGTGAAATGTTTTGTCAGGTTGATAATGTAACTATTAATATTCCCTTTTTACAAATGAGAAAGCTCTGGCTTTGTGGTTAATAGCTACCACAGTGTGGATGCTTGCATGATAGCAAGTGTCCTAGAAAATCAAGTCGTTATTCATATGAATATTTTTCATATAGGATTCACAAGGGACTTTTGAGATTCTGTGATGGAGGTCCTTGCGGGTTCCATACTCATTCTCCAGTACATGTAGAGAGTGGTTGCCACTGAGACAATTGAGCAGATGCTGTATTATGAGCTGACCTAGAGTAGAAGGAAAACTTTGATACAACAAAGTGCAGCCTCATGTTCTATGACATAGTTGAAGTATTTTAGTGCAGTAGCTTGGGATGTTTGAATCAGAGATGAAGTGAATGATTGAGAAGATAGTAAGTAGACCTAACTTTATTCCCTCTATTTGTTTGCCTAACAGCTAACTCTAAGAGAACAGTGAACAGAGCATTGAGCTCCCATGTTTGAGCTTTCTACCTGCTTTGAAATATCCAGGTGTCATATTTAACAATAATGTTGTGTGGAAAAGAAATCCATCAAAGCCTTCCTGGAAGCTGGGAGCCTGTATTTTCATTGGATATCTATAGAAAGCAGTAATGGCTTTGTTTCAGACCAAGAAACAGATCAGTTTAGGTCAGAGATGGAGTGAATACAGAGTTCATATTACAGGCAAAGTGAACATAAAAGCTTCACTGATTCCTTGTTATTTATAAGATAAATTATAAACTCTTTAATCTGGAATTTAAGATCTTTCCACAATCTGATTCCAACCTACTTTGTATCCTTATTGCATATTATTGCCTTTCTTGTCTGGTGCATTCTAGAAAATTGGACTATGAGCTGTTTCTGATCTCATCCTGAATTTTCCCCTCCTTGTTTTTGTAGAGAGGAGGTTCCCATCCTTATTTGAGCTACCACTTTATTTAAAAAAAAATTACTCAGTGGCCCCCTGGAAGCCTACTTTCTTTAACTCTTTAGCGGTTTTTTTTTTTTTGGAAATTAGCATGATTTCAAAAAATATAAATTTTAGAAAATATAATAATATATAATAAATAAATTATATATATGAAATGATACCTCTTAAATTTAATATTTTTTTTTTTGTAAATTTCTGGGTGTTTTCCTACATTTTGATTTTGATGATGCAATATTACATCATGTAACCATATAGTATTCTATTGTAAACAAGTCGTTACATGCACATATTCCTGCCAGTGCATGCTGCACTCCCCAGCATTGGCCAACACTCTTGCCTGCTAACACTCTTGCCTGCCAACACTTGTTAAGACCTTTTGGGAGACTTGACTGCTGATTGGTTATAACTTGCATTTTATGTGCTTATTTGGAAAATAATGTAATCACTACAACTTTAACTGTTACACAACAGATGAAACATGTATGAATGGTTTTTCAAATTTTTCTTCTCTTCTTTCCTTATGCTTCCACCACTCTCTTATTTTTATTCAACATCCTCCCCATTGCACTCGAGGCTACTACCCCACTTTGCCCCACAGAGGGGCACCCATCATTCCAGTACCTCCAAGGAAGTGGTATCACCCCCTTTGGTTACCTTTGATGTAGATCAATACCTGTAAAACATTCTCTCCTTAGATTTGAGATGTTTGAAAGAAGGAAACAGGTTACATAAATATGTCCATCCAAGTCTTTACCAAAACAAAGATTCTATTATGAAAAATCATACTCAAGTCTATGGAACTGTTTTTGTTGATTCTTCTGGTTCATAAATGTACTGGGGGGGTTTATGTTTCAATTTTTGCCTTTAGACTGTGGCACAGTGATGAAGGTGAATCGATTGAACAGGATTGTAGGTGGGACAAATGCTGCTCCAGGGGATTGGCCATGGCAAGTCAGCCTCCATGTCCAAGGTGTCCATGTCTGTGGTGGCTCTATCATTACTCCTGAATGGATTGTAACAGCAGCTCATTGTGTAGAAGAGTAAGTATTTGGTCAGCCATTCCAAGGAGCTCTTGTATTCCCATCACTTTCTCTCCCTGTTCCAGCTGTGTATTCACTCAGAGTTGTCAATGGAGGATCACAAGTCTTGGATTGATACAAGTTATGTTCATACTTGTTAAGGGATTTTTAGGGCAGAGAAATCTGTTCTGTACTTGACCTGGAACACAGCTTGTGAATTCAATTATTTTATTTATTTTTTCCTCAACAGTTTAACTTGTTATAGCTTTAGAACTATTTCCCTACGTGCGGAGTGATTGATACAAAATTAGAGAGCTGGAAAGGATTTAGGAATTCAACAGCCAGTCATTGAGTGTGTAAGCCTCACAGATGAAGGAAAAAATAATTTCAACCCCCCAAAACTTACCATTTTATTGGACATGAGGAAATGCAGATGAATATAGAGACAAGCAGATGAGTGTGTAGAAGGGAATTTGAGGAGGGAAAGAGCCCAAACACTTGAAACCTCTTATTTTCCTTTTTTGTCAACTTTGCCAGTTCAATGGATTTGAAGTGAAGCCAGAGCCTGAGTTGTCTTATTTACATTTCTTTAATTATTAGTGATTTGGAGCATTGACTTTTTTTTTCAAATGACTCTTGGCAACATGAATTTCTTTGAAAACTGCCTGTTCAAAATCAATTTTTTTTTATTAATCAAGGAATGGATTTTTTTCTTATAAATTTGAATTATTTTTTTTATCAAAATAAAACTTCTTTCAGAGAAATTTTGCTTCTATGATTTTTCCAGTTTATTTCCCTTTTCATTTTATCTGCATTGGTTTTTTTTTTTGGTGCAAAACCCTTTTTATTTTATGCAATCCAAATATAAAAGAAAACTATAAAGATTTCTAGTACCTTCCTTCCATTGATTACCCAATTTATTCTGTATAGAGTTTGTACATCATTGTTTGCATGTTGTCTCTGTTGTTAGACTGTGAGCTCCTTGAGAGCAGGGACAGTCAAATTATCTGAATATTTTCCTTCTTATTCAGGTAAAAATAATTTTGTCTTCTGTTTTTTTCTTGTGACTCCTGAAGTTGTAAGTAGACTTGATCTCTTGGGTCCTCAGTTTTCTCACCTGTGAAATAATAGGGTTGGACATTGATATCGAATGCTCTTTCAAGTTTTATTATTCTATGTGTTTATTTGATCAGACTGTTCTAGGAGAAGGAAACATATGCTGATGGATCTTTTTAGTTAAGCAAATGAAATCATGGGTGTAGACAGGGAAAAGATTGTACCTGTGATTTCATTGGTATAAGGTACTCCTCTGCCAAAGCAGGCTAGCGCCTTCCCTGCCCTATGTGGTCTTAGATAGATGCCTAGAACAGGATGAGATTAAGTGACTTGCCCAGTGTCATACAACTTGTAGGCATCAGAAGCAGGACCTGAATGAAGATCTTCCTGGCTTTAGGGTAGGTCTCTATCCATTACAGCAAATGTGTTCTATTAATATCCCAAATATTGGAAGGAATCAAAGGTGTTGAATCAAAGTACTTTGCAAACCTTTGAGTTGCTGATAAATTGTGTTTGTTATCATCATCGTCATCAATAATTATCATAGCAACCTTGAGGAGTAGTCATCTGTTCTTCTCTTAAAGAGCTCCAGGTATAGGAAAATTGCTTCTTATATTTAATTTTTTATATAGTTCTTTTACTGATCTGAAATGTACATTCCTGAACCTTCTGTCCATTGGTCTTAATTCCTGAGGTCAAGTAGAATAATCTTTATATTTGATATTAGACTGATAGGGATCATACTAAGACTTTTTGGTCCTCATTTTAAAAGTAAACCAAATAAAGAATAATAATAAAAACACATACACAATAAAACTGAGAGAGGAGAATAACACCTAGGCAGGATATTGATAAGATTATAGATTTAAAGGCTCCAAATTTCTGAAATTTTAGAGTAAGGTGAAAGTAATGGTTATGGTAGTCAATATTTATTTTTTGTTTTCATTAAAAAATTTTTTTTAGCCCTCATTGCCCATCTTATACATTCTCCTTGGCTGTATGTAGCTTCATCTGTTGTGATGTAGGCAGCAGCAGTCTGCAGTAACATACACTGGTTCATTATGGTTAGAACTCGTTTGGTTCTTGTATATGTAGCTCTTTTGAAAAAAGATATTCAGATCAGTGTTTAGATTCACTATGCTTGAGATTCCCTTGATTTGTTTTTTTTTTTCAGACCTCTTTCCAATCCCCGGTATTGGACAGCATTTGCAGGAATTTTGAGGCAGTCTCTGATGTTCTATGGAAGTGGATATAAAGTGCAAAAAATAATTTCTCATCCAAGTTATGATTCTAAAACTAAGAACAATGATGTTGCTCTTATGAAGTTGCAAACACCATTCATATTTAATGGTATGTATTTACTCTTATCCACTTTGTATTGTATAATAATTTAGTGGAAATAATATTTTGAATAAATTGCAGAAAAAAAAGTAAGAAAGTTCTCTGTTAGTAGGAAAGCATTTAAAATGGATTTTGCAAGGAGTAAACCCTCCCTCTCCCCAAATAGCAGTTGACAATTTTAGTTGTTTGACATCACCTGAAAGAATACCCTTAATATTGCTATGGTTATGGGATTTCCCCCCTGATTCATTAAGTCAGTACTTCGTGCCAGGCACTAAGCTGCATGCTGAGGATACAAAGGAAAGAGCAAATACATTGCCTGCTCTTAAGCTTCCATTCGAATGGAGGAAACAGCATGCCATGTACATTGGTACACTTACAGTACACACAGAGTAGATGGAAGACACCAGCAACTTGGGAGACCCAGAAAGACTGAGCTGAGCCTTAATGGAAGCTAGAGATTAAGGGATAGTTTATAAGGGAGAATATTCCAGGCACATGGGATGTGGATGTTGTCTTTCATTGAACTCTTACCTATTTTCACAACGATACAAAGGCAGCAGATCGTAGAATCACAGAGTTGGAGCCAGTAGGGACCTGATGGGTCATGTGTTCCAAGCCCCTCGTTTTACAGATGATGAAACTGAAGCCCAGGGAGGTTAAATCACAGTTTAAATGACAAACACCTCTAATTCCATATAAAGCATACTTTCAACTGAAATCATAAAGCCAGAGTATAGGAAATAGTATTTTGGAGCTAATTTAAAGCTATCTGGACTTTTTATTGTGCGTTTTTAGAAATGGTCCTAATATATAATATCATTTGTAACCAGGAAAGGGGAAAGTATCACCATCCCTCTTATGTACTTTGCATCATTGTATCCATGCAACTTTGTTGTTTCCCACCGGAAGTAGGGATGTGACAGTGGAGGTATGAACCGAGAATTTTGTTTCGTTATTCATTCAACAGACAGCAAATGCTTCCCCTTAGATAAGACCCAGTCCCTTTTGTGGTAGGGTCTAGAGTCTTGTATATTCTAGCGAAATCTGGTCACCTGAGAGCAGGGTGACACTCTTGTGCTGCCCAGTTGAATTTCTTTTTTCAGACCATTTCACAAATGTGAGAATGGGCTATCATGTTTTATGTTCTTATTTTAAATCAGAAAGAATAAGACCAGTGTGTTTGCCTAACCCAGGAATGATGTTTGAACCCACTCAGTTATGCTGGATATCAGGATGGGGTGCAACCTATGAAAAAGGTGAGATGGTTATTTCTAAAAAGTAGTGATTTGGGGACCATATTTTAGTTAATTGGTGGTTTAGCAAGGAATGCAGTCAAAATATTCTAGCATATAGTAACTGCTTCATAATCACAAATTTTTATAAATTATTGCAAAACCTACAATTATAGGTTACAGTAAAGCATAAAAAGTCTTTTATGTGCCATACTAAAACACACAAAGGTCTTGAAATCAGCGTTATAAAGGATTGACCTTTACCATAGTGGGAGGGTTGGAGCAGAGCTTGCTAGGAGAATTTTTGAGATGGGGAGTAGAGACTATGATAGGCTGTTTCTGACGTAAACAACTTGGAATGGCTTCTAATCAGTAAAAATAAATGTTAGCAGTATTTTTCTGTATAATTAAGGTTGTAAGGCCAGGGTTCCTTATACCTCAAGTATCTGAGATTGTTGTAGAAGTGTGGGCCAAGGTCGGGTCTGCCTCGATCTAATCGTGTAATTTTTTGATGAAAGGCAATACGATTCACTTAGCAAATATGCTTCCTTTTGTTCTTCGGGACAAAGCCCCAAGTCCTGTATTTCCCCCCTTTCCCACATGAAATACACTTCTTCTTTATCAGTGGTGCTCTTTTTCTCTCAAGATTTGTTCTCCGTTCCTGCTTCCTTCTTCTTTTTATACTGGTCTCACTGATAGACATTATTTACAGAGCCTCATGGAAACGGAGTTCCTAGGGAATGCCTTCAGCCTGTAAACGGTGTAACTCTGACTCTGTTACCTGGTGGCAGGTGGCGTATGTTGATCTTTCTTCTTAAGTATCTCAAAGCTGTTTATTTTTACAATGCTGTTTTTATTGTTTCCATTGTTATTCTGGTTCTGCTCACTTCACTATGCATCATTCCATGGAAGTACATTTAGTCCATACAAGTATTTGAAATCATCCTTTCTTTGTGTGTTTGTGTGTGTATGTGCACATGTGTGTATGTGTATACACACATGAATATATATGGCCTATATGTGTATGTTTATATTTACATACACATATAAACAAAGCCAATATGTGCCATTTGGTTTTCTATTTATGTTTGTAACAGGGGTATTGTTTTTCTTTCTTTTTCACTTTTATTTGGAAGGGGGAGGGCAAGGCAATTAGGGTTAAGTGATTTGCTCAAGGTCACACGGCTAGTAAGTGTTAAATGTCTGAGGCCAGATTTGAACTCAGATCCTCCTGACTCCAGGGCCAGTACTCTATTTACTGTGCCACCTACCCGTCCCTTTCTTTCTTTTTCAATGGTAGAGGGAGAGGGGTGAAATTAGCAGGAGAGAAGGCAGAATTCTCTTTATTGAAAAAATAAAATTTAATTAAAAACATTCTATGGAGAGACAGACATTTACACTAGTAACTATAATATAAAAAGAGTAATGTAAAAAAGTACAAAGGAAGGGTCCAAAGCATTATGGGAAATCTTAGAAGGAAGATGTTACTCTCACTTGGACAGTAGAATGGTTAGCAAAGTGCTTTTATGTTGGCCTGGAAGGAAAAGATGGACTTTGAAATGTAAAAATGAGGAAGGGTACACTTAGGGAATAGAAAATAACATAAGGAAAAGCACAAGCAAGGATGTGCTGTGATTGGCTCAGACTAGCTTCATAAATTTTGATAAACTAATTGATAAATTTTCAGTGTCAGCACTTATACCCTGGAAATCATCAAATCTTACAAATCAGGACTTGATTTAGTTTTTAAGAAAGTGTTGAAAAGTTATTAATAATGTAGGTTAATTTTTTTTTTTAAGAAACAAGCCTTATATTGCATCTTATTACAGGGTTAAGGCTGTTTTCCAATTTTTTAAAAAAGATTACTTATTTACTTTTAATTTACAACATTCAGTTCCACAATCCCTCGAGTTCTAAATTTTCTTCCTGTCCCTCTCCTCCCCCTTCCCCCCATGATGGTGTGCACTCAAATATAGGTTCTAATATAGATTAAATTTAAAAGTATGTTGTGCATGTATATTTTTTTCCCTAGAGAGCTGGTTGTTAAACACTTACCAGCATGCCACTGGACATAGCAAGCAGGAAGCTGGAAAGAACAAAAAGAGATAACATGGGAGTGGACAAAGTGTCAGTGAAATACATAGTATGTAAAGATGACTGAACATAGAAAAGACAGTTTGGAGCCAAATTGTGGAGGAAATTACCTCCCAGCTAAAGTATAACAGGGAACTACTTAGATTTCTTGAGTAGAAGCCTGATAATGAAATGGTATGAGGAAAATTATTTAGTCAGGTATGAAGGATGAATTAGGGAGGGTATAGTCTTAAAGAACAGGTGGGGGATATCACTGTAGTATGTGCAAGAAAAGATTAGGGCCTGGCCTGCGGTTGATGTAATAGGAACAGAGATGAGGCATATATAAGGATTTTGTGGAGGTAAAATCATCTGGACTTGGCAACTGATTAAATATGTGAGGTGTGGGAATACTAGCTCTAAGAGGATGAAATTTCATGTCTGGAAGGATGAATATGCTGTGAACAGAAAGAGAAGTTAATGTGAGGATAAAGAGGTAAAAAGTTTAGCTTTGAACATATATTGATTTTAAGGGTCTAATAAGAGATCCAGAATAAATTATCAGCCACTAATAGAGCTATCCAGCTCACAATTGAAAACAAAAAGAAGATAGATTGGAGATACAAATTTAGGAGTTATCTCCATAAAGTCTGTCAGTGAAGCCATCAGAGCATAAAAGATTATCTACAGGACAATTTTAGGGGAAGTCTGGATTAGGGTAGAAGAGGATGATGAAAATCAACCATGGAGACAGAGGAGGAATAGTAAGCAAAGGAAGAGAACTTGAGAATGTAGTTTACAGAAGGCAAGCGAGAGATAGGGCATGAACGAAGAGGATAGTCTCATGTCATATACCACCAAGAAGTCAAGGAGAATGAGGAGAGAAAGAAAATCCATTGGGTTTTTTCATTAGTGAATTTGGAGAGAACTGTTTTAGTAGAATAGTGGGAATGGAAGTGAAATTGTAAGAGTTTGAGGAGTGAATAGGTAGAAAAAGGAGAGGTAGCCAGTATGGATAGTTTTCTAGAAATTTTCAGTGAAGGGTTATAATTTGGGTAGGTGTCATAGTAATGAAATTTGAAGATCCGTTTGAATTACCAAGCTAACAGGTACTTAGCACTTAGTTTCAAATTAAGCCTCTGTAAAGAAACAAGGCATGAACCCGTTTTGATGATGAAACAGGAAGGGGCTGAGCAGGGAGGAGCTAATACCATATATAAGCAAAAGCCTCAGCTGGGAGAGTCAGAATTTCTTGTGTAAGCATTGTGGGGGCAGAGCAGCTGCTGCCGGGGAAGGGGCGGAGAGAGAGAGAAAAAGAGAGAGAAAAAGGAGGGGGGAGGGAGAAAATTTCTCTCAGAGAGCATCTGGACACTGGGTTGCTCCTGCTGGACTGAAGAATGAACTGAGAATTGAGAAGAACTGAGAAGAGAAATGAGAATTGAGAACTGAGACAGAATGTCTTGGAGCAAGCCACATGGAGGCTGGATAAAGTGATTTGGATTTTAAGAACAGAGCTGGATAAAGTGATTTGGATTTTGAGAACAGGAGAAAGTAATTTTGATTTTGAGAACAGAACTTGTGGTGGCAGAACTTCTTCTGAGAGCCACTTGGAGCTTCTGCCGAGACCTTTCTTCTGGGAACTTCTGGTGAGAGCTTCTGAGAACCAGGCTGAAGAGCTACCGTGAGTGAGAGAGGAGGATCCCTGCTTGAGGGAACATGTTCTGTTTTGAAGGGTTGGGAATGTGGTTGTTGACTTGCATTAACCATATGTACCAACTTCTTGGTTACTGTAATGACTTTGACTTTCTGATTCTGGGGACTCAGTTTTCTGGTATTTGAATATAGGCTTTGGTTCTGTCCTCCATGTGGAGAGCCTGTTATGTTTTATGATTCACAACTATACCAGCCTATACATAATCACTGTGGGTGTTGTCAATATTGTATTATTGTTACAGTAAGTAGCAGCATCAAAAGAAGGAGCCCTTTTTCTTTCTTTCTTTTTTTTAAAGATAGAAGATGCCCATGCATACTTTTAGAGTAGAGGAAAGGAGGCATTAAAGAGGAAGATACTGAAGATATCTAAGGTGGAGAGAGTCTATCTTCAGAGAGGATTATTGATGAATGAAAGCCAAAGAATAATGGGGAGGAAGGAATGAGATTGAAGGAAGTGGTACCATTAGCAAGGGGAAATCAATACTTTTTATTAAGTTATTGTTGGAAAGGCAAAGAAAGATGTGGATATTGAAGGGTTTAGAAGAATTGATTGAGTTTCCATAGGTTGGCTTTAATCTTTATAATTTAGAAGATGAGGTCAAATTTGTCTTTGAAGAAAGGAAATTTGGAACAACCCTTGTTAGGAGTTCATACCTTGTTTCAGTCTGTTAAGAAACAACCTGTGAACTCCACAATTTGTGAACCTTAGAACTTGTGAACTCCTGGGGAGGAGCTAATGACTGTATAAGGAGAGTCCCAGGACTAGAGATAGCAGGAAGAATTGAGAAGAGGACTCTTGTGGTGGCAGAGTCAAGAAGGAGAAAACTTATGGTATCCTGACACTCTCTTTGTTCTGTCTGTGTTGATGTTTGTTTGTGATACTTTGTACAGAGGCCCAGGGACCTTATGGGAAGCCCTGAAAGAGGATTTTCTGGTTAAGTCCTGGAGGAAGGTTTTGGAGGTCCTGGGACTACTGATGATTTGTGCTGACCTTCTTGTTTGTGGGTCAGTGTTGATTTCTATGTTGATGATTTGTGTTGAGTTCTCAGACCTTGTTGGTGGCTCTGAGTTTACTTCACAGGCAGATAGTGAATTGATGTTGGTGCTGGCAATGTGAATGAATATTATTGTGGCTCTGTCAAGCTCTGTCTTCCCAGAAACAGGAACTATGAAGGACTTTAAGTGGACTGGACACTGTGAAGTTTAGTGTGGAACAGGAACTGGATGAAGAACTGGACAAGGAGCTGGACAAGGAACTGGGAGCTGC
This sequence comes from Pseudochirops corinnae, assembly GCA_028646515.1. NCBI lineage: Eukaryota > Metazoa > Chordata > Mammalia > Diprotodontia > Pseudocheiridae > Pseudochirops > Pseudochirops corinnae. Next base: position 2,728,115 of record CM053591.1, on the reverse strand, counting down.
CTGCCTTTGAACCCAGCTGACAGTTGGAGCTAGGACCATGGAAGAGGAACCATGGAAGCTGAGGGCCAGCCTAGAGTGAAGCTGAAAGAAGACTTTACTTGGATACTGTGTACTGACTGAGAAGATTATGATTTACTGTGACCTAGGGGTGGAGAACTTTGATTTTTGTACTTTGTGATTGAATTAAAGATTTCATGATTGACTAAATGATTGTACTTTATTGAACACTATTGGTGAAAACTATGTGGCCATTTTAGTGATAAGAGTGATAAGTCATTGTGAATACTATATTTTTATTTTCTGTGAATGTTTTGCTCTGATTTGTTATGGAATAAGTAGAGTGTTTGCTATACTGTGTAATCAGAACCTTAAAAGCTATTCACAGTAGCATTCTTCTGGAAAGCTGCTTGTGTTTGGCATTACAGAATGTGATGAAGATTCAATAAGAGATTATTTTTTAAATTACCTACCAGAAATGAAGGCTTACTTGAAGCTAGATAACATAAATTTGTAATAGATGGAATAATTTTGTGGTTTCCTTCAGCAGCAATGGGCATTGTTGAAGTAACTGACAGTATATTCATGGTGAGGTAAAGTGGAAAGTGGAACAAGACCAGAGTTGATATATTGAGGAACTAAAAATTGAATCATAGGCGATTATGATGAGGCTAAACAGATAAGGAGTTAGAGAAGTAGAATGTGCTTTCAAAGAAATTTTAGAATTCCAGGATTTTGAAAGCACAACATTTATGATGCTTGCATTGTACTGAATAAGAATTGAATAGACATCTATGACCCTCTGGAAATAAAGACCCTTTCTGAAGACAAAAGAGTGATCCAGATTTTTAAGGTCCTTTTCTGTAGGTTGCTTGGCTTTAATTAAACTAGACTTTGTAAATCTGGAGGTCTCAAAGAAAAGTGCTCTTCTAGAACAATCTTTAACAAATGAAGTAATACCTCCTTCATGTTCTTTAGCACTTACTGAGTGCTGAAAGTGCTTGGTGCTTTGTAACACTTAACATCAGATATAGTCTGTTCCAGCTGGAATGATGATTCAGGTTTCTTAGATAGATGATTGATTGCAATGAAAGTGAAGAATAAGCAAAGTGGGGAAAGGGCAATATAAAGAATGAAACATGAATATAATTGCTTTAATAGCAGGTTAGGAGAGTACCTATTAACTTTTCTAGCTGAAATGATCCATCCTTGTCTTAAATTTTATGGTCATCTATTTGATCCTCAGGTAAGACTTCAGACTTCTTGAATGCAGTTATGGTTCCCATAATACAATCTTGGAAATGTAATAGCCGATATGTCTACAATAACATGATCACTCCTTCCATGATATGTGCTGGATATCTCAGAGGGAAAATTGATTCCTGTCAGGTAATTACTGTTTTATGTTGAACTCTGGGAAATGTTATTTTGGCCATGTGTATTTCTTTTCTTTTTAACATTCTTTTTAAAATTTTGAGTTCCAATTCTCTTCTTCCCCTTAGCCCTTCCACCACCCCTTGAGAAGACAAGAAATATGATACCCATTATAGTCAGGCAAAACATATTCCAACGTTAACCACTATGTAGTGGCATGTAGTATTTCCTAACCCATCCTGTTTTTAAATTTAATTTTTAAAATTCATTTTGAACTTAAATACAAAAAGACAAAAAAAAGAAAATTTCCATGTATATAGCACAACATAAAGAAAAGAATTCAGTATCAATCCATGAATTTCCATTTCACCCTGTTTACTTTTTTTGGAAAAATTGTAATAAAAGCTACAAATCATTTTCAAAGTTACATTGCTTTTCTATGTTTCTTTCTGTTTTCTTTTGTTCCCTGCTGTGCACTTTTAATTTTTTTCTCCTTCCCTCCCCACCCTAGAGAAGGCTAACATTAGATGCAAATATATATGTGTATATATGTGTGTGTGTGTGTATATGAAATGTGTGCATATATATATGTATGTATATATGAAATATGTATTATATATCTAAAACTATACTGTACATACTTCTATTTATCACTTCTTTCTCTGCATGTGCAAAGCATTTCTTTCATAGGTCCTTTCTAGTTGTAGTGTATTTGAGTTTTTAAAATGACTTAGTCTCTCAAACTTGTTCTTATAACAATATTGCTGGTAATGTATACAACTTTGTCTTGGTTCTGCTCATTTTGTTCTTCATTATTTCATGCAGGACCTTTCATGTTTTTCTAAAACCAGGGTGGCTAGGTGGTACATTGAATAGAGCACTGGCCCTGGAGTCAAGAGGACCTGAGTTCAAATCTGACCTCAGACACTTAACACTTACTAGCCACATGGCCTTGGGCAAGTTACTTAACCCCAATTGCCCTGCCTTTCCCCCTGCAAAAAAAATAAAAAAAATAAAAAAAATAAATAAAATCAACTAGCTGATCATTTCTTATAGCATAGCAGTATTCCATCACAACCATATACAACAACTTGTTTAGCCATTCTTCTCTTGATGGGCATCCCTTGAGTTTCCAATTCTTTGTTACCATGGAGTGAGCTGCTACAAATATTTTAAAAGTTATATGTTCTTTTCCTTTTTCTATAATTTCCTTGGGAAACAGACCTGCTGGGTCAAAGCATATAAATAAGTTTATAACTCTTTGGATATAATTCTAGATTGCTCTCTAGAACAAATGGTTGGATCAGTTCACAGTTCCACCAACAGTGAATTAGTGTTCCAATTTTTCCACATTCCCTCCATTTGTCATTTTTCCTTTTTATAATTTTAGTCAATCTGATAGCCATAAGATGATATCTTAGAGTTGTTTGAATTTGCATTTCTCTAATCAGCAATGATTGTATACAATGACTGTATATAGTTGATTTCTTCTTTGAAAAACTGCCTGTTCATATTGTTTAACCATTTATCAGTTGGTAAATGACTCATTTCTTACATATTTGCAAAAAAAATTTGAGATATGAGACCCTTATTGGAGAAACTGTATAAAAATCTTCTGGGAGCAAAGATGGCAGAGTAAAAGCAGGAACTTGCTTAAGCTCCTGCTCCAACCACCCCCAATACCTGTAAAAAAATGACTCTAAACAAATTTTAGAGCTACAGAACCCACAAAGTGACAGATAGAAACAAATCTCCTGCTGAAGGCATTCTGGCAGGTTGACAGGAAAGGTCTGTCATACCAAGCTGGGGAGCCTAGCACAGTCCCACATGAGTTGTAGGGACCCAGACCCGTGGTGGCCCAGATGGGCTGGAACAGATTTCAAGAGAATGAATCACCAGTAGCTGTGGCAGTTTCCAGACTTCTCAATCCATAAACGCCAAAGAGAAAGTGAAAGGTCAGTGGAGAACTCTGTTGGAACTGGGTGATGGAAGAGCACAGTCCAGCCCCTGCCCCCAGTGCAAGAGGTGGCAGAGGTATAGTGGCTGCAGCTGCTGCCATGTGGCTGATTCCAGAGCTCCTGGTCTCATAGGGGGACCAAGCAACCATTCAGAGGGTAATTGCTCTTGCTTTGACCTGCTTGGATCTGGGTCACAGTCCTGGGTGGTGGTCCTGGGGTGTGTGGCCAGTGTGCCAAACCTTGTGGTGGCTGTAGAGAGGGCATCATCTTCATAGCTCAGACAACAGCTCTGACAACAATTGTGAAAATCCCAGCAATTTGGGACACAGTTCTCTCCACTCTGGAAGCAGAGTTCTACCACGGAAAAGAGCTCAAAAGTCAAGTAATTAGCTGGCAAGATGAGCAAGCAGAAGAAGCACAATCAGACCAGACTTTTTTTGGGACAAAAAGGATGAAAACATGGAATGAGAAGACAATGAAGTCAAAACTCCTGCATCAAAAGCTTCCAAGAAAAAACAGGCATGGAGAAGCTCAAGAAGAATTTTGAAAATCAAGTAAGAGAAGTGGGGGAAAAATTGGGAAGAGAAATGAGAATAATGCAAGAAAATCATGAAAAGTGAGTCAACAACCTGCTAAAGGAGAACAAAAAAAAATACTGAAGAAAATAACACCTTAAAAAACATACTAACTCAAATGGCAAAAGAGGCCCAAAAAGCCAATGAGGAGAAGAATGCCTTAAAAAGCTGAATTTGCCAGATGGAAAAAGAATTTCAAAAGCTCATGGAAGAAAACAATTACTTCAAAATTAGATTGGAGCAAATGGAAGCTAATGACTTTATGAGAAATCAAGATGCTATAAAACAAATCCAAATGAATGAAAAAAGAAGGCAACATGAAATATCTTATTGGAAAAACCACTGACCTGCAAAATAGATTCAGGAGAGATAATTTAAAAATTATTGGACTACCTAAAAGCCATGATTAAAAAAAAGAGCCTAGACACCATATTTAAAGAAATTATCAAGCAAAATTGCCCTGATATTCTAGAACCAGAGGCAAAATAGAAATTGAAAGAATTTACTGATGGCCTCTTGAAAAAGATACCAAAAAAGAAAACTCCTGGGAATATCATAGCCAAATTCCAGAATTCCCAGGTCAAGGACAAAATACTGCAAGCAGTCAGGAAGAAACAATTTGAGTATTGTGGAAACACAATCAGGATCACACAGGATCTAGCAGCTTCTACATTAAGGGATCTAAGGGGTTGGAATATGATATTCCAGAGGTCAAAAGAGCTAGGATTAAAGCCAAGAATCACCTACCCAGCAAAACTAATGCAAAAATAATGCAACAGGGGAAAATATGGTCATTTAATGAGGATTTTGAAGCATTTTTGATGAAAAAACCAGAGTTGAACAGAAAATCTGACTTTCAAATATGAGAAACGAGAAGCATGAGAAGGTAAACAGTACAAAGAAATCATAAGGAACATATTAAATAATTGTAACTCATGAGACTTTTCTCAGTATGAGGATATTTGAAGGAAATATATATGTATATGTATGTAAAATGCATATATATATGTATGTATTGGAGGATATATGTGTATATAAATACACATGTGAGTGTGTGTACATATGTGTATAGGTGTACATAGACAGAGGGCACAGGATCAGTTGAATAGGAAGGGATGATATCTAAAAAATTAAGAGGTAAGAGAGGAATATAATGAGAGAAGGAGATAGGGAGAGAAAGAATAGGGTAAATTATCTCACATAAAAGAGACAAGAGAAAACTGTTACAATGGAGGGGAAGAGCAGGAAGGTGAAAGGGAATGGGTCAACCTTACTCCCATTGAATTTGGCTTAGGGAGAGAATAACATACACACTTGTAGCACCAATGCAATATTTACAGTGCCCAAGATCACAATAAAGCCTGTGACTATGAGTGTTGCATGACGTTCAATCACAAAATATATCAGATTCTCCAGATAGAGAACAGAACTGAAGCATTTATTTAGACACCAGAAACCCGAGTCCCAAAACCAGTAAGCCAATTCCATCACAGTACCAAAGATATTCAGAAGCCATAGTAACACTGAGAACCACAGCATCCTTCAGCCTTCCCACAAACCAATATGCGTAATTACAAACTGATATTTTTAGGTCAATATTTACAAACAAACCTCTCTATCTCCTTAATGAGCATCCTCTCTCTCCCTCAATATCTGACTATCTCTGACCAACTTCTTGTGGGCTCTGCTTCCCCTCAGCAAACTCCTCCCACCACAGGCTCCATGTGACCACATCCAGCCTATCAGGGGGCAGAGTTTACTTTCAAAGCAGGGGAGGTCTTCAAATTCCCCCTAGGTCTATTAAGGGGCAGGGAAGATCTTAAAATTCCCATTCCCATTACAACACTCAATTGGGTATCTTACCCTACAGGAAAGTAGGAATGAAGGGGTAAGAGAGCATAGGATAGAAGGGAGGTCATATTGGGGGGAGAGGGTAGTCAGAAAGCAAACACTTTTGAAAAGGGACAGGGTCAAAGGAGAAAATAGCATAAGCGGGGGGCAGGATAGGATGGAGGGAAATATAGTCAGTCTTTCCCAATATATCCGTTATGGAAATGTTTTGCATAACTACACATGTATAACCATCCTAAATTGGATTGCTTGTCTTCCCAGTAAGGGTGGTTGAGGAGGGAAGAAGTGAAAGAATCTGGAAATCAAAGTTTAAAAAACAAATATTTAAAAAATTGTTTATTTACATGCAACTGGGAAATAAGATACATGGGTACTGGAGTATAGAAATCCATCTTGTCCTACTGGAAAGTTAGGGGTGGGATGAGGGAGGATATGAGAGAGAACGGATTGGGGGAAGACGTATTCAGTAGGCTTGCTATTTTGGGGTGTAGGGGAAAGATGGGGAGAAAAATTTGTAACTCAAAATCTTGTAGAAATGAATGTTGAAAACTAAAAATAAATAAATAAATTGAAATATAAAATTTTTCCCCCAGTTTTCTGTTTTCCCTCTAATCTTGCCCATGTTAGTTTTATTTGCACAAAACTCTTTTTAATTTAATGTAATTGAAACTGTACATTTTACTTCCCAATACTCTCTATCTCATGTTCATTCATGTGTTCTTCTTCTACCTGTAAGTCTAATAGGTAATATGTTTGTTCCATGTTCTTCTAATTTTCTTATACCATCTCTCTTTATATCTAGTTCATGTATTAATTTTGACTTGACCTTCCTTAGTGGTATAAGATATTGGTCCATGCCCAATTTCTGCCAGACTGCTTTCTAGCTTTCCAGTTTTTACCAAATAATGAATTCTTATCCTAAAACTTAAATCTTTGCATTTGTCAAACATAAGGTTACTATAATCATTTGCTACTTTGTATTCTATGTGTACTCTGTCATACTGATTTACCTTTCTGTTTCTTGGCCAATACCAGATAGTTTTGAGAATTATTCTTATACTCAGTATTATTAATCTCACTCTTAATTTTTAAGATTCCCAATTTGATTTTTAATTGCATATTTTAAATTTGATTTTTTTCTACTTTTTAAATTGGATACTATGCCAATTAAAAAAGTTTTGAGAGACATAGTTTCTAGGTAATTCAATCATTTTATTAATAAGGTCAACATGTTATTAAGAAAAGGTTGGTCATTTGGCTGTCTCTTAGACTAAAGACACTCATGGTGTTAGGCTTACAGATTATACACCCTTCAAAGAGGAAATGTTCCTGAGGGATGGCAATCAACTCTAGTTGGATAAAACAATGGAAAGTGAGCTCTATTGAGATTAAGGGTTGAAAGTAACATCATGTCTTACCCTTTGATCAAGAAGTTATCTCAGTACCAAACTACTCACAGCTTTGCACAATCTGTTCAATGATATTAAAAAAATACTGCACCAAAGCCTGAGCAGAACACAATAGCTCTCACTAGAGCGTGGGTCTCGAACAAGAAAGTTAGTCCAATCTCCTTATCACCAATAAAAGAGACTGAACTTTTAAAAACCAGGACTTTGGAAGAAGGGGAAGGCTCTAAATCTTCCTCAAATTATAGGTTATTAGTAATTATTTCTCTCAGATACTCAATTAATTGGTCTGTTCTTTCTCTTTTATTGATATAAGTGTTTAGATATATAAATTTTCTTCTGATTAATGCTTTTGCTGAATCCCACAGGTTTAGATATTTTGTCTCATTATTGTCATTCTCTTTAATGAAATTAGTGATTGTTTCTATGATTTGTTATTTAACTCACTTATTCTTTAAAATTAGGTTATTTAGTCCTCAGGTAGTTTTTTATCTGTGTTTTTATGGTCCCTTTTTGAATATAATTTTATTGCATTATGATCTAAAAGTGATACATTTGATATTTCTGCTTTTTTGCATTTAGCTATGAAGGTTTTATGCAATAGTATGTGATCAATTTTGTAAAAATGTATGTACCTCTGAGAAAAGGTGTATTCCTTTCTATTCCCATTCAGTTCTCTCCAGATATCTATCATATTTAGCTTATCTAAGATTCTATTTATCACCTTAACGTCTTCTTTATTTCTTAGATTTATCTAATTCTGAGAGGATAAGGTTAAAGTCTCTCACTGTTATAGTATTATTATCTATCTATTCCCACCTGTAATTAATTTAATTTTTCCTTTAAAAATTTAGATGCTATAGCATTTCCTGCATATAGGATTAGTTTTCATATTGCTTCCTTCTCCATGTTACTTTTAAATCAAAATATAGTTTCCCTATTTATCTCTTTTAATTAAATTTATTTTACTTTTAACTTTTTCTGAGATGATTGCTACCTTTGTTTTTTTTTTCTTAAATCTCAGCAGAAGCATAATAAATTCTGCTCGAGTCCTTTTTTTGTTTTAAACTCTGATAAAATGTACCTCTCACTTTAAAATTTGTTCCTTGGGGTGGTTAGGTGGCACAGTGAATAGAGCACTGGCTCTGGAGTCAAGACAACATGAGCTCTAATCTGGCCTCAGACAGTTAATACTTACTAGCTGAGTAGCATTGGGCAAGTCATTTAACCCCAATTGTCTTGCCCTCCCTGCTCCAAAAAGTAAAAAAAAAAATTTGTTTCTTGTAAGTAACATATTATTGGATTCTGATTTTTAATTCATTCTGCTATGTTTCAGTTTTGTGAATAAGGTTTATCCCATTTACTTTCAAAGTTATAATTACTAGTTGCTTATTTCCCTTCATCATATTTTTCCTCAGTATTATCCTTCTCAGCCTCTTTTTTTTATTTACCCAATCCCTCCTCATATATCTGATTTACTTCTAACCCCTTTCTCCCTAATCTGTACCTTTTAAAGAATCCTTCCCATATCCTTTCCCCTTACCCTGCTATTCCTCAATCTACACATCCCTCTCAAATTCCTCCCTTATCTTCTTCCACAACCTCCTATTTCTTGTTCTACCCACCCTTCTAAAAGTCCCTATGTTATCCTGGTCACTCTCCTATTTCTTTTTAAACTCAAAAGACTTTTATGCCATTCTATATGTATATTATTCCCTCTTTAAATGAGTTCTGATGAAAGTAAGGTTCCAGCACTACCACCTCCCCCATTTCCACTTTAACAGTTCTTCCATTCATGTCTCATCTTTATGAGATAATTGCTCCATTTTACCTCTCCCTACCCAGTTTATTTTTCTTTTAATTATTTCACCATGTCAACCCCTATCCTATTTCTATATGCTCTTTCAAACTACTCAAGTAACGTTAACATTTTCCCATATAAGAAGTAAATAATTTGGCTTTATTGAGTACCTTATAATTGGTTTTTAATGTTTATCTTATGTTTTTCTTAGATCTTATATGTCAGATTTTCCATTGGGTTCTGGTCTTTTTGTCACAAACACCTGAAAGTCTTTCAATTCGTTAAATATCCATTTTTTCCCCATTCAGGATTATGATCAGCTTTGCTGGGTATGTTACTCTTGGTTGTGAGCTTAGCTCCTTTGCTCTTTGCAATATAATGTTCCAAACTATTCAGTCTCTTAATGTAGAAGCTGCTAGATACTATGTTACCCTGACCATTGCTCCATAGTACTTAAATTATTTTTTGTTGTTTGTAATATTTTCTCCTTAACCTGGGAGCTTTGACACTTGAGTATGAAGCTTCCCGTGAGATTTCATCTTGGGATCTCTTTCAGGTGGTAATTGGTAGATTTTTTTTCTACTTCTATTTTCCCCTCTCACTCAGGGCAATTTTTCCTTAATAATTTCTTGTAATACTGTATCTAGAGTATTTAAAAAAAAATCACAACTTCATGTACTCCATCCAACAATTCTTATATTGTCTCTCCTTGTTCTCTTCTCCAGATTAGTTGGTTTTTTTCCTTTAAATTAATTAATTTAATTTTAGTTTTCAACATTCACTTCCATAAGATTTTGAGTTCCAAAATTTTCCCCTTCTCCCTTCCCTCGCCCCCCCCCCCAAGACAGCATACAATATGATAAAAGCTCTACATATGCATCCTTATTAAACACATTTTCACATTAGTTATGTTGTGAAGAAGAGTTGGATGAGTGGGAGAAACCATGAGAAGGAGAAACAAAACAAAATAGGAGAGCAAATAGTCTGCTTCTCTCTGCACTCAGACCCCGTAGCTCTCTCTCTGGGCGTGGACGGCATTTTCCATCAGGAGTCTTTCGGAGTTGTCTTAGGTCCTTGCATTGCTGAGAAGAGCCAAGTCTATGAAACTTAGTGATCACACAATGTGGCTGTTACTATGTACAGGGTTCTCTTGTTTTTGTTCATTCTATTCAGCATCAATTCATTCAAGTCTTTTCAGATTTTGCTGAAGTCCATATGCTTATCGTTTCTTGTAGCACAATAGTATTCCATTATAGTTACTTTTCTAATGAAATATTTCATATTTTCTTCCATTTTTTATTCTTTTGATTTTGCTTTATTATTTCTTGGTGTTTTATGATTTCACTAGTGTCCCTTTGCCCCATCCTACTTTTTAAGGAGTTATTTTTTTCCTTAAGTTCTTTTTGGATCCCTTTTTTTAAGTTTGTTGAATTTCTTTTCATAATTTTCTTGATTTTCTTGGATTGCTTTTTTTTTTTTCCTCTCAACCTCTTATTTGATTTTTAAAGTTCTTTTAAAGCTTTTCTAAGAATTCTTTTTGGACTTATGGCCATTTGATATTTTTCTTTGAAGTAGGAGTGAATTTTTAAGCTTTGCTATTTTTTTCTTAGTATTAACCCAGATCTTCTCTATCCCCTTAATAGTTATCTTTGATCAATGCCTTTATTTTGCTTATTCAGCATCATAGTCAATTTTTAGCAGCTTGTTTATGTAGTCAATTCTAAGTCTCAAGGTACAGATATTGATGCTTCAGCCTTTAGGTTTTTTTTTTTTTTTCTGTTGTTTTCTGGGAGTTTTGGGGTCAAACCTCAGGTGCTTCTCTCAGTCCCTCAGCCAAGGCTAAGACCCTCAGCCACACTGTCACAACAGATGCTCTTGCTCCCTGCAGTTCCTCCTGGGGCTACAAAGTTCGGCTCACCCCTCTGCCCTACAAATGAAACCAAAACAAGGGATTCTGCTCTCTTGCAAGTACCCAAGTATAAGATCAAGGAGAAACATAAAGTACACGTTAAAGATCATTTGTAAGGACTCCATAAGGCCAAACTGCTTACTTCTTATGCGGGAAAATATTTTCTGTAATCTTTTAATTGTTATCATTACTTATATGATTTGAAAGATCATACAAAGATAAAAGGTTTGGGGTTACATATGATGGGATAATTCTAAAAAATGAAATTGGGTAGGGAGAGATGAAATGGAGTAATTATACAAGGGAGGCATGAATGGAAGAACTGTTACAGTGGGAACAGGTTGGGATAGAGGAATAGTAGTCCTGGAATCTTACTTTCATAGGAACTGAGTTAAAGAGGGAATTATATACATCTAGAAAGGAATAATGGTCTTTTAAATTTATAAAGAAATAGGGGAACAAGGAGACAGGCTTAAGTAGGGACTTCAAGAATGCTGCCTAGATGAAGAAGTGGGAAGGTTGGGAAAGGATAAGATTTTTAGATGGGTATGTAGATTAAGGATTCTGAAGGCAGGGTAGTGACTAGAAGTAAATTAGGTACATGAAGAGGAATAGTGTAAATAGGTTGAGAAGGATAAATACTGAGGAAAAGTAGAATGGTATAAATATACAATTAGTAACTATGATTTTAAAAGTGAATGGGACAGACACCCATAAAAGGGAAATGATAGCAGAATGGATTAAAAATCAGAATGTGACAATACCTGGTTTACAAGGAACATGATTAAAAGTGAGAGATACACACAGAATTAAAATAAAGTGTTGGAATAGTTTTTTTTTTATTATTCAGTCAGTGGTTAAAAAAAAAGTCTGGGTAGTAATCATGATCTTGGACACAGTTAAAGCTAAAATAGATTTAATTAAAAAGGATAAACAGGGAAATTGTGCAATGTCTCACCTCCATTATTTAATATTGTTTTAGAAATGCTAGTAATAGCTGTAAAAAGAGAAAGAAAATTGAAAGAATCAGAAAGGGAAATGAGGTAATAAACTATCTTTTTACAGATGATGTGATTAATTATTTGGAAAATCCTGAAGAGTCAACTAAAAAGTTAGTTGAAAAAATTAATAATTTTAGTGAAGTAGTAGAATAAAGAACAAACCTAGCTAAGTCATCAGCATTTTTATATATCATCAATGAAACCCTGCAAGAAGAGATAGTAAGAGATGCCCCATTTAAAGTAACTATAGACAGTATAAAATACCTGGGGCTATACCTTCCAAAAAAGACCCAGGAACTACATGAACATAATTATGAAATACTCTTTATGCAAATAAATCAGATTTAAATACTTGGAAAATTTTAGCTGTTGTAATGGTAATGGTAATTTGAAGATCTTCCCTGCCCCTTAATAAGTTTGAGGGAATAGGAGTTGAAGATCTTCCCTGCCCATTAATAGGCCTCACCTGGAGGCCAATAAGAGAAGCTTGATCAGGGGAAGCTTGTTTTTCAGAAAGGCCCACACCTTTTGTTACTTTGTAATTAGGCAGTGGGTCATGAGGGTTGTGATGCCCTCTGACCCTGAAGAAGTGTGTATATACTCTGAGGTTAGTGTTTTTCTTTGGGGCTTACTCAGGGGAAGAGTGTTTGAGTGATGTAGCCAGATGAGAGTCTGGGTAGCCATTGAGGAGCCCCCTGTCTTTGAAAGCCCAGATGTTGGTGCTTCTCTCTCTGGTAACTATGTATGTATGTAATGGTCAGACAGATGGATCTGTCGATCTGTGATATATGTATTATTTGGTCAGATGGTTAGAAGCCCTGTCTGTTGGTCTTTAAGCTAGCATTTCTGCTTGTAATTTCTGTTCATACTTTCTCTAAAGTTCAGGGTGCTGACTTTTCTCCCTCAACTAAGTAAATTTACATATATATTTGACTAAATTAACTAAATTATATATATTATATATTATAATACATATAACTATATGTTGTATAATATTACATATATTGTATGTTAATATGTGTGTGTAATTAAATTAACATTGTTGCTGCCTTTTGAGTTGCTTTCCTTTAGAAAAGCAGATCAAAAAACCTGTGCTAGCAGCCCTCCTGTGTGCTGGTGTTATTGGTCTTACACCCCGACAGCAGCTGCAAAGTAGCATTGTTGTTACAGTTGTAGATGGGTGGGCAAAGCCAGTGTAATAAAAAATATAATTTTGCCTAATTTATTATTCAATGCCATCCCAACTAAATTACAAAAAATTATTTTAAATTAATATTTCAAATTATATATACTATACTCATATGATTAATATATTAAAAATAATAAAAATTCATTTGAAAGAATAAAAGGTCAAGAACTTCAAAAAAACTAGTTTTAAAAAAATGTAAACAAAGAAGGTGTAACAGTACCAGATCTTAAATGATAACATAAGGCAGTAATTATCAAAAAACTAGCTGGTACTGGCTAAGAAATAAAAAGGTAGATCACCAGGTATAGCACACAGTAGCAGATAGTTATAGTAGCCTTGCATCTGACAAATGTAAAGATTTAAACTTTTGAGATTAGAATTCTTTAGTAAAAATTATTAGGAAAGCTGGAAAGCAGTCTGTCAGAAATTGGGCATGGACTTATATCTTAAACCATTTACTCAGAGGTCAAAATAGATACATGACTTTTAGAAAAACATGGAATATATTGCCTACTAGATTTATAGATAGGAGGACAGTTTGTGAATAAACAAGAGATAAAGGCATTGTGAGGTAAAAAATGAAAAATCTGATTAAATTAAAAAGTGTGTATATGAGCAAAACCAACGTTGACAAGATTAGAAGGAAAGTTGGAAATTGGGGGGAAAATTTTGTAGAAAGTATTTCAGATAATGATTTTATTTCTCAAATATCTTTGTCAAATTTATAAGAAATCAGTCATTTGCCAATTGATCAATGCTCAAAGGATATGACCATGCAGTTTTTCAGTGATGAAATCAAAACTATATATAGTTGTACGGAAATAATTAGAGAAATGCAAATGAAAATGAAAAACTTTGAGATATCATCTTACACTATCAGATTGGCTAAACTGACAAATACTCTTGGGGAAGGGCTGAAAGAGTTATGGTGTGTATTGTGATGGAATACTATTGTGCTATAAGAAATGATAAGCTGGTTGATTTTTAGAAAAGCGTGAAAAGACTTCATGAAATAATGAAGAATGAAATGAGCAATACCAAGAGGATGTTGTACATAGTGACAGAAATACTGTCCTAAGAACAATGTTAAATGACTAATTAATCTTGAGTATCATAAATACTCAAATAAACTACAAAAGACCTATGAAAGAAGAATAACATCTTTGTTATAAAATTGTTATAAAATAACATATTTGTTATTCACCTCCAAAGAAAGAACTGTATATTATGGTTTTATGTGTGTGTGTGTGTATGTGTGTGTTTTGTAGGGGGAGAGTGGGGAAGCAGGGAGAAAGAAAGAGCACAGCAAAGAACAAAAGAAAACTTGGAAGGAAGCACAGAACAGCTGGATAGTTTTAAAAACTGTGTGGTATTTATTACAGTTTTTTTTTTTTAAGGAAACATGATGAAGTCGAAATTTATGGTTTTATATTAAATCCTCTATGTTGTACTGTGTATATGAAATGCTCTTTTAGTATTTAAACTAAAAATTAGTAAAAAAATAAAAATGTAATTGAGAATTTTTTTTTTTTTGCTATTTGGTGGGGGGAAGTTGGGCAATTGGGGTTAAGTGACTTGCCCAAGGTCACACGGCTAGTTTTTTTTGTGTTAAATGTCTGAGGCCAGAGTTGAACTCAGGTCCTCTGACTCTAGCACCAGTGCTCTATTCACTGTGCCACCTAGTCACCACTTAATTGGGAAATTTTTAAGAAAATAAATGAAAATACAGTAACGTACACGCACATACAATGTCAGTTTTGCAGCTATGTAGAGGTAAGAGATTAGATGTAGATAGAGTGCAGGAGTGGGGAGCCTGCAGCCTTGAGACCACATGTGACCCTCTACATCCTGAAGTGTGGCCTTTTGACTGAATCCAAACTTCAGAAAATAGAATTTCACAGATCGATTGTTCTATGAAGTTTGGATTTAGTCAAAGGACCATACTTCAGGACCTAGAGAGGCACATGTGGTCTTGAGGTACAGATTCCTCACCCTTGAGGTAGACCAATTAAGAGATTTTTCAGTAATTTTAAGTTAATGGGGATGAGGGCCTGACCCAGAGTTATTTAGATACAGTAAAGAGAAGGGGACTGATACAAGAGATATAATCTGTGCAGCTAATTGGATGGGGTTGGTGGTGGTGATGATTGAGAATGAAGAGTTAAGAATGATTTCTAGTTTGTAAAACTAAGTGATTGGATGAATGATGATATGGTAGCATGGTTAGAAATAGGGAAGTTAAGAAATAGGGAATGACTAATAGTTTCAGGAATAAAGTTAGTTTATTTCTTTTTAGAAATGTTCAGTTTTGAGAAGTCTCTAAGGCATCTAGGTGAAGATTTAGTTCAGCTCCTAAGCAAAAGGAATCCCCCCAATCATATACACAATAATTTATTATCCAATTTCTACTTAAAAACTCTGTGGGGGGGGAGTTGGGGGGGAGGGAAGGAGCAGACCCATCACTTCTCAAAGAAGCCCATTTCACTTTTGGAAGGATCTAATTAAAGTTTTTCCTTATATGAATCCTAATTTTGCCTCTCTGCAACTTCTACCCCTTCCTTCTGAGTCCAGAAAGAACAGACCTGCATTAGTCATTTTTATCCCTTAAGATTTCTCTTTTCTGATATAAACTTTGATATTTCCTTCAACTAATCCTTCTTCCCCTCTCCCTTGAAGCCTTGCTTGTTTTCTATAGGAACACTTCATTGTCTCTAACATCTGGAAAGGCAGAAGTGGAATTCTGGAGAGAGTAAATCTATTCTCAGTTTCAGAGCCATCTGCATGTAGATGGTAAATGAACTCATTCAAACTTTTGATCTCCTTAACAAACTGTAGGGGTAGCTAGGTGGCTCAGTGAATAGAGCACTGGCCCTGGAATCAGGATGACCTAGGTTCAAATCTGGCATCACACACTTAACACTAGCCACGTGACATTGGGCAAGTTGCTTAACCCCAGTTGCCCTCCAAAAAAAAAACCCAAAAAACAAACCCAAACCACCAAACTGTAGATAGAGAAGGATCAGTAGAGATTCTTGGGGTACATCCACACATGGTAGTTAGGACATAGAGGATGATCCAACAGTGGAAATAAAAATTGATTCACCCAACAGGAACAAAGAAAGGTATAACAGAACAACATCAACGAAAATCCCAGGAGGAT
>CM053591.1:2682915-2711394 GCA_028646515.1 Pseudochirops corinnae | reverse complement strand
GGGGAATTAAGATATAATACTCTGAGCCAAGTGGTGCACTCTTTGTGAAATGAGAAGAATGACCTATTTGAGGTTAACTGCAATCCAAGACTGAAAAGGTTCACATATAGATTCATGGAGTGAACATTAAAGGAGAACCAGCTGATTGATAGTATTAGAAGTAGGATATCAGAGCAACAGTGAGAGCACATATCTACATTGACATTACTTCTCTAGCATTCCCCTCCCAAATCTTTCTTACAACTATGGCTAGAAAGGAGAATTCTTAATGAAAAAGGGATGAAGGAGATCACAAAAAGTGAAATAGATAATCTTATTTACATAAAATTGAAGCTTTTGAAGGATTTTGTTAAGATTCGTTATTTGATACTAGACCTCATTTCTTTTTTTAATAGGGTTTCTAGACTACAAGTTTATAATTTTTTAATTTTATTTTTAATTTATGGAATAAAACAAGCATTTCCATAACAGTACAATAAAAAAAAAAGATGATTGTACATAAAACTGACAATGTATAATGTATAACTTGCTATTCTCTTCAAATATATAGCAAAATTATCTTGGAAATTTCTTATCTTTTCTTTCATTTCCCCCTCCCTACCCTAGAGATTACTACCATTGCACATAAATAACTCAATGTGCGCATGCATGTGTGTGTGTGCACGTGCACGTGTGTAAAATTCTTCTACATATCCTTCTGTTTGTCAGCTCTTTCTCTGGATGCAGAGAGCGTCTTTCTTCGTCTTTCATATTTAATTTGGGTATTTAGAATAGTCAAAATGACTTATTCGCTCAAAGTTGTTCTTAAAACAATATTGCTGTTACTGTATACAACGGTCACTTGGTTTTGCTCATTTCACTCTTCATTATTTCATTCAAGTCTTCCATGCCTTCCTAAAATTAATGAGCTCATCATTTCTTAAAGCACAGTAGTATCCCATCACAATCATATAACACAATTTGTTTAGCCATTCCCCAATGGATGGGCATTCCCTCAATTTCCAGTTCTTTACCAACAAAAAGCTTCTAAAAACATTGTAGAACATACAGGTTCTTTTCCTTTTTCTCTAATCATTTTTAGAAACAGACCAAGTAGTAGTATTGCTGGATCAAAGGATACATAAGCAGTTAATAACTCTTTGGGCATAATTCCAGATTGCTCCCAAAAACAGTTAGATCAGTTCACAATTCCACCAACAATGAGTTAGTGTCCCAATTTTTCCACATCCTCTCCAACATTTTTCATTTTTCCCTTTCTATCATTTTAGCCAATCCGATAGGTATAAAATGATATTTTGGAGTTCTTTTAATCTTTGTTTCTCTAATCAATAATGTTTTAGATTATTTTATATGACTATGTGTCAGGGTTCCGCAGCCCTGTCCTAAGGTTTGTCAACATTCAGCAGCCCTGCCCTTTTCAATGGAGACTACGCTGGTGTTTTCTCCTTAATGAAAGTAATGCCGGAGGATAGATGTTTTTAAGAGGGTTTATTAAAGTTACACGCGAGAAGCCTTACCGAAGGACTCTAAGGCCGCCTGCCCCTTCAAGGCTTGGATCCTTTAATCTACCCCAGAGCCACACCTCCCATGTGACAAAGCCCGGCTGAGTGGGATTAAGAGAGGGGAGGTAAATTGTAATTACAAAGGCATGAAGACCCCAAGGTGTGGAGACATCCATTGGGAACCTCAGGCATCCCATGCAAGAAAGTTCTGAGCAAGGCAACATCCCCTGGCCAGGGAGGGCACAATATGCTCTGACCTCCACGTGACCCAACTAACTCCCGGGCCTCAAACACATCCCTGTGTCTCAACATCACCACTTACAATCTGGCACTTGTTTGTGACCCTTACACTATGGATCGTTTGGATTTCTTCATTGGAAAACTGCCTATTCACATCCTTTGACCATTTATCAATTGGTAAATGGCTCATATTTTTATATATTGGACAAAGTTCTTTATATATTTGAGATATGAGGTCCTTATCTGATAATCTATAAAAAAGTTTCCCAATTTTCTGCTTTCCTTCTAACTTTGGCTACATTGATTTTATTTGTACAAAACTTTTTTAACTTAGTGTAATCAAAATGATCCATTTTATACCCAATTTTTCACTCTCTCTCTCATTTGTTCATAAATTATTTACTTATCCATAAGTCTGATAAGTAATGTGTTCCATATTCTTCTAGTTTTTCTGTAAGATATCTCTTTACATCTAGGTCATGTATCCATTTTGACCTTATCTTAGTAAATGGTGTGAGATATTGGCCCATGCCCAATTTCTGTCATATTACCTTCTAGTTTTCCCCAAAATTTTTAAAAATAAAGAATTATTATCCCCCAAATCTTAAGTCTTTACACTTGTCAGATATAATGGTATTATCTCTATTTGCTGCTGTAAATTCTGTCTACTCCATTCCATTGTTCTACCTTCCTATTTCTTAGCCAGTACCAGATGGTTTTGGTAATTACCGCCATATAATATAATTTAATGCCAGTATATTTATAATCCTGTAAATATGTATAATTCTTATTGTTGCTGTTGTTGTTGTTGTTATTCACATGCAACTGTTATTCACATGAAATAAGATACACAGGCACTGGGGTGGGGAGATCCATCTTGCGTTACCAGAAAATGAGAGAGGTGATGGGGGAGGACATGGGAGAGAACAGATTGGGGGAGGTAGTATACAGTGGGGTCATTGTTTTGGCGGGGTGGGTAGAGGAAAGACGGGGAGAAAATTTGTAACTCAAAATCTTGTGGAAATGAAAGATGTAAACTAAAAATAAATCAAAGTTAATATAAAAAGAACAAAGTGGTGGTGGGGGAAGCAGGGTGAGCTGAAGACAGACAAGTTTTACTTTTTATGTTAAGGAAAAACTCACAATTCGAGCTATCCAAAGTCTGCCTTGGGAGGTAGTTCAAGTGGAGGCTGAAGGATCACTTTTTGGGTCCTCTATAGAGGATACCTCTTCAAGTATGGATTATATTAAATGGCGTCTGAGGTCCCTTCTAATTCTGATGCTGTGCTCTCTAATAATAGTTCTCATGTATATAGTACCTTCCAATTCATAAAGCATTTCCCCATAGTGAACCTGTGAAGTAAGTATGGTACATTATCCTTATTTTAATCATGCAAATTGATATCTCCAATGTTTCTTCTGAAATACCGCTAGGTTCTGAATCATTGAACAAATTCTTTTTTTTTTGAGTAGGAAAGTATACTTCAATATGCTTCAATTATTATACAATACAGTTGGCTTGAAAATGAACACTTTATTCAGTAAACATAATTATAATATTTTAGAGAGCTCGCAATTTGATGTGTCTTGTTTGTCCAATGAAATTATTCTAATGGTATTTATCACTAGGTTGGTTACTAGACTTATTTCAGGGTATTTTTTAAACTTTTATTTAGTATTTTATTTTCCCTCAGTTACATGTGAAGATAATTTTTGAGTTCCAAATTCTCCCCCTCTTCCCTCCCCATCTGCCCTCATTGAGAAGGCAAGCAATTCTATGTAGGTTATACATGAGTAGTCATGTACAAAAAAATCCATAATAGCCATGTTGGGAAAGAAAATATAGACCAAAAAAGAAACCCTCAAGAAAAATAAAGTTAAAAAAAAAGTATGTTTCAATCCATCTCCAGACATCATGGATTCTTTCTCTGGGGGTGGGTAGCATTTTTCATAAATCCTTCAGAGCTGTCTTGGATTATGACTTAGACATAAATAATCTGACAGGCTATTGCTGAGAATAACTAAGTCATTCACAGGTGACCATCTTACTATATTGCTGTTCCTTTTTATGTAGGTCATTTTGCATCAACCCATGCAAGTCTTTCCAGATTTTTCTGGTAGCATACTGCACATCATTTCTTATAGTACACTCATATTCTATCTTAATTACATATCACAACTTATTCAGTCATTTCCCAATTGATGGGCATCCCCTCAATTTCTAATTCTTTACACCCAGAAAAGAACTGCTATAAATAT
Organism: Pseudochirops corinnae; assembly: GCA_028646515.1. Lineage (NCBI taxonomy): Eukaryota > Metazoa > Chordata > Mammalia > Diprotodontia > Pseudocheiridae > Pseudochirops > Pseudochirops corinnae. Next base: position 2,707,393 of record CM053591.1, on the reverse strand, counting down.
TTTGGTGCAAAAAATCCTTTTCCTTTTTGTTTTTTATCTCTTTTGGGATACAGACCTCATAGGCCAAAGGGTATATGTGAGTTTATAGCCTTTTGGGCCTAGTTCCAAAATTCCTACATAGAATTGCTGTATCGAATGGTTGAATCAACTCACAACTCCACCAATAATGAATTAATGTCTCTATAAATTATTCATGGAAGTGCTTTTGAGCTAAAAAAAACAAACTTGGCCTGGATCCTGCTATCATTAGACACCATCTTGGTATATTTTCAGAGACATAATTCTTATCAAAACACTTCTAACAGTACATGGATGCTAATGGTAGAACTACTCTTAGTTGTAGTTTTAAAACTTTCCTTGGATATCAACATGACAAAAATGACTGGCCTTTTATTGTGATATAGAATCTTTTGGCTCATTTTTTGTGTATTTTTCCTCTGCTCTCTCTAACAGTTGCTCATTATGAGTAATGATGGCCACTTTAGGTAATTAGCCCACATATCATCTTTCCTACAATTTACGGGGGGGCACTTTGTCCCACTTAGCTATAGAAATTGTAAGCTCTCACTAATAAGAAAATGTTTCTGATGATACTCAAAAAATTTCTTGGAATATCAGAGGCTGTAATGACTTGACTGGTTTTGTTGCAGATAGTTCGTGTATCTAGCATGAGGTAATATAGATGAGAAAAAAATTTATTTGTTTTTTATCAAGAAAAAAACTTAAATTCATATTTGTTTTTTTAGTTTTTGTGGCCTTGAATTATTTGAAAGGATGTAGTGAGGTGTAGTAGATAGCTGATGTCCAAACCAGTTAAATGTGATGTCCAGTATCATTTCTGATACTAACCATTATGGCCATTTGACTTTGGACAAGTTACTTATGTTCTCAGTACTGCAGGCAACTCCCTCTAAGACTCCAAGTAATAGAGAAAGCCCCAATTTGCAATGGTAGAGAGAATTTCCTCACCAGGAAGTTAGTTACCTATGCCAATGAAATCTCCAGTTTAGTACATATCCTAATTTGATATACCTTAGGACTGATGGATAGGAATTGTAGAAAGGAAATTTTGGTTCAAAGTCCAAGAAGTTACTATCAATTAGATCTTTCTAGAAATTGAAAACTATTTTTTAAGAGAATGAGTTTCCCATTAATGTAGATATTTGAACAGAAGTTGTTGGAATGCTGTAGAGAATTACTTCATCGAATATAGGATTGAACTAGACAGCTGAGGTCTCTTCAATTTATGATTCTATCTTTTCATGACATTCCAAATAACAACTAAAAGTTGACAATTTTGATTTTGTTGTAGTTGTTAATGAGTACTTTTGGAGGAGGATGGCTTTTTTTAAAGTATAAATAGTTAAGTCCTTTGTGTTTTTGTACAGTGGCTGCATTTATACAATATTAACAACACTGTAACTTTGAAGTAGACCTTAGACAAAAAATAACAAGGCAAATATTTAAGCTTTTCCTTGATAAAAAAATATTTTTCTCATCAATATTATTTTATGCTCTGTATGTAAACTATCTGTAACAAAACCAGTCAAATCATAGTCTCAGTTGCTCCAAGATTTTTTTTTAATAGCATTAGAAACATCTTATTAGTGAGAGCTTATGATATCTATAGAAGAGTAAGACAAAGTGCTTCCCAATAAAGTACAGGACAGATGATCTGTGGGTTGGTTATTTAATGAGTCTAGCTTGTCATGAACTTTTGTTCCAATCTTGTTCTAAAATCTTGTTGTTTTTCCCTAGATTATGTGAAGGGACCACTCCTTGTTTTGGCCTCCATATGTTCTTGGTATTCTGGGTATCTATTTGCAGAGTCTATACCTGAGGAATCTCTGTCTAGTGCTGTCCACACCATTCAAAAGATTGGAGAGAAACCTGCCCTGAAATGTAAGTATTGAAACATTTTTTCTATTGTAAAGTGGTCTTCTGTTTTAAATATCATATAAAGACTGTTGGAGACATCTGGTGGCTGAGTGGATAGAGCGCTGGGCCTGGAGTCAGGAAGACCTGAGTTCAAATCCAGCCTCAGGTATATTCTAGCTGTCTGACTCTGGGCAAGTGTCTTAAACTCTGATTGCTTGGCAGAATGGATCCCCTGAATTTACTAGAGAAGGCAATGGCAAACCACTCCAGTATATTTACCAAGAATACCCAAATGGGCCACAACCCTAAATGCTGCATAAGGAAAATTGTGTTCTTTTAACTGTATCTATTTCAATTCAGCTTACCAAGAATAGAGTCAGCACCAGGAACAAGTAGGCTAAATCTTTTCTTTTAATTTCACCAAGCGTTTGATATTAGATGAACTTTACTAGACCCTGGAAATACAAATGGAAGCAATTCCTCCCCTCTAGTAACTTAGGTTTTCTTGTCTCATTAACAGGCAAATTGGTTACAGTGATGAAGTACCTGGAATTTAGTATGGTGCCTAGCATGTGCTAAATGCCGTAGAAATGGTAGCTATCATTATTTTATATTCATAATTTCTCAACTTCAAAGTCCCTAGGAGTACGCATGTTTATACAAAATAATTCAGAACACCCCTGGACAATATTATCTTCCATATCCAATACAACAGAAAACACAAATCATTCTTAAATAATTCACCCAAATAACTAGGAATAAATAGATCATTTCTTGTCTCACATTTCAATCTGCCATTTGACAGAATGAATAGTGTCCTTTTGTCAGAAATAAATTATGCACAAAAGTGAAATTTTAAATTATTACCATTTTAAGTGGAAAAAGCCTAATCTTTTTTAAAAAATTAACTCGGTGTTTCTACATTCAAGATGTGAGGTACTATCCTTTAAAATACTGCTTTTTTCTTTAAAAAAAATTATTCAATTTATATTTTCCAGTTCCAAATTCTTTCTTTCTGCTTCCCTTCTCCAATCATTGAGAAGATAAGAAACATAAAACCCATTACAAATGAGAGGTCATGCAAAACAAATTTCCTCCTTAGTCATGTTAGGAAAGAAGGAAGGAAGGAAGAAAGGAAGGAAGGAAAGAAGGAAGGAAGGAAGGAAGGAAGGAAGGAAGGAAGGAAGGAAGGAAGGAAGGAAGAGAAGGAAGAAAGAAGAGAAGGAAGAAAAGAACAAAGGAAGGAAGGAATGAACGAAGGAAGGAAGGAAGAGAAGGAGGGAAGGAAGGAAGGAAGAAAGGAAGTAAAGAAGGAAGGAAGGAAGGAAAGAAGGAAGGAAGGAAGGGAAGAAGAGAAGGAAGGAAGAAACAAAGGAAGGAAGGAAGTTGAGGGAAGGAAGGAAAGGAGGAAGGAAGGAAGGAAGGAAGGAAGGAAGGAAGGAAGAGAAGGAGGGAAGAAAGGAAGGAAGTAAAGAAGGAAGGAAAGAAGGAAGGAAGGAAGTTGAAGGAAGGAAGGAAGGAACAAATGAAGGAAGGAAGAGAAGGAGGGAGGGAAAGAGAAAGAGGAGGGGGAAAATATGCATCATTTTATACTCTTAGTAGACAGCCTTTTTTATCATGAGTCCTATGGAATTGTGTTGATCAGAGTTACTAAATATTTTGCAGTTGGTATCTTTACAATATTAGTTAGTTGCTGAAAAACAGTTGTATAAATGGTTCTCCTGGTTCTGCTCCATTCATTTTGCATTGGTTCACATAAATCTTCCTAGGTTTTTCTGAAAACATTTCCTTCATGATTTCAGAGAATACAATAGTACGCCATCCCATTCATATAACAGTTCTTTGTTGTGACAAAAAGCTGCTGTAAATATATATATTTTTTATGCATGGGTCCTTTTCCTTTTTCTTTGATCTCTTTATTTTATGTACATAGTAGAAGCCTATTAGCCAGCTCAAAGCACCACTACTTAATAGCTTGCATAGTCCCAAATTACTTTCCAGAATGGACTAGAATAATATTCAAAGTAGAACAGAAAAAGGAGATTGTATACAAAGCTGCAAATCTGTATTGTGTTTAGTTTAAATATCTTTTTAAATGTCTGCTTTTTCTTTTTCTTTTTTCATTTTGATAAACCTATTGTTATTCTTTCACAGTCTCTGCCCCAAATTGTAAGAAAGAAAAAATAAAAAAAACCTTGTATCAAATATGCACATGCAAGCTAGAAAATCTTTGTGTAAATCTTTTTCTTTTTAAACATGTGTCTGTCTCTTTCTGCATCCTAGTCAATAACCACTCTTTGAGTAGGTGAGCAGTATTTTTCATCACCAGTCTTCTGCAATTGTGATTAGTCAGGATTCTTCAAGCCTTTTTGAGATGTTTTTCTTCACAACTTTGTTGTTATTGTATAAATTATCTTCCATATTTTACTTTATTCTTTTTCCTCTCCTGAGATATCCTTAGAAAGTTTAAGGGGTCCATATAGTTTTTGTCATGATGAAAATATCAGATATTCAAACATATTTTAAGTTATATAGGTTAAGGGGGGGGGGCAGGAAATGTGTTCCCTGCAGTTCCATGCTGTACCCAACTTTCTATAGAACGATCTACATTCTGTTACCTTACTTTTGAATGTTTTCTAAAAAATGTTTAAAAGTTTTCTTACAGACAAGGAAAAGTAAAACAAATAAGAATTTTAAAACCTGTTTTTTCCTTTTTGATGGGAACTAAAGAAGTCCAATTCTTTGCATCACTCTTTATAGGATCTGTGCATTATTTATTCTCCAATCTTCGCTCCTATCTTTTAAGGTGCTGACTCATGTCTGTTTCCCTTTATAGATAAGAAAGGTAAGATGCAGACCCACTGGACAACTCACTGTATTCAATGAGCAACTCATTTTTTTAAAAGATAATATTTTGTTAGCCCCTCAATTTTCTTTTGGTCTCACAGGGTTTCTTCTTCTAATGATTAATAAAGGAATGGGAATGAACAGTGAACTTGAGTTTTCTATCTGGCATTGTAGTACCATATGTTCAATGTGCAGGCCTCATTGTACAGGTTGAAACACAGGTTTTCCTGAAAATAAAACTAGAAAAGCTTATACTTTTACAAAAAGACCCTTATATGGGGTTAGTATAATGAAAATAAATCATTGTTAGATGAAAACATTTTTAGATGTCCTTTGTAGGACAACTTTAGGAACACAATTCATATAAAATCCAATGACCAAAATTTTTAGTCTCTAATTTTATGAAAAATGACTTTGCCACTAAAAGAATCTATAGTTCCATTTCTTTTTTTATAAAGGATAAGGCTGCCAAATTTGTCTAATTTTCGCTACAGAAAAATATTTTCACTTCTATTAAAGTATGGAGTGTGTGATTCAATAAATATCAAAAGCATTTTATTCACCTAACAACAAACCAAGCCGCTAGTTTTATTGAACATGTTTTCTTTCACAAACACAGGCGCCTCCCCATCCTACTTATTATTTCTTATGCCGCCATAGTATTCCGCCACAATCACATACCGCCCCTTGTTCAGCCATTCCCCGGTTGACAGACATCCCCTCAATTGCCAATTATTTGCTATCACAAAAAGAGCTGCTGTCAATATTTTTGGACAAATGGGTCCTTTTCCTTTTTGTTTTTTATCTCTTTGGGAGATAGACCTAGTAGTGGCATTGCTAGGTCAAAAGGCATGCACAGTTTTGTAGCCCTTTGGATATATTTCCAAACTACTCTTCAGAATGGTTGGACAAGTTCAAAATTCCACCAACAGTATGTTACTGTCCCAATTTTTCCAAATCCCCTCCAATATTTTCCATTTTCCTTTTTGGCCATATTAGCCAATCTGATGGGTGGGAGGTGGTATCTCAGAATTGTTTTAATTTGCCTTTCTCTAACTGATAATGATTTAGACTTTTTTTTATATATCTATAGATTGATTTGTTTGTCTTATCCTTTGATAACTTATCAATTGGAGAATGACTTGTGTTCTTATAAATTTGACTCAATTCTCTATATGTATTTAAAAAAATTAAGCTTTTATCAAACAAACCTGTTGCAAAAATTTTTTTTTGGCTGCATTGGTTTTGTTGGTACAAATCCTTTTAATGTAATGTAATCAAAATTATCTATATTATCCTGTAATGGTCTCTTTTTCTTGTTTGACCACATAGTCTTCCTTTCTCCATAGATGTGATTGGTAAACTTGTCATTTTAGTCATTTAGTCATTTTGCTTTTAGTATGCTGTATGTCTAAATCATGTTCCCATATTGACCTTATCTTGGTACATGGTGTGAAATGGTAGTCTAAACCCAGTTTCTGCCACACTATTTTTTAGTTTTCTCAGCAATTTTTGTCAAATCACAATCTCTTGTCCCAAAAGCTTAGATCTCTGCATTTGCCAAACACTAGACTGTGATAGTCATTACCTACTGTGTCTTATGTAACTAATCTATTTCACTTATCCACCACTCTATATCTTAACCAGATTGCTTTGATGATTCTAATGCAATTTGAGTTTTGCTATGACTAGACCACCTTCTTTCATATTTTTATTCATTAGTTCTCCTGATATTCCTTACCTTTTGTTTATCCAGCCAGATGAATTTTTTTTAATTTTTTATTCCAGCTCTATAATTCTTTTTGGGGGTGGGGGGGAGGAGGAGGAGGATAATTTGATTGCTCTGACACACAATGAGTAAATTAACTTAAGTTGAATTGTAATTTTTATTATGTTGGCTCAGACTATTCTTGAGGAATTAATATTTTTCCATTTGTTCAAATCTGACATTCTTAGTGTGAAAAGTATTTTATGATTGCATATATTTCCCAGGTTTGTCTAGACAGGTAGACTTCCAAGTATTTAATATTATCTATAGTTATTTTAAATGGAATTTCTCTTTTTATTTCTTCTGGCTGAATTTTGTTGGTTATATATAGAAATGCTGATGATTTCTGTGGGTTCATTCTATATTCTGCAATTTTCCTAAAAGTTATTAATTATTTCAACTAGTTTTTAATTTGATTCTCAAGGATTGTCCAAGTACACCATCATAATATCTTTGCAAAGAGTGATAATTTTGTTTCCTCATTACCTATTCTAATTTCCTCAATTTTTCTCTTCCCCTGTTGCAATAGCTAGAATATCTAGTACAATATTGAATAATAGTGGTGGCAATGGGCATCTTTCCCTGATCTTATTGGGAGGGCTTCTAGCATATCCCCATTACAGATGCTGCTTATTGATGGTTTTAGATTTATAAAACTCAACATTTTTAGAAAAGCTACATTTATTCCAATGCTTTCTAGTGTTTTTTATAGGAATGAGTGTTGAATTTTATAAAGAGCTTTTTCTACATCTACTAAGACAATCATATGGTTTCTGTTGGATTTTTTTTAATTGATATGGTCAATTATGCTGATAGTTTTCCTAATACTGAACCAGGCCTCTAGTCCTGGTATAAATCCCACCTGGTCATAGGGTAAAATCTTTGTGATATATTGCTGTGAGCTCCTTGACAGTATTTTATTTCAAATTTTTTTGCATCAATATTCATTAGGGAAATTGGTCTATATATTTCTTTCTCTACTTTTGCTCTTCCTGGTTTAGATGGCAGCATTAATTTGAATCATAAAACAAATTTAGTGGGATTCCTTCTTTGCTTATTTTTCCAAATATTTTATATAATATTGAAATCAATTATTCTTTAAGTGTTTGGTAGAATTTACTTTGTCCTAAGGGTTTTTTCTTACTGAATTTATTGATGGCCTCTTCAATTTCTTTTTCTAAGATGGGGTTATTTAAGTATTCTACTTCCTCTTCTGTTAATCTATTTCTATTTTAACAATTTTTAATTTTAGTAAATATTCATCCATTTCACTTAGGTTGTCAGTTTTACTGTCATACATTTGAGCAAAATAAGTCCTAATTATTGTTTTAATCTGATCTTTATTGATGATGTAGTTACTCTGAATTTGTGATACTGGTATTTTGGGTTTTTTTCTTTTTTTTAAATCAAGTAAGCCAATGGCTCATCCATTTTATTGGCATTTATATAAAAACTGCTTCTAGTTTTATTAAGTAGTTCAGTGTTTGTTTGGCTTTCATTTTCCTTGCTATTGATTCCTCATTAAATTTTCAGGATTTCTATTTCAGTATTTAGGAATTTTTAATTTGTAGTTTTTCTAGTTTTTTTTTTATTGTGTTCTCATTTTACTGATCTTTTTCTCCTCTTTACTGAGGTGTGCTTTAAAGATATAATTTTCCCAAGCACCACTTTGGTTGCATTCTATAAATATTGTTATGTCTTCTTGTTGTCGCTATCTCTAATGAAATTATTGGTTGTTTCTAGGATTCATTCTTTGAACAACGCATTCTTCCAGATTAGGTTATTTATTTTCCAATTAATTTATTTTTACCATAGTAAGTTTTCATTACATTATTAATTTAATATTTCCTCCTAATTACATGTAAAACAATCTTAACATTCTTTTTTTGAATTTTGAGTTCCAAATTCTCTCTATTTCTTCCCGCCTCCCCTCATTGATAAAGGTAAGCAATTTAACACCAGTTATACATGTGTAGTCATGCAAAACACAATTCCATATAAGTCATACTGTGAAAGACAACACAGACCCTCCCCCCAAAAAGCAATAAATATGAAGAAAGTTTTTTTTTAAGTATCTTCAATCTGCATTCAGGCTCCACCAGTTTTTTTTTTTCCTCTGAAGATCATCATAACTCTTTCATAATTGTCTTGGAGCCTAATGTTGCTGAGAATAGCTAAGTTATTCACAGTAGATCATCATACAGTTTTCCTGTTACTATGTACAATAGTCTCCTAGTTCTGCTCATTTCACTTTGCATCAGTTCATGTAAGTATTTCCAGGTTTTTCTGAGAGCATCCTGCTTGTCATTTCTTATAGCACAATAGTATTCCATCACAATCATATCCAACAACTTGTTCAGCCATTCCTCAATTGCTTAACATCCTCTCAATTTCCAATTCTTTGCAACCACTAAAAGAGTTGCTATAAATATTTTTGTACATGTAGGACCTTTTTCTTTTTCTTTTTCTTTTTTTATCTCTTTGGGATGCAGATCTAGTAGTAGTCTTGCTTGGTCAAAGGATATGCATAGTTTTCTAGCCATTTGGACATAGTTTCAAATTGCTCTCCAGAATGGTTAAATCAGCATACAATGTCATTGGCAATGCATTAGTGTTTTAATTTTCTGACATCCCCTCCAACTTTTGTCATTTTTCTTTTCTGTCATAACAGTCAATCTGATTGGTGTGGAGTAGCAGCTCAGAGTTGCTTTAATTTGCATTTCTCCTATCAATAGTGATTAAGAGCATTTTTATATGATGTAATGGCAAGCAAAGAAGTAGTTAATACCTTGTTTCAGTTCGTGATTGTATCAAGTATTAAGATCCAGAACTTGTGAATATCACAACTTGTGAACCCTAGAACTTGTGAACTACTGTTGCTGATGCAACAGGAAGGGGAGGAGCTAATGATCATATATAAGGAGAGACTCAGGCTAGAGAGAGAGCAGAATTGAGAACAAAACTTGTGGTGGCAAGACTGAGAAGAGAGAAGAACTGAGATGAGAACTCTTCTGTGATAAGTTGAGAAGGAGAAAACTTGTGGTATCCCATCACTCTTTGTTTGTCTGTTCTGTCTGTGTTGCTTTTTGTTGTGATACTTTGTACAGAAGCCCTGGGACCTTACTTTAAGCCCTGAAAGAGGATCTTCTGGTTGTCTCTTCACAGAAGTCTTGGAGGAGGGTTTTGGAGGTCCTTGGACTTTACTGATGATTTGTGTTGACCTCTCGGACCTTGTTTCTGGGTCTGTATTGATTTCTATGTTGATGATTTGTGTTGACCTCTCAAACTTTGTCAGTGGGTCTGTGTTGACTTTGAAGGCAGATAGTGAATTGATGATGGTGCCAGCAAAGTGCATGAATGTTATTCGGGCTCTGTTAAGATTTGTGTTCCCAGAAACAGAAATTTTGTGAAGGACTTAAGGTGGACTGGACACCATGAGCTTCAATATGGAACAGGAACTGGATGAGGAACTGAATGAAGAGCTGAACAAAGAAATGGACAAAGAGTTGAGAATTCCCTGCCTTTGAACCCAGGTGACAGTTGGGTGGATTCAGGTAGGAGCTGGATCTATGGAAGAGGAACCATGAAATCTGAGAGCCAGCCTCAAGTTAAGATGAAAAGACCTCTCCTTGGATATTTGATGCAAATTGAGAAGATCATGATTTACTGTGGCATAGGGTGGGAGGTCTTTGTACTCTGTATCCTGTACCTCTTCAGGATGATTAAATTAAGGATTATTGGAAACTAACATACAATTAAGAATAAAGAAGATTTTTTGACTGAGAGATTAAGATAATGTGACCTAGGGGTGGAGAACTTTGACAGTTGTACTTTGTGTCCATTAAGGAGGCTTGCCTCTTTAAAGATGATTGAGTAAAGTTCTTACTGAATAATTATACTTTGGTGAAAACTATGTGGCCACTTTAGTGTTATGCTATAACATTGTGAATGCTTGTACTTTGATTTCTGTGAATGTTTTGCTTTAATTTACTGCTGAACTATGTAATCAAAACCTTGAAGCTCTTCACAGCAGCAATCCTCTGGAAAGCTGCTCAGGCTTTACAGATGACTCTGTATAACTGATTATTTTATCTAAAAACTGCCTGTTCATATCATTTGATCATTTATCAATTGAGGAAATTCTATCAGTTTATCTCAGGTTTCCACATATTTGAGAATGAGGTCTTTATCAAGGAAACTTGCTGGAAAAGAAATTTTTATAGTAATAATTACTAACTATGTATTTCCCTCCATCCTATTTTCCTCCTGTTTATCCTACACTCTCTTGTCTTTTACCGTGTTCATTTTCAAAAATGTTTTGCGTCTTACTTTTACTTCCTTCAATCTGCCGTCCTTTCTATCAGCCCTCCGTTCCCTTCCTATTTTTCTATAAGATAATATAGATTACTATACTCAACTGAGTGTGTATGTTATTCCCCCTTTGAGACAATTCTGATGAGAATAAGGTTCATGCCCCACCCCCTTTGCCCATCTTTCCCTCCACTGTAAAAATCTCTTTGGGGCCTCTTTTATATCAGATAATTCACCTAATTATACCTCTCCCTCTCCCTTTTCCCCAATGCATTCTTCTTTCTCACCCTTTAATTGTTTTTAGATAGTCATTCCATCATATTCAACTTGCACCTGTCCTTTCTGTCTAGGTAGACTCCTTCTAACTGCCCTAATAATGAGAAAGGTTTTAGAAGTTACAAGTATCATTTTCCCATATAAACAATTTAACTTTATTGAATCTCTTATGATTTCTCTTGCCTTTTTACCTTTTTGAGTTTTATATTTGAAGGTCAAATTTTCTATTCAGCTTGGGTCTTTCATTAGTAATGCTCAAAAGTCCCCTACATCATTGAATATTCATTTCTTCACCTGAAGGATTATACTCAGTTTTGCTGGGTAGGTGAATCTTGGTTGTAATCCTAGCTCTTTTGTCCTCTAGGATATCATATTCTGAGTCCTCTGTTTCTTTAATGTAGAAAATGCTAAATTTTGCATTATCCTGACTGTGGCTGCACAATATCTGAATCATTTCTTTCTGGCTACTTACAATATTTCCTTTTTTACCTGACAGCTCTGAAATTTAGCTTTAATATTCCTGGGAGTTTTCCTTTTGGGATTTCTTTCAGGGGATAATCAGTGGATTTTTTCAATTTCTATTTTACCCTTTGGTCCTAGAATAGCAGGGCAGTTATCCTTGATAACTTCTTGAAAGATTCTGCCCTGTATTTCTTTTATTTTTTTTTTTGATCATGGCTTTCAGGTAGTACAATAATTCTTAAATTATCTCTCTTTAATCTATTTTCCAGGTCGATCGTTTTTCCAATGAGATATTTCACATTTTATTCTATTTTTTCCCATTCTTTTCATTTTGTTTGTTTGTTTTTTTTCTTGATATCTCATAAAGTCATTAGCTTACAGCTCCTAATTCTAATTTTTAAGCAATTATTTTCTTCAGTGAGACTTTGTACCTCCTTTTCCATTTGGTCAATTCTACTTTTTAAGGAGTTCTCTTTAGTGGATTTTTACATATCTTTTTCCAGTTGACCAATTCTCCTTTTTAAGGCATTCTTCTCTTCATTGGATTTTTATGTCTCTTTTGCTATTTGGCCTATTCTGATTTTTAAGATGTTGCTTTCTTTAAAAAAAAATTTGTGCCTTCTTTTCCAAACTGTTGACTCTTTTTTCCACAATTTTCTTGCATCACTGTCATTTCTCTTCCCAATTTTTCCTTTTTAAGGATTTTTTATTTTTTTTTTAATTCTTTTTGAGCACTTCCATGGCCTGAGGCCAATTGATATTTTTCTTTGAGGCTTTGAATGTAAAAGTTTTGACCTTGTTGTTTTCTGAGCTTGTGTTTTCATCTTCCCCATCACTCTAGTAACTTTCTATAGTCATAATCTTTTCCTGATGTTTGCTCATTTTCCAGCCTAATTTCTTTTTTAATTATATTTGATTTTTTCCAATTTTACATAAAAACAATTTTTAGCATTCATTTTTGCAAGATTTTGAGTTCTAAAATTTTCTCCCTCCTTCTCTCTCTCTCTCTCCTTCTTAAAATGGTAAGTAATTTGATACAGGTTATATGTGTGCAATCACAAAAAAATATATTTCCAAATCAATCACAGTTCTGAAAGAAGAAACTGACCAAAAGGGAAAAACCATGAAAAAAATAAAGAAGGGGAAGATAATATACCTTAATCTGCATTCAGAATCCATCAGTTCTTTCTCTGAATATGAACAGAATTTTCCATCATATGTTCTTTGTAAGTGTCTTGGATCACTGTATTGCTGAGAAAATTCATAGCTGATCATCGTGCAATGTTGCTATTACTGTATACAATGCTTTCCTGGTTCTGCTCATTTCACTTTGCATCAGTTCACACAAGTCTTTCCAGGCTTGGAGGGAATCTACTTGCTCATCATTTCTTATTGCACAATCATGCTATTTCATTATATTCCTATATCACAACTTGTTCAGCCATTCTCCAATTAATGGACACCCCCTCAAATTGCAATTCTTTTCTACCACAAAAAGAGTTGTTATAAATATTTTTGTGCATGTTTTTCCTTTTTCCTTTTTTTATTATCTCTTTGGTATACTGCCATAGTACTGGTATTGCTGGGTCAAAGGGTATGCAGAGTTTGATTGTCCTTTATGTATAGTTCCAAATTGCTCTCCAGAATGATTGTATCAATTCACAACTCTGCCAACAGTGTATTAATGTCCCAATTTTCCCACATCCTCTCCAAAATGTATCTTTTTCCATTTTTGTCATATTAGCCAATCTGATAGTGGTGAGGTGGTACCTCAGAGTTGTTTTAATTTGCATTTCTCTAATCAAAAGTGATTTAGAACACTTCTTCATATAACTATAGGTAGGTTCATCTGACAACTGCCTGTTCATATCCTTTGACCATTTATCAATTGGAGAATGGCTAATATTCTTTCAAATTTGACTCAGTTCTATATATTTGAGAAATGAGACCTTTATCAGAGACACTTGCTGTGAAGATTGTTTCCCATCTTTCTGCTTTCCTTCTAATCTTGGTTGCACTGGTGTTGTTTGTATAAAAACTATTTAATTTAATATAATTAAAATTATTTATCTTACATTTCATAATGCTTTCTATACCTTGTTTGGACATAAATTTTTTCTTTCTCCATAGATATGGCAGGTAAGTTATTCCTTGGCCTCCTAATTTCCGTATGGTATCACCCATTTTATACCTATGCTCTCTAGTGTTTTTAATAGGAATGGGTGCTATATTTTGTAAAAAGCTTTTTTGCCATCTATTGAGATAATCATATGATTTCTGTTGTTTTTGTGATTCTTATGAAGAATTACACTGATAGTTTTCCTAATATTGAACTATTCCTGATATAAATCCCACCTGTTCATAGTCAATAATCCTAGTGATATACTTCTGTATTCTCCATGCTAGGGTTTTATTTTAAAATTTTTTTTCATCAATATCATTAGGGAATTTGGTCTGTGTTTTCTTTCTGTTTTGGTTTTTCCTGATTTAGGTGTCAGCACCATAGTTTGCCATAAAAGGAATTTAGTAGGACTCTTTCTTTGCCTCTTTTTGCAAACAGTTCATGTAGTATTGGAATTTTTTGTTCTTTAAATTTTCATAGAATTCACTTGTGAACCCAACTGGCCTTGGTGAATTTTTATTAGGGCATCCTGTTTAATTTATTTTTTTAAGATGAAGTTTTAGGAATTCTATTTTCTCATCTGTTTAATCTGAGTAATTTATAGTTTTGTAAATATTCATATATTTTGCTCAGGTTGTTGGGTTGGCATATAATTGGGAAAAATATTTCCTAATGATTCCTTTAATTTCCTCTTCATTGGTGGTGATTTTATTCTTTTCATTTTTTCATACTGGATATTTGATTTTCTTCTTTCTTTTTAAATCAAATTAACTAGTAGCTTAAATGTCTTATTGATTTTTTTTCATAATACCAGCACCTAATTTTATTAATCAGCTCAATAGTTTTTATTTTACTTTCAATTTTATTAATTTCACATTTGGGTTTCAGGATTTCTAATTTGGTATTCAACTGGGGATTTTTAATTTGTTCTTTTTCTAGTTGTTGTTGTTGTTGTTCAGTTGCATGGCCACTGCATTGATTTAATCTTTCTCTATTTTGTTGATGTGAGAATTTGGAGAAATAAATTTCTCCTCTAAGTACTGCTTTGGCTGCATCCCATAGGTTTTGGTATGTGATCTCAATACTGTGATTCTCTTTAATGAAATTATTGATTCTATGCTTTATTTTCTGACCAATTTATTCTTTAAGATTAGATTATTTAATTTCCAATTGGTTTTTCATCTTTCTTTCCACCGTCTTTTGTTGAATGAAATTTTATTACAATATAATCCAAAAAGGCTATATTTAATATTCCTACCTTTCTATATTTGATTTTTGAGGTTTTTATGCTATAATTCATGGTCAGTTTTTGTGTTGGTGCTATGTACTGTTGAGAAAAAGGTATATTCTTTTCTATTCCCATCCAATTTTCTTCAAAGGTCTATCATATCTAACTTTTTAAGATTCTATTCACCTCCTTAGCTTTTTTCTTGTTTATTTTTAGATTGGATTTTTCAAATTCTGAAAGGGGACAGTTGAGGTCTCCCACTAGTATAGTTTTGTTGTGCCTTTCTTTCTGTAACTCACTTAATTTCTTTAAGAATTTGGATTTTGTATCTTTTGGTGCATATGTGTTTCATATTGATATTACATAATTCTTTATGATGTGTTTTAGCAAGTTGTAGTTTCTTTCCTTATTTCTTTTAATTAGGTCTGTTTTTTTGTTTTTGCTTTGTGTATGATGAAGATTACTACCTCTGCTTTTTTTTTTTTTACTTCATCTGAAGCATAATAGATTTAGTTTTAGCCCCCTGCCATTGTTCTGTGTGTATGTCTCTGCTTCAAGTGTGTTTTTTGTAAATAACATATTGTAGGATTCTGGGTTTTGATCCATTCTTCTATCCACTTCCATTTTCTGGGAGAGTTCATCCCATTCACAGTTATGATTACTAAATGTTTATTTCCCTCCATCCAATTTTCCTCCAATTTGTCTTTTCTCCTTTCATCCTTTCCCTCCTTACCAATATTTTGCTTCTATCCATCACCTCCCTTCTATAAGTCCCCCCCCCTTACCTAATCTCCTCCCCTCCTGCTTCCCTATCAGATAAGATAGATTTCTATATTTAACTGCATATAGTATTCCATGTTTGAGCCAGGTTCAAGGGATATACCTCACCATCCACCTTCCCATCATCCCTTCTATGTAACTGGTCTTTTGCACCTCTTCATGTGAAATAATTTACCCCATTCTACCTCTCCATTCTTTCTGTACCCAGTGTACTCCTCTTTCTCATTCCTTAATTTTATCCCTGTACCCTCTGTCTGTGTACATTCCTTGTAGCAGCACCATTAGTGGTACAATTTTTAAGAATTGCAAGTATCATCTTCCCATGTAAGGATGTAAACAGTTTAGCTCTATTGAATCCCTTATGTTTTCTTCTTCCTTTCAACCTTATTATGCTTCTCTTGAGTCTTGATATTGGAGATCAAATTTTTGTTTTGGTCTGGTCTTCTCCTTAGAAAAGCTTGAAATCCTTCCATTTCTTTGAATGACCATTTTTCCTCTTGAAGTATTATGCTCAATTTCATCATGTAGGTAATGCTTGGTTGTAATCCTAGCCCTTTATTTTCCAGAATATCATGTTCTATGACCTCTGATCCTTTAATGTTGCAGCTACTAAGTCTTGTGTATGATCTGGCTCCATGATACTTGAATTATTTCTTTCTGACTGCTTGCAATATTTTTTCCTTGACCTGACAGTTCTGAAATTTAGTTATAATGTTTCTAATACTTTTAATGTTGAGTTCTTTCTGGAGGTGATTGGTGGATCCTTTCAATGTCTGTTTTGCCCTCTGGTTCCAGAATATCAGGACAGTTTTCTTTGTTAATTTCTTGGAGAATGATGTTCAGTCTTCCTTTTGATTATGGCTTTCTGGGTAATCCAATGACTTTTACATTATCTCTTCTGGATCTATTTTCCAGGTCAGTTGTTTTTCCAATGAGAGATTTTACATTTTCCTCTCTTTTTTTCATTCTTTTGATTTTGTTTTATTAATTCTTTGTGTCTCATGGTGTCATTATCATCCACCATCCAATTCTAATTTTTAAGGAATTATTTTCCTCAGTTACCTTTTGTACATTCTTTTCCATTTGGCCAATTTTATTTTGTAAGGAGTTGTTTCCTTCAGTGGGCTTTTGTAGCTCCTTTTCCATTTGATCAATGCTACTTTTTGAGGATGTGTTTTCTTTTTTCAAGTTGTTGACTCTTTTTTCATCATTGTCTTGCATCACTCTTTTCTCAATTTTTCTTCTACCTGTCTTATTTGATTTTTAAACTCCTTTTTGAGCTCTCCCATGAGTTCTTTCTGGGCTTCAGACCAATTTCCATTTTTCTCTGTGGCTTTACCCATAGATATTTTGACATTGTTGTCCTCTTCTAAGTTTGTGTTTTGAGCTTCTCTGTCATCATAATGACTTTCTATGCTCAAATTCCTTTTTTGCTTTTATTTTTGCTCATCTTTTCCAGTCTTTTCCCTTACTTTTAAATTTGAGTTCTGCTTCTGGGATAGAAGAGGCATTATTCCAAGCCTCTTGTGCTAGGGGCTTTAGGCCCTGGCTGTTTACCTGAGGCCCATGGGGACCTTCATGTCTGGTGCTGTGCCAAGGGGGTTTAGTGGGAGTTCACAGATGTTTCTAGAGATTGTTTGGGGTCTGGCAGCTTGCATGGTGCTGAGCCAAGGCATATGGGGGGTCACAGTGCTGATGTTTGCCCACATGCTGAGGCCCCTAGGGGATCCTAGCACTGACGTCTGACCATTTGCTGAGACCTGTGGAGGGTCCCAACATTGGTATCAGCCTGTTTGCCCAGATCTATGCCAAAGCATGTGGAGGGTCCTGGCACTGATATCTGCCTATTTGCCTGGCTAGGTTACATGGAGGAAGAAGGGGTCACAGAGCTGGTGTCTGCCTGTTTGCTTAGGCACACGCAAGGTCCAGGTGTGCTGAGGTATGTGGGTGGATCCCCATGCTGGCACCTGCCTTTTCTTTTGGCTAAGCTGAGGCATATGGGAAGTCATGGTGTTGGCATTTGCCTGCTTCACTGCACTGATACACAAAAATTCCCACTGGCTTGAAGAGCTGGGGCTTGCCAGTATGTTTCCTGTCCTGAACTGCACTCTCCTATTATCCAACTGAGATAGACCTCTCCTGCCAACCTTTCAAGTTTCTTAGGCTAGAAAATTGTTTCAGCACATCTTTTTAATGGTTCTACTGTTCCAGGATTCATTTGGGGGCACTATTTTATGGGATTTTGGAGGTTAATATGGGAGATTTAAGGAGATTTCCTTCTTACTCCACTATCTTGGCTCCTAAAAATCTTTCTAGCCTATTTCTTGACTTAATTCTATGCTAAAGTGAGGCTCTGTTAAAATGGAGAGGGTACTGTCCCAAGCTTCAGGTTTTTTATGAACTGTTTTCGGAGGTAATTCTAGGGAATTGAAAGTTTTCAGTTTTTCCAAGGTGGTATGATCTAGAGAGAGATGTGTTTACTACTATCTTCACCTATGCACAGGTTTATGAGTGACCATAAGCTCTCTTTTCTACCCTGGAATTGTGATCAGGGTCCATGCTCCCCTGTGACCACAAGCTTTGATGTGCTAGAGCTCTTCCTTGTCCTGGGACTGAGACTCAGGACTATGACCCAGATATAAGTATGGGCAATGCAGCAGAACCCTGCACCTAGTGTCAGCAAAGGGACCCCTATAATCTCCTGATTAGTTGTCCAGCCCCGTTACCATCTGTGGGCTAAGAGGTCCAGAAATCATCACTGC
Organism: Pseudochirops corinnae; assembly: GCA_028646515.1. Lineage (NCBI taxonomy): Eukaryota > Metazoa > Chordata > Mammalia > Diprotodontia > Pseudocheiridae > Pseudochirops > Pseudochirops corinnae. The sequence continues at coordinate 2,688,959 of CM053591.1, read as the reverse complement.
TGCCACTGATTCAATCACCCTCAAGACATGTTTCTAATTCATTAAGGTCTATTCTCTGCTGGTGTGGTTTGTGCTAGACTGTGCTCCACTCTCACTGTGGTTCAGACCTTTCCTACCAACCTTCTAAGTTGTCTTGGGCTAGAAAATTATTTCACTCCATCCTTTTGTGTGTCCTACCACTATAGAATTTGTTTTGAGGCATTATGCAAAGGCATTTGGAGAGAGGAGTTTAGCAGAGAACTCTAGTGAATCTCTGAATCTTTCCACCATCTTGGCTCTGCCCTCTCCAATTAATTTTTAATCTATTTTTCCACAAAACATTATTTAATGTAAATTTTGATGCCTCATGGTCTGAAAAGGGAACTTTCAATATTTCTACCTTTCTGCATTTGTCAGGTTTTTGTGCCCTAAGTCATGATCAATTTCTTTGGAAGTGCCATGCATAGCTGAGAAAAAGGTATACTTCTTTCTATTCCCATTCATTTCCCCCTAGAGGCCTATCATGTACAGCTTTTCTGAAATTCTATTCATCTCCTTAACTTCTTCCTTATTGATTTTATGGTTAGATTTATCTAGCTCTGAGAGGGAAAAATTGAGGTCCCCCACTCATGTGGTTTTGCTTCCTATTTCCTCCTGAAACTCATTTAACTTTTTCTTTACAAATTTGTATGCTATGCTGTTTGGTGCACATATGTTTAATATTGATAAACATTTTAGCAAAATGTCATTTCCCTATCTCTTTTATTTAGGTCTACTTTTACTTTTGGTTTGACTGAGATCATTATTGCTGTCCCTGTCTTTTTTACTACAGCTGAAGCATAATAAATTCTGCTCCAGCTCCTGATTTTAATTCTGTATATGTATCTCTGCTGTAAACAACATACTATTGGGTTCTGGTTTCTAATCCATTCTGCTATCTAATTCTCTTTTGTGGGTGAATTTATCCTATTCACATTCACAGTTATCACTATTAACTGCAAATTTCCCTCCATCCTGTTTCCTCCTTTTTATTTTCCCTCTCTTCATTTCATATCTCTCCTTAAAAGTTAGTTTTGCTTATGACTACTGTCTCCCTTACTCTATCCTTCCTTTTATCACTGCTTCTTTCACTTAACCATTTCTCCCCTACTTCTCTATTGAATAAGATAGATTTCTATATGTAGTTGAATGTGTGTATACAATCAATCCTCAACATTCCCATGTTTGACATTTGCAACTTCAAGCATTTGTATGAGTTTATTTGTAACATCATTTTCACTTTCATATCAGCAAACCCAAATATTCATGACTATATGCAGGAAAGAAAAAAAATGAGAAGTGTAATGAATAAGTTTATATCTACCAAAAGGAGTAAATGTGTTTTTTTTATTTTTTCATTCATTTTGAACTTAAATACTTAAAGACAAAAAAGAACATTTCCATGCACACAGCACAACCTACAAAGAGGATTTACTTTCATTTTGTTGTTATTTCTTGATGTCTCATGGAATCATTAGATTCTATTTGCCCAATTCTGATTTTTAAGAAATTATTTCCTCAGTGAGCGTTTATGAATCTTTTTCCACTTGGTAAATTTTGATTTTTAAGGAGTTCTTTTCATTTGTGAAGTTTTGTACCTCTTTTTCCATTTGGAAAGTTCTGTTTTTAAGGTAATGTTTTCTTCTGTATGCTTCTGTGCCTCTTTTAACATACTGTTAATCATCTTTTTTGTGATTTTCTTGCATTGGTCTCATTTCTTTATCCAATCTTTTCTCTGACATTCATTTGATTTTTTTAAAATTTTAGTTCTTCCAAGAATTGTTGTTGAGCTTGCGTCTTATTCACTTTTTTTCCCTTTGGGGCTTTAAGTGTATCTGTTTCAACATTACTGTCTTCTTCTGAGTTTAAATATCGATCTTTTCTGTCACCATAGTAGCTTTTTATGCTCAGGTTCTTTTTTGTTGTTGTTGTTTGCTCATTTTTCTACTCTATTTCTTGACTAAAGATTCCTGGGGTTGGGTGTGGAGGACTGTCTCAAGCTTTAGGCTTTTTTGCACTGCTGCTTTCAAAGCTAGTTCTGGGGATTTAAAAGTTTAATGCTTCCAAGGTGATGTGATTCAGGGAACAACATGATCTCTACTCATTTGGTCTACACTCTAGTCCTTACCCTGGAAGGGCTCCAGATCCCTTGTAGCCACAAGAGATACTACTCCTTGAGGACACTACTCCCTTGGAACCAAAAGCGATACTGCTTAATAAATGCTTGTTAATTTAACTTCATTTGATTAGTGTGTCACTGAATAAATTAGCTTAGATAATATTATCATTTTTAATATATTAGCTCAATTAATTTGTCACTCCAAAAAGAACTGCTATAAATATTTTTGTATATAAAGGTCCTTTTCCTTTTTTATAATCTCTTTGGGATATAGATCTCATAGTGGTATTGATGGCTTAAAAGGTATGTACAGTTTTATAACCCTTTAGTTCGAAATTGCTTAGTTCTAAATTGCTCTCCAGAATGGTTGGATCCACCAACTTCTCCATAAGTGGCCCAGTTTTTCCACATTCCCTCCAGCATTTGTCATTTTTCCTTTTCTGTCATATTAGCCAATCTGATAGGTGTGAAATGGTACCTCAGAGCTGTTTTAATTTGTGTTTCTTTAATCAGTTGTGATTTAGAGCACTTTTTCATATGACTATAGATAGAGTTGATTTCTTTGTCTGAAATCTGCCTGTTCCTATCCTTTGATCATTTATCAATTGGGGAATGACTCATATTCTTATAAATTTGAATCAGTTCTCTATGTATTTGAGAAATGAGGTCTCCATCAGAGAAAGTTACTAGAAAAATTTTTACAGAAAAGAATAAAGGGAAAACATTTTACAGCATTGTTCTCTGTTATTCCTTTTTGTAAAGGTGCTATGCATAGCTAACAATGTGTATACATCTTTCTATTTCCATTCAAGTAATTGTCAGAAGTTCATATCTAACTTTCCTAAAATTGTGTTCTTGTTTATCTATTGATTAGATTTGTCTAAGTCTGAAAAGGTGCAAAGAGGTCCTCAACTATTGCAGTTTTATTCTCTATTTCTCATTCCCCTCCTGGTCCTTCTTTGGTACTTCAAAACCATACCTGTGCTACTGTCATATGGAAATTCTCACAGTTCCCAGGTTCTCCTCACTGTGAAACATTAAACATACATGTAGGCTTTTCAACCTGAAATATCCTTCTGTAAGACCTTTTCCCTTCTACACTGGTGAGTTCTTCTTAGAACCTCTATTTTGTGAATGCGCCAAAATCAGCCTTCATTCCCCTCTCAGCCTTGTTTTGAATTTCTGGCATGTAAACCCATGCCTTTGCATTGGGTATCTTTAGTTCCTTGCCATTTTTTAGTTTCCTTTTTTGTGTTTTCTTCTTCCATTAGAATGAAATTTCCTTGAAGGCAGACACTTTGTATATTTTTGCTTTTATTTTTATCCCTAGCTCTTAGCATAGTACCTGACAAAATTAGCATTTGGTAAATGCTTCTTTCTTTCTTTACTTCATAATTCAATTAACATGGCTTTAAATATTTAAATACTCTGTCATATAATAATACATTAAATATTTGTATTGATACATTTTCCATGCTTTCCATGGTGCCTTTAAATGTAATATAGTTTTATCTTTTTTAACCAAGACTGCTTTTATTTTTATAGTCTGAAATCATGACTGCCATCCCTGATATTTTTAGTTTAATCAAAGCATAATAGATTTGTCTCTAGCCTATTATTTTAACTGTGTGGATATTTCTGTTGCAATCTTGTTTAATGTAGACAATATATTGTTGGGTTCTGCAGCCTAATTCTTTATGCTTTCAATTTTTTTACTCCTTTTTTTCTGTTTTATATGTGAGTTCAGGTCATTCATGTTCAAAGTTTTGACTGCTAACTGCATATTTCCCTCCACCTTCTCCATATATGTGTGTGTGTTTATATATAATACATGTATACATATATACATGTATACATATACACACGAGTGTGCATATGTGTGTGTATGTATGTATGTGTGTGTATGTATGTATGTATGTGTGTGTGTATGTATGTATGTATGTATGTATGTATGTACGTATATATATATGTATAAAATTGCCTCCCACTCTCCCTCCCCTTTACAAAGAAGTTGCTCAGGCTTCTGCTGCTTCCACTGCTCTGTCTCTTTTATTTTTCCCTCTCCTAGACCACGTTTTCCTTTTGAGTCTAATGTATTTCCATACTAATTGGTCTGTGTGTTGTCATTGTTTGTTTGGTTTAAATGAAAGTAAAGTCAAGCATTGTGCACTCTCCCCACCTTTTCCCCTGTGTTCACATCCTGTTCTTATGTTGTACTCTGACACGTGAGATAGAAAATTCAACTCCATTCTTTCCTCTTTACTTCCTAGCTTAATCTTTCCTCCCTCCTTTTCTTTCTTCTCTTAAGATCAACAAAATATAATAAAACCACTCCTAGGCCTTCAGTCTTATTTAATATCCTTTGTGACCTATGATGACATTAGAGTTGTTAAAAGACTCTTGTTTGTGCTCCTCTGGGTTAAAAGCTAAACACTTCATTCTTGAATAATCCCCTCCATTGATGTATAATCCTTTTCCAAATGATTGAATATATTTACCTTTTAATGTTGTCCTGGACTTCTGTGTTTATATTTCAATATTTCTATTTAGCATTGTCTTGTCATCAGTAATATTTATTTAAAAATATAAAAAAAATTTTTTAATTAAATGTCCACATCACATTCCCACCCCAAAGATTAACTTATTTTTTCCTGTAAATAATTCTTGGTTTTAAGCCTTTACCTCTTATCTCCTTTAGAATAATGGCTGCAAAATTTTTTTAATTAAAAAAAAGAGTAATGGCTGTGTAATGGTAATTAATTTAAATTTGAAAACCCCTTTTTGTTCTGTCAAGTAAGCAGGTACTTAGCCTTTAGTCAAGCCTCTGTGAAAGAGGCAGACGGTATGAACTCTGCCTCCTGTTGCTGACATAACAGGAAAGATTTGGGTGAAACAGGAAGCCAATGCTGTGTGTGTGTGTGTGTTTGTGTGTGTGTGTGTGTGTGTGTGTGTGCGTGTGCGTGAGAAAAGCCCCAGAGAGGCAGAATTAGAATTTTTCTCCTGGCAGGCTCCTGGTGGAGGAGACAGAGAGTTTCTCTTAGTGAGTATCTGGAAGCTGACAGAACTGAGAGAGGATTTCCTTGAGACCAGAATCTGGTGAAGGCTGAAGGTGCTGCCAAGAAGGCTGCCTGGAAGGCTGAGATTTCTTCGAGGTCCTAGGGCCAGCCAAACTGCCGGAGGACTGAAGAAGCATGACCAGGATGAGGCTTTGTTTGTTTGTGGCTTGGTTGATCCTTGAGTTCCTGGCAACAGAAGTTGCGAAGGTTTTGAGATGTGATGGACCCTGTGAACTTCAGTGTGTAGCAGGAACTGCTCAGAGGACTGGACAAGGATCTGGGAGCTGTCTGCCTCTGAATCCAGGTGACTATTGGGTGGATTCAGGTAGGAGCAGGGACCATAGAAGGGGATCCAGAGAATCTGAGAGACCACCCCGAGTCAAGATGAAGAAAAAAGGTCTCTCCTTAGATATTGAATTTGGTGATGAAATTGAAGTTTACTAGACCCTGAGTGGTGGAGGGTTTGTGTAATTTTCTAATGATTGTATTTAGTGATTACTGATACTTAGTGACTGATTGCCAGATAAGTGACTGATTAAGTTAACCTATAATTGCCCCATGAATGGAAGACTGACTATTGTATTTTGAGATGACTGAATGACTAAGTAAGGAGGCAAACCTCCTTAGGGATACCAGATGATTGTTCTTTTGTTCTTTGTTCTAAATACTGTGACCGATTTGGTGAAAACTATGCGACCATTTTAATAATAATCTGCTGTGAACACTCTATTGTGATTTTCTGTGATAAGATGTAATGTTGTGAATACTATATTGTGATTTGTTGTGAATGTCTTCCTTTGATTTGTTCTTGAATAAATGGAGTGTTCACTATACTGTGTAATCAGAACCTT
>CM053591.1:2665945-2682815 GCA_028646515.1 Pseudochirops corinnae | reverse complement strand
TGACCAGTGGCTTCTTTCTATTTTCCCTGTGCCTTCACATTCTAATAGGTCTGGACAGTTTTGATTTGTGATTTCTTTAAAAATCCAGGCTTTCTGTTATGGTCATTCATTCATGGTTTCCAGGTATGATTTTTGGATTTTATGTACTTGACAAAAGTATCATTCTATATACCTCAAGTTATTTTCTCTTCTGGCTTCCTATCATTATCTACCACCTCGGGAAGGGGGAGGGGGTTTCCTCCTCCTCCCTCAGTTGCTCCTTTTATCTCTATTAATTGGCTAGCCACTTGGTGATCTCATAGGACCAGTTATGTCATGAAGGTATGTGCTGGATTAAGCCATCATTGGGTGGGGAAACATGATAAGAAAATCCTAGGTAAAGACCAGTGTCAGTGGTGATGACAAAATGCCTTGCTCCTTTGGGAATACAACCTTACTGCATCTCAACATCTGGGTAAAGCCAAAGAAGTTGAGCTGAGGTGTCCTCAGAGAGTACTAGATGCAGAAGATCTTGAAAAAGGCCAAACAGAAGATCTTGAAAAAGGCCAAACAGGTTCTGTTCTGGGGAATCCAGACCATATCTACTATGAGAGATGTGTCATGGTCCATCTCCTAAAACCAGTGAAGGATAGACAGTAATCTATGAGGCCCACAGGTTCTTGGATGAGATGATTGCTTATTGGTCAGGACAAAAAATTTCTCAGGAAGTGTGCACAGTTCACAGATACACTTACCTTTGGGAGTACCCAAAGCATACTCTCCCTGGGGAAAGATTATCAAGATAGAAGAGGCCTGTAGGCACTGTGATCACTTCCCATATCAGAACTGCATGACAATCTGCTATGGCTATAATACTGTGAATGGCTGGTTGTGAGCTAACACTGACTGCCATAACATTAGTGAGAGAGGACCCTGCAGTGACTGCTCAGTGTTCAAAGCCTAACAATCAGATAGAAAGGGCTACCTTCTGACTGGATGGCTGATAAACCGTGGTTGTCTGTCCACACCATTAACAATGCTATGCAGGTGAAAGAACTATAAGATTTCTAGATAGCAGAACTGAATAAAACATTATTGTATTTTTCCAGGTTAATTTTTTTTAATAGGAAATACCTTATATCTTCAGATACTTTTTTTTATTCTTCAATTCTATACTAATATTTCTTGTTCTGTCATGGAGTCATTGATTTCTGTTTGCTCCCTTCTGAGGTTTTGCTAATCCTATGTTCCTGTTTACTCCCCTGCTAAGTCTTCAGACACTACAATTCCTTTTCATTTCTTTCTTCTAGAGCTTGCATTTCATTTGTGAGATCACTTTTTAACTCTTACTTCATTTATGTTTGGTTGGGTTTTTTTGCTTTTGGAAGGGAGAAAGGCAGGGCATTTGGGATTAAGTGATTTTCCCAAGGTCACACGGCTAGTTGGTGTTAAGTGACTGAGGCCAGATTTGAACTCAGGTCCTCCTGACTCCAGGGTCAGTGCTCTATTCACTGTGCCAACTAGCCACCCCTCTTGTTTCATTTTATACAGGAATTCCAGTTGACCTTTCAGCCAAATTTTATTTTTGTTTTATGTTCTGTTTGTAGAAGTAATAGAAGCATTCCTTTCTTTTGCCCTTGTTTCTTAGTTGTCAAAGTATGATAATATTTCTTTATGATTAATGTCTTCTTTTTGTTTACTCATTTTTTTAGACTTTCGGAATTAGGACTTTGTGTCAGGGCCAAGTTCAATGCACTTCTGGAGAGAATTATGGAATGTTGCTTGGTCCTGATATATATTATCTGGAGTCCTACTACTAATTCCTCTGGGTATTGAGCACTATGTTCTTCAAAGATCTCAGTGAGGCTGAGTCAAGATGGCAGAGTAGAGGCAGGGACTCACTTGAGCTCTCCCCCAAACCCCTCCAAATAACTTTAAATAATGACTCTAAACAAATTCCAAAGTGGCAGAACACACTAAAAGATGAAGTGAAGCAATTTTCCAGCCCAAGACAAGTTAGAAGGTTAGAAGGAAAGGTCTTTTGCACCAGAGTGAGAGAGAAGCATAGTCCAACACAGGCCACACCAGCATAGACCAGGCCCCAGCAAACCTAGAACAGGCCAAGGTTGACTAAATCAGTGTCAACGGTGGCAGTTTCCAGACCTCTTGGCCCTCAGTTGCTAAAGACAACTTGAAGGTCAACAGGAAAGGTGAAGCACAGTCCGAACACAGGCCACACCAGCACAAACCTGGCCCCAGCAAACCAGGAGCAGGCCTTGGGAGTGACTGAATCAGCAGCAGCAGTGACTGCTTCCAGAGCTTTCAGTTTGCAGATGGTAAAGGATTGAGCAACCAGTCAGAAGGAGATTACAGGGATCTCTTTGCTAGTTCTAGGGCAGAAAACTCTATTGCTTTGCCCATATTATGATCTAGGATCCAATCCTGGGTAGCAGTCCCAGAGTGAAGAGGATCACTAGCACACCAGAGCTTATAGCCACAGTGGAGCAGGGACCTTCTTCACAGTCCCAGAACAGAAAAGATTGCTTACAGTCATTATAAAACAGAGCACAGGCCAGGAGAAGAGTAAACATCTCTCTTTAGACCATACCACCTTGGAAGAATTGAACATTTACAGGCCCCTAAAAGTATCTCTGAAAGCATCTGCACAAAAACCCTCAAACTTGGGAAAGTATGCCCTCCAACCTAGAAGCAGAACCCTACTTTAACAGAGTTAAAAGCCAAGTAATAGGCTGGGAAAATTAGCAAACAACAGAAAAAAATTCTGAACAGAGAAAGTTACTCTCAGGAATGGCTAGGTGATGTAGTGAATAGAGCACTGCTGCTGGAGTCAGAGGACCTGAGTTCAAATCTGGCCTCAGACACTTAACACTTACAAACCCACTTGACACGTATGAGCCTTATGACCTTGGGCAAGTTACTTAACCCCAATTGCCCTTCACCCTCCAAAAAGAAAAAAAAAGAAAGTTACTATGGTGACAAGGAAGATCAAAACACTCAGAAAAAAATAAAGTCAAAACTCTAACATCCAAAGCCTCCAAGAAAAGTATGGATTGGTCTCAGGCCATGGCAGAGCTCAAAAAGGATTTTGAAAATCAAGTAGGGGAGGTAGAGGAAAAACTGGGGAGAGAAATGAGAGTGAGGCAAGAAAATCATGAAAAAAAATCAACAGGATGGTAAAGGAGACTCAAAAATACTGAAGAAAACAGCACCTTAAAAACCAGGCTAGACCAAATGGTAAAAGAGATACAAAAATTCAATGAGAAGAAGAATGCCTTAAAAAGCAGAACAGGTCAAGCGGAAAAAAAGGGACAAAAATTCACTAAAGGAAAAACTCCTTAAAAAGTAAAATCGACCAAATGGAAAAGGATGTACAAAAGTTCATGTAAGAAAGTAATTCCTTAAAAATTAGAATGGAGCAAATGGAAGCTAATGGTTTTATGGGAAATCAAGAAACAATAAAACAAAACCAAAAAGATGAAAAAATAGAAGACATCGGAAAAAACAGCTGAACTAGAAAAGAGATCCAGGAGAGACTACTTGAAAATTATTGTTCTACCTGAAAGCCATGATCAAAAAAAGAGCCTAGATATCATCTTTCGAGAAATCATCAAGGAAAATTGCCTTAATATTCTAGAACCAGAGAATAAAACAAAAATTGAAATAATCCACTGATCATCTCCTGAAAGAGATCTCAAAAGGAAAACTGCCAGGAATATTATAGCCAAATTCCAGAGTTAATATGTCAAGGTGAAAATATCACAAGTAGCCAGAAAGAAACAATGCAAGTACCCTGAAGCCACAATCAGAATTACATAAGGTTTAGCAGCTGCTATAGTAAAGGATCAGAGGGCTTGGAATATGATATTCTGGAGAGCAAAGGAGCTGCAGTTACAACCAAGAATCATCTACCTGGCAAACCTACCATAAATCCAGTAAAAAAAAAAAAAAAACTGTAATCCTTACAGTGGTGGGGGGAAATGGACATTCAATGACATAGAAAATTTTCAAGCATTCTTGATGAAAAGACTAGAGTGGAATAGAAAATTTGACTTTCAAACAAGACTCAAAAAAAGCATAAAAAGGTAAACAAGAAAGAGAAATCATAAGGGACTTAATAATGTTAAACTGGTTTACATTCCTACATGGGAAGATGATACTTATATCTCACAAGAACTTTCTCCTTCTTAGGGCAATTAGGAGTATATTTAGACCAAGGGCAGAAGTGTGAGTTAAAGGGATGATAACTGAAAAAGTACAATTAAGGAGAAAAGAGGAATGAACTGTGAGGGAAAGGGAGAGATAAAATGGGGTAAATTATTTCACATAAAAGAGGCAAGAAAAAGCTTTTAACGGTGGAGGGAAAGATGGTGGAGGAGAAGAGGGTTAAGTGAACCTTACCCTCATCAGAACTGGCTCAAAGAAAGAATAGCATATGCATTCAGTTGGGTATAGAAATCAATATTACCTTATAGGAAAGTAGGAGGACAAGGAGACAAGAAAAGGGGAGGTGATGGAAGACAGGGCTGATTGGGCAGGGAAGTATTCAGAAGCAAAACACTTGAGAAGAGACAGGGTGAAAGGAGAGAGAGAATAGAATAAATGGGGGGAAATAGGATGGAGGGAAATATAGTTAGCAATCATAACTATGAAAAAATTCTGAAGCAAGTTTCTCTGATAAAGGCCTCATTTCTCAAACACGTAGAGAACTGAGTCAAACTTATAAAAATAAGAGTCATTCCCCAACTGATAAATGATCAAAAGATATGAACAGTTTTCAGATGAAGCAATCAAAACTATCTATAGCCACACGAAAAAAAATCCTCTAAGTCATTATTGATCAGAGAAAGGCAAATTAAAACAATTCTGAGTAACTACCTCACACCTAATAGACAAATAGAACAGAAAAGAAGAATGACAAATGTTGGAGGGGATGTGGGAAAAATGAGACATTAATGCACCTTTGGTCAAGTTGTGAACTGATTCAACCATTCTTTAGAGCAATTTGGAAATATGCTCAAAGGGCTAAATAACCACATATACTCTTTGACCTAGCAATACCACAACTAAGTCTGTATCTCAAGGGATTTTTAAAAAAAAGGAAATTACCAGATGGATATGAAAAACCACAGCATGGCCTTGCACTATGCTACATGTAACAAAAGCTTAAAAAATTTATACAAGAGGTAAGGATAAACATGTTTCCATATGCTGATTTAAACCCCATTGAAAATCTAAGGGCTATATGTACAAAAATATAGCAGCTCTTTTCTGGTGGCAAAGAATTGGAAATTGGGGGATGCCTATCTACTGGGGCATGGATGAACAAATTGTGCTACGTGATTATGATGGAATACTATCCTACTACAAGGATGAACAGGATGCTCTCAGAAAAAACCTGGAAAGACTTGCATGAGCTGATGCAAAGTGAAATGTGTACCATGTACAAACCAACAGCAAATTGTAACATCATCAGCTGTGAACGACTTAGCTATTCTCAGCAATACACCAATCCAGTACATCTCTGAAGGACCAGTGATGAAAAATGCTATCCATCCCCAGAGAAAGAATTGATGGTATCTGAATACAGATCGAAGCATTCTTTTTTTTTTCTTTTTGGCTTTATTTTTCTTGAATTTTTTCCTATGTTTTATTTAACTTCATGACTCTTATAGATGTGTTTTGCATGACTACACATGTATAACCTAGAGTAGTTATGTGGAAAAGCTAGGCTGTACTGCTTCTTCCTCTTTCTTCATTTTTTGCTATTTCCCCAACTTTATAAACTATTTACATTTTTTTTTAAATGTGTATTTCCCTCTTTTGCTAAGATTACTTGTTTTACATGATTTGGCATTGAAGTTCACAGGACTATTTGATATTGGATATATCGTTGATTAAAAATCCCTTCCAAATCTAGCCTTTATTATATATAGCCCTCAGATTTTCAATGGGGTGTTCATCAGCATATGGAAACACATTTCTTCCTGTCTCTTATATAAATTTCTTAAGCTTTTGTTACATGTAGCATAGTGCAAGGTCATGCTGTGGTTTTCCATATCCATCTGGTAAGTACTTTAATCCTCTACAAATTCTTCCCTTTTGTATGTTGATATCTTTATTATAATTCCCTCAACAGAAGCAGGATTTTCAAGGATGCTAGAAGTTTCTTAAATGACCTCAAACTTTTTGGTAAATATTTTAGTCTGATTAAAAAAATATTCAGACCTTACAAATTCAACTAGTTTTATTTTGACAACTTTTTTTACATAACCCTGAATGAAAAAGGGAATTTCATCAGTAAAAATTACCTTTCTCCCACAATCCTCAGCACTTTGCTCTCTGTATGGTGTTGCCCATGAGAAGCATTTTTTCTTCATAGCATTTGATCGTAGTTCCTTTTTTGTTTGTTTTCTTTTTTAAAAACTGATCTTGTCACTGTTCTTTCAAATTCAAGAAGCTATATTGTTGCCTCCAGCTAACAGTTTCCTCTGAAAGGCCTTTCTAATTTTTCAGGTTGGGGCAATAGGCTTCATTTTTTAGTTGCATTTTAGTTTGTGTTCAGTTTAACCAATACTTTTTCATTGTCGGCTTTAATGGTCCTTTAAATACTTGTCTTTCTCACACCAACAGCCATTGCAATATCTCAAATGGTTGTGGAAATGTGCTCATCAACACAACAACTTTTGCATCTTCCTTGCAGTAATATACATTCTTTAAAACCACAGAATGAAAACAACGGAATTGCTGAAAAAATATGTTTTGCCGTGTATAAGGAAATTTAGCACTCGGAGGATTAAAGGTCATGAAATCTGGGTTCATTTGGTCAAAACCACATTTTCTCTGTTCGTCTAGTATCAGTAGAAGCACAAACTATGACCATTGCTATGACAAAATGAGATCCCATCAAAACAATTGCTTGTTTCAATTGACAAACCATTGGAGTTACTGCTTCGTTTGCTGCCCCTCTGTTCCCAAATGAACTTCACGCATCTCTCCGTTGCCTTCTGGGTGATTCTCAACTGCACTTCTTAGAGACTGTAGTTTGGTATGACTGACGACCATGTAATGTCACCAGAAAAAAATAGACTATAAATATAGGCTTCTGATGCTGAGGAGCTTTAAAAACCTTTGTAATTTCCCAAAAGCAATCCAGTCATGAGTCCTTTAATTCTGGCCACATTTCACCGTCTCTTTGTTGTTCTTGCCAAGGACTTTGATGGACAAGACCTATTTGGGTTCATTCAATTATATGCCATAGTCTAAATAACAGAAAATCTTCCATTCGATTTTTCCTGTGCAGGTGCTTAATCCAATCGCTTTTGAAGACTATATCTGGATGCACTAAGCACAATGTTATCCATAAACACGAGCATCTAGAGAACCTCACTTTCCGTAGGGAAACTCCCTTCAGCTTGAACTCTGTGCTGGATTTCCTCCATCACAATGACCAGAACATATGATAAACATATCTCCATGTTTTATACTGCATTCGATGTTAGTGTTCAGTGTCATTGAACAAGATTATCTCTATTATATGTTTCATACAATCTTGAATGACTTTGACACATACACAGGAAGCACTCTGTTGAAAGAGGGCCTTTTATGTGATATCGTGCTTTACTGAATCAAAAAAACATTGAAATGGTCAACAAGCAGTAAGTACAGTGGAACCTTGCATTCTCTCCATCTTATATTGAGTTATGTGCTGATTGTTATTTTGTCAACTTTAGAATGCCTTTCGTAAAACCTTCCCTGTTCCTCTCTATAATCAAGAAAACCATCAATGCCTGTGGTGACCATTCCTAAGATAGTAGGAGTGCTGGCTAATAGTTCCTCATTTTTCAGACCCCATTTTTGGTCCTGATAACACTTAAGGCTTTTTTCATGCCTTTTTTCTAATCCTTCAGATAATTTTAGAATTGATTAATCAATGCCTTCACAATTATGACACCTCTAGCATGGATTGTGGTCTGTGGTCTAGTTGGTCTAGTCCAACTGCTTTCTTGTAAAAAAAATTTTTTTGTTATTATGAACTTGACAAACACAAGCATTTGCTATAAAAAGGATATAAAAAGAGGATGGTGTGTTTATTCTTATGTAGTTTTTCAGTGTATAAGCATAACATGGTGGTAATGAGTATGTCTTACATGTCTGTATCTTTTTCTCAACTTCCTTCTGCTATTTGAAATAAACATCTCATATGTTTCTCCTCATCTTTTTACTTCCTCACCATCACAATCACTTGAATACCTTTTTTTCTAATAGAAAAAAATCAACATCTGGAATCTAGATATCATTGAAATGGGTTGTCATTTCTTACTGAAAGTCTTTTGTATTTTTTTTTTTAAATCTTTGACTCAGTTTTGAATAATGGTCAAATTCATTTAATGGACTTCTTTCTTGATGGAAAGGTCATTGAGTGTACTTAGTGACTGAAGTTGAATAAGAAAGCTCTGTGTACTTTTCTTCAGATTCCAAGATAAATGACAAATGATTCATATTTGTGTGCATAGGTGTGGCTAAAGTGGCTAATGAATGACCAGTTCTTTTTCACAGTGCTAATCCATAAAGGCTGTTTTGAGTTTCCCTAGCCTTTGTAGAATAATAAAAGTGAGAGCAAATCTTTTAAAGTAAAGAGTTCCCCAGAGAAGTTTCATATTCGGGAGCTGATATTAAATCTGAAAACCTGAAAATTAGTCTACATGCTACCAGGATCAGGAATCTTCTCTACACTATCCCCAACAAATAGGGATCTAACCTTGCCTAAATGCCCTCAGGGACAGGGAATTCATTACTTCAGAAAGCATTTGAGTATAGTTTTGCTTGGCTCTAATTCTTACATCATTTTTCCTTTAATTGAGCCACTTGCAGCCTTGCTGAGCTATTCCTTCATTGTTCTGCCCTGATCCTAGTCCTTTAAATGTCTGAAGTTGATCATGCTGTTCCCCCTTTAACCTTCACAAATATCAAGATTTCTGTCTTTTAAAAAAGACAACTCTTTTCATTGATGAGATTTATTTTACATCACACTTGTTCCTGAACATATTCTTACCCCCTTCTTTACCTAGAGAGCCATCCCTTATAACAAAGTTTTCAAGAGGAGGAAAAGAGTCACTTTACTCAAACTGACCAACCACATGAACTGCATCTGACAGGTTATGTGATATTCTATACCATCTATAGTGAAGGGAATGTGGTAAATCTTCTCTTCTTTTCTCCAAGGCCAACCTTAGTCATTATGGTTCCAGAATGCTCAGTTTCTTCATTATTAGGTCCTTCCACTTTGTTGTTGTTGGGTTAGGGTTTTTTATGGATATTGCTTTTCTTGCTCTTCTTATTTCTCTCTAGATGACTTCATATGTCTGCCCATAAAAATGATATTCTTAGGTTCTACTCCCAAATATAGCAGATTCATTTTTCCCTAAAAGATGGTTTTATATCCCTGAAACTTGATTGGCCCAGAGAAGTAAGACTTGTAACAATTGGACTGGCTTCCTGGTGACCTAAGTCTAAAAAAAAATACTAGAACATGAACTGTTACCTGCTCCTCCTTCAGACTTCTGCTTGAAGCACAAGATGACCAAAACAGGGATGTGGAAGCTAAACTTAACCGAATCAATGCTGTATCCTAAGTTAACATGATTACAAAGTGTCAGCATGCTTTCATCAAGAACAGGTCATATAAAACTGACCTAAACTTTATTTTGAACTGGGTTACTATACTTATAGATGATGGAAATGTTCTACTATGTTAATGCTGGACCATTCTTGTGGAGAAGATGGAGGGATGTGAACTGTATGATAATACAATTAGATTGATTCCATAATGATAGTGGCTATAAAGTTGGATGGCTCAACTCAGAGTGATTGTTAATAGTTCCATGTCAGAGTGTCAGGAGGCCTTTAGTGGAGCACCTTGGGAATCTGTCCTTGACCTTGTATTGTTTTTAGCAATGCTTCAGTAAAAGAATAGATGATAAACTCATCAAAGTTGCAGATGAGCCAAAGCTGGGAGGAATCGCTAACGCCCTGGATGACAGAGACTGAATCCAAGATCTTGCAAGGATGGAGCTTTGGGTTAAATCTAATAAGATGAAATCCAGTAGGGATGATGAAAAGTACAAAAAAATCAGCTTCATATGCAGAAGATAAGAGGTATAGTTAGGCAGCAGTTTGTCTGAAGAAAACAAAGATCTAGTAGGTTCACAAACTCAACTGCAAACTCAATGTGAATCGGCAGTATGTTGTAGCAACCAGAAAAGCTGATGCAATCTTGGGCTACATGACTACAGACTTCCTGCCAAAATGACTGCAAACTCTGAAGCTCCCATATACCTACTCCAATAAAAATCTGAAGTTCACACTCCACTCTGTAGTGATAAAGACATCCAATAAACTATGGTAAATGACATCTTAAATTCCACAATCGTACAAAAAGCCAGTCAGGAGTTTATAGGAAGAAAGAACTTCTCCAAAAAAACAGCTCCAGGGTGACCAGAGACAATAGAGCCTATGTTTGAGGCAGCAAGATTAAAGGGAGAAATCATGAGAAAGCCTCAGGTTGGTCTGAAAGCTTTAATGTGAGGACCTTGGAAGCTCCAGGGAGTTGTTATAGAATGAGTAGTAACAGGTCCACCTGCGGCATTCAGACTAGACTAGCCCAGGCCCAGGGGCTTTAAGATTCCTTTCTGTCCTGAGATTCCAGAGAGAGCTATGAAGATCTAGTCATCCAAATCTCAAGGTCCAGAGGGGCCTAACTCTGTCAGTGCAAGAACCCAGGGGAGACAGTCAACCAGTCAACAACCATGGCCAATCACCAGACCCAAAAAAGAATCAGGAGGCAGAGCCTGACACTACCATAAAAACTGAAATCAGAAGCTAAACCTGAAGAGATAAATAAGTCAAAGACATCACTGACTAGCATAAAAAACTTCCCAGAGATGGTCAAAAAATTTTTTAAAGGACACAGTATAAATATAAGCAGAGGAACAGAGAAAATGGATTTTTTTTTTCTAATTTTTTTCTATTTCTAAGTAATGTAAAAACAAAGAAATGGAAATAAAAAGTAAAGCTCTTGATAGAATAAATAGATCAGAAGAGAATATGATAAATCTTAACCTCTAAGATACTGTGGGAGCAGGAGCACAAGGAGATCAGATCTGAGTCTATGTCATCTGACTCCACAACGCCTCTCTATCTCTCATCAGAGTCAGCATGCTATTGTGAAAAGAACAATAATTCTGGAGGTAGAAGAACTGGATTAGAATCCCACCCATGAGTGACCTGGTCTCCCTAGACATCAATTTTTTCCATGTGTAGGATGTGGACTAGATGACCTCTGGGGTCCCTTCCAGCTCTAGAGCTGGAAAATCTTTAGAGGGAGCAGTGAGGTGGCACAGTGAATCTTAACCTCTTTGTAACCTATTTGCCTCAGTTTCCTCATCTGGAAAAAGGGAATAACAATAGCACCTATAAAATGAGATGACAGTTGTAACATACTAAGTACAGTGCCTGGCATAGTAAGCACTATATAGACGTTAGTTATTAGCTAGTATTATTAGAGCTGTGATCCTGTAGGGTTCCTGTGTCTGAATGTATACACATATACAAATGCACATATACATATATATGTATATACACATATGTGTGTGCATACACATACATACACTGTGCTGCCCATATAGGGAATGTATGTCATATGGGTCTATCCTGGTGGAACTTATACAAAGGTGTTTCCTCTGCCTACCATTCTCTAAGGATATTCCCTTGATTACTGCCAGGAGGGACCAGAAGACTGATGCCAGAGGCTGGCCATTCTGTTCTCTTCAAAGAGAAGGTACCAGGCTAGAATCATGTTTATCTGGTTCCTAAATATCATTAGTCTTCAGGAAATATTTTTAGGTTCAAACTGAGATCCATATCTTTGACAGAGTTGGGAGTTCTCAAAGTTACCTATTTATTTGTTTACATATGCAGACATGTCTACATAGGTATGCACACAGATATACAGGCATATACTTCCAAGATTTGCCCAAAAGCCATTTACACTGACCATAAATTGCAAGTAAACCCATTTATCAAAACTTATAACTAATAGAAATGAAAGAAGTTATATAGATTATAAGAAATTGGACAATACACAGAGAAAATAAGCCCTCTGACTAGGAATGAAATAGCTCAGTTCAATCAAGAGAAAGAATCCCAGATCTCACCCAAGAGGGAATTTTTCAAAGTCTCTACTGTGGTAAGCTGGGAATAGAAACATGATTGAAATGCCAGATCCTCTAAATGTTGGCTTCTTTCCAGAGGTCCCAGGGGCCTCTCCCTGAAGGGAATCTAGAAACTTGTGTCTTCTTTCTCAAAGCTGAAAGACAATAAAATACTAAGACCTCTCCTCTCCCAAGTTCTCACCAGCTTAGCCGCTCATGCAGGAGTTGAGCATTGAGTAACTGAGTAATCAATCTCTACCAAAGAGGAGAGTCTTATGCAAGAGCACCACCATCTTCCCAGTCCCTCAGGTTCACAACCAAGAAGTCATTCTGGATTCCTTACTATTGTTCATCTCCATCCCACCTTCCCCCAATCTGTCCCTACCAGTATCCAATCTATTGCCAAAGCATGGTCATTTCACATTTACAGCATCTCTTTAATATACCTCCTGTCTCCTGATACTGATTCCACTCTAGTGCAGGCACTCATCACTTCATGCCTATATTCCTGCAATAGCCTATTGGTGAGTTTCTCCCAAGTGCTCCAGTCCATCCTCCATTCAGCCACTACCGAGATTTTCCTAAAGCACAGATCCACGTTACCCCTCTACTCAATAAACTCCTATGGTTTCCTTTTGCCTCTAGGATCAAATACAAAATACTCATTTTAACTTTCAAAAATCATCATAACCTCTCTCCTTCTTATCTTTCCAGTATTCTTACACCTTACTATTTGTTATCTTTGATCTAGCGTCAAGGGACTCCTGGCTGTTTCACAAAGAAGATGCTCCATCTCTCAGCTCTCGCATTTTCTCTGGCTGTCTCCCATGCCTAAAATGCTCTCCCTCCACCAATCCAATGAATGACCTCCCTGACCTCCTCTAAGTCCTAACTAGAATCCCTTGTTCTACAGGAGGCCTTCCCTAGACCCTCTGAATTCCATGGTCTTCCCTCCATTAATTATCTCAAATTTATCCTAGATAAAGCTTCCTTTGTATATTTTTGTTGGCATGTTGTCTCTCCTGTCAGATTGTAAGATGCTTGAAGGCAGGGCTGTTTCTTGCCCTTTTTTGTGTCCCTAGTGCTTAGCACAGTGCCCAGAATATAGCAGGTACTTAATAAACATTTCTTGAGGCTTTGAGCCTCTACTTACAATCCTATGAAAATGAGAGTAATAATACCACCTGTTTTACATATTTATTATGAGAATAAAATGAGATTATATATGTTAGTGATTTGCCAACCTGAAAGAGCCGTAAAGAGGTCAGCTTTCATTATTGTTACCATGGAGAAGTCACTTAACCTTTCTGATCTAGTTTTTGGTGGGAAAAATGGTCCACTTACTTAGTAGTTGTAATCCTTGTTTGGCATTTCCTTGGGCTTTGTGATGATTCTGACATGGTGGTCATTGTTCCTATTGCATAAATAGTTACAAACAAGGAATGGAACTCCAGAACTGTATGTTTGAGATTTGTTATATAAAAGAAATCTGACTGATAATAGAAAGATAAGGACGAGACCTATAATTTCACTGGTTTCAGGAATTCTTGAATGTGAAACTTCCTCTATCAATACTGTCACCACGTCATCACCTTCTCAGCAATTTATTATTTATTTACCTTTATTTCTTAGAGCACTGAGAGGTAAAGAGACTTTTCCAGACATGGAAGATGCAGACAGTATGTGGCAGAAGATAACAATTATGTCTATGTTAAGTGTCACCTTTTTCATAAAGCTTTCCCTGATTCCTCTGGTCAGAAATGAACCTTTCACTTGAACCTCACACAGTACCTTATTACCCACCTCTCTGATGCACACGTTCATGTATTATAGCCTATGACAGTTATCACTGTTTGTTTCCAAACCGTATGTTAAACTGTAAGCTCCCTGATTGTAGGAACTACAACATAAGGTATTACATCTTTCTGAGCATAGCGATCTGCATGAGTAATTGCTTAATAAATACTATTAAGTGAGATAAAAAAAAAAATAGAGACATTTTTTCCAACAATAAGGAGGTCCCAGTGCTGTTGAATTCTGCCTTTGTCAGAAACTCATCTGGAGTTGAGTTCTGTGTACCACCACTTCAGAAAGACTGATAACTGAGGAAAAGTTAGAGTCGCCTTCTAGAGAAGGGTAAACAGTATGGTGGAAGACTTGAGTCTATATCATAGAAAGATCGATGGAAAGAAATGGGCATGTTTAGCCAGGAAAGAAAAGACTCAGGGGGAATATAATAAACTGTCTTCAAGTATTTGAAAGGCTGTCATGTGCAAAAGGGATTTGAATTGTTTCATTTTGTCCCAGAAGTCAATGACAAAAATGAGTCGAATTTAGGCTTGATGTCAGGAAACACTTCTTTATAATTTGAGCTGTCCAGATATAGAATGGGCTGCCTTGAGAGGTGGTAGGCACCCTCTCTTTGAAGGTCTTTAAGCAGAGGCTGGATGACCACATGTGTCATACTGTGGATTCTTTGCAGATATGGTCTGGACTAGATGTCTTCTGAGATTCCTTCCAACTCTCAAACTCTGCTTCTGTAATTTATAGCAATATTTCATATGTTTCATCCCAGGAAGTGCAGGTTAGGAAACCAGGGGATGAAGGGTGAGGAAAAGGCAATTTATTGAGCCCAAGAAAAAGGGTATTAGAGATAGCTCAAAGCTCCAATTCAGAAATTGAATTGGAGAAATGAGTCAAGTAAAGAAGAAACTGGTTATTTAAAAATTAGTGTAGACCTAGGGACCCTAAAAGAAAAGAGAGAGAGAGTAATTCCACAACAACCACAAGCAAACAGTCAAAGGAAAAATGGATTTTCCATAAGAACTACATACATGCCTAGAAAAATATGAAGCAAGGGGTGGCTTGCTGGCACAGTGAATCAGGAGGACTTGAGTTCAGATTCAGCCTCAGACACTTAACACTTACTAGCTGTGTGACATTGGGCAAGTCACTTAATGCCAATTGCCCTGCCCTCCCTCCTTCAAAAAGAAAAAAAAATGAAGCAAGCCATGAAAATTAAGTAAAGCTCTGGAAAAAGGAATTTGAAGTAACTTAGAACAGAAAATGATAAACCTTATCTAAGAAGTGGGCTCCCTGAAAACTAGACTATAAGAAGCAATATTAAATGATTTCATAAGACATCAAGAAATATTAGAACAAGATCTAAGGATCAAAATTTTAGATATCTGATGGATTTTTTTAAACCTAGAAAAACAAAGTCAAGTAGGGATCATTTAAAAGTTCTTATATTCCCTAAAAAACATTATTTTTTAAAAGAGCCTGGATACTATGTTTCAAGAAATTATAAATGAAAACTTCACAGATCTAACCAGAGGGCAAAATGAAATCAGAAGAATCCACTGATCATCTCATGAAAGGAACTTCAAAAGGAAAAGTCCCAGTAATGTCATAACCCAAATCCAGAGTTCCTACTTAAAGAAAAAAAAATTATGTAAGCATCCTAAATGAAGCAATTCAAGTACTAAAGAACTACAAATCAGGATCTCAAAAGGCCTGGTAGTTTTTGTTATAAATAGAAACATGCCTTAGAATATAGTATTCAGAAAGGCAAAAGAGATAGATTCAATGAACCTTTAATAGAATAGAGAACCTTCAAATATTTCTTAAGAAACGAGCAGAGCTAAGTAGAAATTTTGAAATAAAAACAAAAGTCCAAAGAAACCTATAAAAGTAGATGTATTTGAGTAACTGGAGGGGGGCACATGTAAATGTAATGCTATCATTCTAATTAGGAGAGAAAAAAAACAAGTGTTTTTTCAGAACTCTAATGTAATAAAATGGTATTAAGTGAGCTGAATAATGAAAAATAGAGGACTTTAGGGTATAATGGTTTGAGGATTTGAAGAGAGGGAGAAGAAGGCATAGTAAAAGGAATGTACTAGTATAGAAAAGAGGAAGAAACCATGGAAACTGCAATTCCCCACAACAGGGGTGTACAAGAGAGCAGGCCATAGATTGTCTCAAGACTCTGGACTCACTCACCCTACCCCAGCTCAGAATAAAGCTAACTCTGTCTGCCTCTCAGCATCCTAGGGGTACCCAGGGAGTGAAGATTAGGAGACTCTAATGCCTCTGATTCGAGTTTCCATTTGGTGTGTTCTCTCCAATATTAACTGCAAGTTATTAGCATCACAGTCTCATTTAACTAATTAACCTCAATTAGCACTTGCAAAGAGATGTTGCAAAACCAGAAGTAATCACATTCCCTCACCTCCACAAACCTGAGGCCACACTCTGTCCTACACTGCCTGTGGTCCAGGGGGAAATGAATGAATTCAAGCTTGAAGCAATTTCGACAAAACATTCGATCCCATCAAGTTCACTTCCAGATGTGACGTCCCTAATGGACAGAGTTGCTCCCTTTTTTGTCGGGCCCGGCATCTTGGTTTCAGGATGAACTTTGCTTTTGGACTAGGCTTGGATTGCTATAAACCGTCTTTAGCTGGTACTTATCTTTCGAATGCGCCCCACTTGCAGCTCGACCACCGATCAGAAGCCACTGCACAGTTATCAGACTGTAAACGGAAAATATCTGTGTATGTTCAGCACTGGGACTGCACCAGCCACACAGGCTATGTGCTCTCCTAAGAATTAGGCTTGGGCAGTCTCTCCCCCATTGCCAGATACAGCTTACTCGT